>JARHVA010004436.1:22500-460000 GCA_037957365.1 Torreya grandis
CATCCAGGAGCTTAATTTTGTTAGGTAAGGAGAGCTATTTAATAGGGGGTCCAAGGAGGCATCCATTGACAACTAATTTAAAGTGTCAATTGTAATCACAAAGATATAGGGGGATAAAGGACACCATTTCCTAATGGATTATTCAAAGTTAAGAGTTTCAAAAAGGGTTACATTAACTTTAATCAAAATTGAGGTATATTTGGAAAAAAATTGATTATTTAAAAGAACATGTCATGAAAACCAAAATCATGGATCATAATTTTTATTAAAGGCCACTCAATTATACCATAAGCCTTTTAAAAGTCTAGGATTATCATCCCCAAATTTTGATTATATTCATTACATGCCTTTAAAACTATACAAAATGTTATCAATAATTATTTTCCATTCCATAAAACATGTTTGGATATCAAAAATAATGTGGGGGAATATAAAATAAATTATTTTAGAAATCATATTTTATAGGATTTTGTAATAAACATTTATAAGGGTAATTTATCTCTAATTTATTTTCTGAGTTTGATCCCCCTCTTTAGGTAATAACTCCCCTACTGATGTTGTGAGCAATAGAACCAACAACAATAGCTTCTCTATATACTTTAAGGCATTACTTGGTAATCAATTCTCTATTACTCTTATAAAATTTAGCTAGGAAACCATCAATGATAGGAGCCTTATCATTCTTGAGAGAATAAATGACAATCAATACTTAATCTAAATATAACTCACTATCAATACAAGAAACTTATTCTAAAGAGACCTTTTTAGGAATGTTATTGGATAAAAAAATTATATTCATTATAATAGTTTGATTAGAGACATTCAAAGACAACATATGGGAGTAAAATGTAAATAAATATATTTTTTATTTCACTAATATCTTCAGTAAGGATTCCACCAATGTCAAGATGTTGAATATTTTCCAAATATGTTTATCTTATAGCATATTAAAGAAGTATTTAGTGCCTTTATCCCCTAACTTTAGACAGTTAAGTCTAAATCTAATTTGAGACCCTCTTAGAATATATTATTGTGGCATTTTGATATTAATATTGAGGGTCACCTTTATAATTATAATATTATAATTATAAGGATCAATAAAGAGAGAATATTAAACCATAATCAGTTTTAGCCTTGATTTTCCTTATTTTAGCCTTGATTTTCCCATAGTTTTTCATAAACTACATGCTCAAATTCATATATTTGTTCCAAGTATTAATGTTGGAAAAATAATTTATCACCATTTTAACAATGTTCCATGAAACTTATATTCCCTACTTATACTCTTTATCGTACAAGTGTGAACCATTGAGATTATATAAATCTTTCTAACCATCTTTCTTACTGTCATCCTCAGCGTTAAGTTAAATAATGATTTCAATCGGTCAGTGGTCAGATATAGTAAAAGGAAGGACATTAACTATATTTATCTTAGAGCCCTAATAGAGGTTAAAAGAGTCCTTATGAATTTAGAACCTATCCAGTCTAGATTTAACTCTTTTACTCTTGGTTTGATTATTACACCAAGTTAACTAAATCCCTTTGCTATAAAATTTAAACTTTCCAAGTGGGTCATCATTTTTTTGGATATTTGTTAGCTTTGACCATAAGAAAAAATCATTACCTTTCTAAGAGATGGATTTTATACCCTTCTAATATTCTCTCTCCTCAATAATGATAAAACTGCCACTAGAAATCCAAGGGAGATTCTTTAAATTAGATGGAAAATAGTTCTAAAGCTCAATTATTTCTCTATAGTCTTTGGGGGCATAAACATTAAAGATCTTATAAATATATGTTTACTCAATGTAAATCACCCAAACAACTCTTTTTCAAGGTGAGAAACCATGATTAATGATGGTTTTCTCCCATTAAGGATTACTTGGGATAGAGGCGCCATCTTTACCTCTAAAGTCATTAGTTGAGAAGTGAGCACACTTTGGCTAGACAAAATTCAAGACCATATCCAACTTAGGTGAAATCTCCCTAAACTCTTGTAATAAAATAAAATCAATCTTATCTCTCAAATGTCTATGTTGTATGACAATGGGCCTTCTATCAACTGATTCAAGACCTATAACATTCCAACTAAAAATTTTCATGGAAAAATGAAAAATTATTTTACTTGACTTAGGTTATGTTAAAGACTAGTGAAACACTGAGGGACTTTGTTTTATATCTTTAGGATTTTTTTGAATATTCTAGAGTATTTTGAGAATCTCCATTAATTATTTTTCCCTCATCAAGTATAGCATAACTTTTTAGATCGAATAAAAAATTGTGTGTTTTAAGCTTCTTAATCCCTATTTTATATTTGATGTATGGCTTTTGATTGTAATTAAAATATTTAGATGTTTCATAATAATGGAATAATATATTATATAATTAAGATAGAAATAATCAAATCCACAATAATAATTGACAAAAGATAAGATTACTTGATAATTATGTTTGAGTCTCTTCAAGGGGACAACCTCCCCAACAAAGCAATAAGAGAATAATTTTTAATACGATAATAAAAAACTAACCACTACCTCATATATATACTCTACTTAACCATTGTTATTCCATAGGTCAACCATAATAATAACATAGAAAAATTCAATAAAATAATATGAAAGGTATGTAAGCCACAAGTCAACCAAAAGTATCCTTAGATGCATTATACTTTAAGGGCAAAGAATGTCCCTCCCCTTCAAAATAATGTTGCCCTAAATGTTGAATCAACTTTGGATACTGTTGTAGGAAAACTCCATCCTCCTAGGCTGCATCTTCATGATTTATGATCTTCTAATTGATTAAATACTCCTCAAAGTCTCTTGTTTGTATCCTTTTTTTGTGTGAACAATCTTCTCATGTTAAAAAATGACTCTATTGTCTTCATATAGTGTAATTAACTCAATCTGGGTAGAAACTCTCTATCCATTGATCTTATTCAAGCAAGATATATGAAATGCAAGATGTATGCAAATGAATTGGGGTAACTCTAGATTATATGCCACACTGCCATAATACTTAGGAGAAAGTTTTTTATACTTCTTATGTTGCTTTAAAGATAAATGTTTATATGGCTAAAAATGCACAAAGATCTAATCATTGATATCAAAATACCTTTCACTATGGTGTTGATCAGCTTGTTGCTTCATTCTATTTGGTGACATTACTAAATTCTCCATTAAAATATCTAATACCTCTAGTTAGTGTTGAAGGTGTTCTTAAAAAACTTGAACCTTGGGTTTCACCTTGAAAGATTAATATATAGATGGGGGATGATATCCATAAATTGCCATAAAGGGATACATTTAGAATAGGTATGGAAATAAGTGTTGTATAAGAGATACTAAATATGAATTATATATCAACTCAAATTTGTACACTTGGAAAATACCTATTGTGATTTTATCCTTCAATTATAATACCTTCTCACTGTTGAAAGGGTTGCGTTCACTATCTCTTGTACCTATATTGTTTATCTCTTATTTTGACCACTACTATTTTGATGACCAAGCCTTTTATACTATGTAAAATTATATAAAATTGATAGCTATCCTTATCTACTAGTTTTTGACCTATACCTATTTTTTATCTTCCTAGACACTTGTGTCCTAGTCTGACACCTACATTAACACAAGTGTCCCTTTTCAAATTAAGTCTCCACTACCCAAAATTAATCCAATTTTCAAATGAAATGTATCCAAAAGGTTGGCCTAAGTGATTTAGTGTGAGATATTTTCAAAAGGGATTGGTATATATATACAAGATCAATCCTCAATCATTCAACACTTAGAAAATACCTAAAAAATATTGGGAACTCATAAGGTAAATTACCAAGAACACTCAATCAAGAATTCAAGTGAGAAAATATTACCTATTTGTCCCTATTTCCATATCAATCATAGGAGTAGTATCCTTGTAGGTATAAATTAATGAAGGATCATCCCATGTGCCATATTTTCTATGTTGCAAAATAGGTCAATCTATGTACTTTATTATCACATATTGTATCCTAATGCATATAAAATAAAACACATAGGGGATAATTAAATAAGTATGAGGCTTTTTTCAGAGTATTGTGTATTTAGGTAAAACCCATTAATAGAGGGGTCGTTGGGATAGATTGACACTGTGTGCCCACTAACCCATTTTTTACATAGTCGTTCCAAGGGCGAGTAAGTTTGGGTTTGATCATTTAACAAAGAGTGATAGCTTAGGTCCAAATCAAAAACCAACATCGATGTAACTATCTAGATCCAACACAAGTGTTAGAGGCCACAAAATACAAAATTTTAGAATCTAACAACTATTCTAAAATCTTGATCTAGTCTACTTCTAGTTTGTTTTAGCCTAGATCTGCATATGCACAATGAATCAAATAAATAATCCTATTTTTAATTTATTACTATATATATATATATATATATATATATATATATACACACACACACACACACACACACTTTCTATTTTTGGCATATCTTAGTATTATAAATTTAGAATATTATTAATCTATGTTTGAAAATTAATTAGCCTACTATAGATCTATTTATCACCATTATGTTATACATTCAAGTATGTGTGTGCAATAAAATAGTCAATATGGTACTCATGGATAAGGGTTATACATTTTCTTTCCTTACTTAGCATTGGGCTTAGAGACTTATAATCGCCAACTATAAGCACCAAAGGATTTGATAACATTTCATGCCAAGTATTGGGAAAAACCCTTGAATATTACTATGGGACCACACACATTACCTACTCTATGCCAAGTTATGACTAATGATTTTAATTATAACATACTTTTGGGATGATCATGGATACATGAAATGTATGCGGTCCCTTCTACTTTACACGCATGACTAAAATTCAGCCACTAGGGATTTTTTTACACATGCTCAATGGATACTAATCCCTTCAAACATTGTGCAATGGTTCAAAAAACAACTACTCCTACACCACAATCATATGAACCTGAATTTGGTTCTTGATAGTTTCTAAAATATGGGTAGAAATGATAAGGGTTGGATAAAATGACCAAGGTATAGCCAACCCATCTCTCTTGTAAATAATATAAATTAACAAGGTTTGGGATAAGTCATAAATAAATTACTCACATTAAGCCTTATTTTCTAAAGGAAAAATAAAAATGTACATATTTACCTAATTCTAATATAAATCTCACAATGGTAAATCATCATTTGATTGATGAAAATGATTTTCTATAAATTTTGACATTGGATGAGTTCTCAAATGATGAGTCGCTACTTGAGTATTTAGGGGCATATGAGGATCTCCCTTATTTCTATCCTAATAATAAATTTCCTCATGATACCTTTTCTTATGCTTACTTTGGTGAGAACGATGCTACCATTATCCCACATGATGCACATAATGTTATTCCTACTATGCCACTTATTGAAAAATGATCCACTTTTCTAAATGAATAAAAAATACAATATAATGATGGAACATATAAAAATCCTTAACTGATACTACTTGCTACAATGATGCAAGATGATGAAGCGAAAACCTATGGACAAGTCCTATATGATTTCATAGAACTATTTACTTGGGCTTACTCAGATATGCATGGAATTGATACATTAGTGGTAATGTAACATTTATTATTATTTCTAGATGACAAACCTATTAAATAAAAGATCTGTAAAATTCACCCTAAATTGGCCTTATTGGTAAAAGATGAGATTCAAAAAAAATTACATACAAGATTAATAATAGCTATCACACATTATGATTATATTTCTAACATTGTACATTTTACTAATCCTAATGGTGACATTTAATGTTACATTGATTATTGTGACTTAAACAAAACTTGTCTAAAAGATAACTTTTTATTACCTAAGATCTATATGATTGTCGTTTATACTGATATATATGAAACACTTTCATTTATGGATGATTTTAAGAGATACAACCAAATTAAAAATAACCCTATATATAAGGAAAATATGACATTTACTATTCTTAGGGCACATTTTGTTATATGGTCATGAGATTTGGAATAAAAGATGCCAAAGAAACATATCAATGGAAAATGACACACATTTTACATTATTTTATTAATAAAACTATCAAGGATTAAGTCAATGATTTAATTTAAAAATAAAAATAAATCGAGACCATACTATTTATCTATAATAAATATTGGTATGCTTTCAAAAGTTTAATGTGTGGTTAATCCTAAAAATATGTTTTTAAAAGATCTTTCAGAAAGAATTTTGGGTACGTTATTTCTCAGTGGGGCATCAATGTTGATCCAAATAAAGTAAAATATATTGTTTAAATTCCACCACCAACTATTCTAAATTAGTTATGATGTTGACAAAGAATAATTCAAGCCATTCAACATTTCATCATTCAATTGGCTAATAAAACAATTCATTTCACATGTTTTCTTAAAAAGGACACAAATACTTTGTATGGGATGATGTTTTTTGGTAAATATTTGATAAAATAAAAAAATATTTAGCAAACCTACCAATGCTTATGCTTCCTATACTATATAGAACATTTTTTATTTATATCTCAACCACTCATGAGGCCCTCAGGGCCCTATTATTATAATATGATGATGATCGTAAAGAGAATTCAATTTATTACATCAATCATCAATTGGTTGATTATGAATGTAAGTAGAAAATAATGGAAAGATTATGTCTAGGTTTGGTATTTCCTACACAAAATTTATGGCGCTAATTTATAGATAATGAGGTTCATGTTATAATTAAATAAGACACATTAAAGTTTCTTATGAACAAAATTCACCTAACAGGCTGCATCGCAAAATGGGTGATGCAGCTTAAAATTTTTGATATCAAGTTTGTATCTCTAAAATCAATAAAAGGTCAAGTTTTAGTTGATCAATTCGTTGTAGCTCCTATAATTGATCCTTTTCCAATTACTGAAGCTTTATATGATGAATTCAAGGCATATGATGTGTCTTCAAATCCATAGACAATGTTTTTATATGGATGCATATGTAGGACAAGCACGGGTGTAGGTGCCATATTTTGAACCCTTGAGGGTGAATACATGCCATTATCTTACAAATTATATTTTTATTACACAAATAATATAGCTGATTGTGAGGCCTTAATAATTAGATTATCAATAACATAAAATATTCACATCAATGACATTCATGTTTTTGATGACTCTTAGATGGTTTTTAATCAAGTTACCAATAAGTACAAAAAAAAAAAGAGAGTATTTAATACCATATAAATAAATGGTGGATAGACTAAAATAAACATTTGATATATTATCTATTGATAATATTTCATGCAAATAAAACTACCAAGTAGACAAAATTACAAGTGTGACATCTATAATGCCTTTTGATTTCAATGATGATTATGTAAAATTTACCATAATGAATGAATGAAATCCTTCCATTTCTTTAGATCAAATGGATGCCTTAGTAGTTTTCACCATTACTCATAGATCTATTAGCACAAAGTGGTATAATGACATATAATTTCCTACATAGCGATTACATACTAGACAATCTTACAAGAAATGAAAAATGAAAATTACAATGGGAGGCACTTTGTTATGTTATTATCAGAAATGACATATTCAAATGAGGTTTCAATGGGAAATTACTTTGATGTTTAAGCAAAGAGAAAGCCTAGACCGCACTCTTCTAAATGCATAATAGTGAGTGTGGTGGACATTTAAGTGGCAAGGAAATCTCCCAAAAAATATTATGCTAAAGTTATTATTATCCTACCATAGAAAAATAATGTATTGCACATGAAAAATTATGTTTATAATTCTATAAATATAGTAATTTAAAGTATGACAATCTCATAAATGACATTCAAATGTTTTTCCATGGTCCTTCTCCTTATGAGGAATTGATCTAATTGGGAAAATAAACCTTGTGTCTACGTGTGGACACAAATATATAATCATAGCTATAGAATATTTTACCAAATGGGTGGAGGTAATTCCACTTGATTTTACCACAAGGGATGACATATGTAGGTTTTGATGACAAATATTATTTCCCACTTTGACATACCTTTAGCTATTATTACTAATAATGGATCATTATTTAAAAATAAAACAATATAATGATTTCAAAGTAAATACAAGATCAAAAATACTTTTTCTACACCATATTATCCACAAGGTAATGGATAGGTAGAAGTAAAAAATCAAACTATTATCAAAATATTTGGAAAAATGCTTGAATGATATAGTACAAATTGACACCAACAAATGGTTGTGCTTTATGGGCATACCTCACTAGTGTCCATACACCTCCTCAGGTTACACCTTATTATTTGGTTTATATTACAAAGATAGTTTTACTGATTGAGCTTAAAATACCTTCCTTACATGTTTCTAAAATATATTATAAAATATAATGAGTATCATGATAATTGATTTCATCAATCAGAATAGGTGGGCAAAAAATTAACATAGGTTGTCGAATACTTATGATTTTATCAAGATCTCATCAAACATGGATATAATAAAAAGGTTCAGCCACATGAATTCATTCTGGGTGACTTGGTACTAAAATAAAATCAAAAGCACACAAATTAAAAAACATAAAATAAAGCTCAAACTAAATTAGCTGGGACGATTTATAACTAAATTTTTTTGGGAAAGGGTGTGTACCACCTAGCTACACTTAAAGAAAAAATTCTAAAAAACCTAATGAACATCATGCACTTGCATAAATATCTTAGTTGAAATATTCCAAAAATACCCAAAAAAAAATAAAACATTCAAAAAACTAAAAATACTTAGCATTTCCATATCTTATTAACTCCTTTGCATGCATGTTGTTGGTTCCATATTGGTAGATATCATATAAGTTCTTTCCATATATGCATATGTTTCACATATATTTTTAGTTTGATAATAACAAACCTAGGCACATGATATATGAACATATGGATGTTGGGACTTCCTTTTATTCATGTCATCAATACATTGTGGCCATCCTTTTTCCTCAATCATGATACACTAGGTTACATTATTATATGATCATTTCCATTGTCATGTTTAAGATTATGTACTTAAACATGTATTTATTCATGCTTATATCTTTTGTAGTGTATTTGATATGCTATGTACTTCACATTTTTTGCTAACACATATATCTAGGGACCATTATGATATGTTTATGCCAATTTCTTATAATTATATGATTTTCTTATTTGTATTTATTTGAGTCTGTTCATTGATTGCTATTGTAATACATTATATTACTTGTTCAAGCATCTAAAATATGATCCATTTATTGCATCCCTCATACATTTATTTTCCTATTATGACATGTGCATATGTCATAGTTTTTTATGTGTGGATATTTGAACATGTCATTCTATGATTTTTGGATATTTTAATAACTTAGTCCCTTTGATTGTGTGGGATTTGAACATGCCCCTTGTATGTGGTCTCTTTCGAGCATTGACTCTTTTTTTAATTTTGAGTGCTCTTATGTGTGTACTTGATTGATTGTTGAGATTGTAATTTTAATCTCTATATGTTTCCATTACTTACATCATGTATCTTAGTACTTGATGTGATCACATACTATGTACTTCATTTCTATATCGACCTAGACCTGTTACTCCTATATGATACATGATCCAGACATAGATTATATAGATATTTTATCCTTTTGAGGTAAGGTGACTACCATTTTATACTTCCTCTCATCTCCAAATGGGGGGAATTCAGTGGGGGCATTCCAGAGAGGCATGGCTTTCACATTTTTATAGTTTCATATTATAGTGGGGGCATGTTATGGAAACATTTTCTCCACACTTACACATTTATTATATTCTCTAGATCTATTAGGGGTATGTCATATGAACATGGATTCCACACTTCAAAAAGTTCAAATTTGCTAGATTTCATAGTTATATGATTCATATAAACATTTATGGTAGCATTTTATACATTAGTACCATTGTTATACCCAGGTTTCAACTTAAGACATATATGAGGTGAATATGCCATGCAAAAGAGCACCTTAAATTGCAAAATAAAATAAGCTTTCAGATTTCAAATACTAATATAAAATTTTATCATACCTAGGATGGAATTTTATATATTTTATTGAGTCAATCTACTGCAATAGTTGGATTTCCTTTTGGCAAGGTTAAGGCAAATAAATCACTCAATCTTACCAAGTTTATAAGTTAGACTTGATTAAGTCATCTAGCTTCACTAAATTTATGGGATGGAGTGATATAATCAACAAATCATCACCATATATATATATATATATATATATATATATAGTGATTTTATTAGATCACTCTCACTCACCAGGTTATAAATATGTTTGGGTTGCATGATTGACATATGCTCGATGGTTGTGTGGTAACTCAAAAATTTATCTAGGGTTAGGGGCATGATTTCCTCCAATCTCTCTATATATGTATGCACTTGTAAGCTTTCAAATTATCCTAATCTTAGCTTTAAGGCTTTATATAAAATCATATCTTCAAGTCAAATTGCCAAAAGTCAATATGGTTGCATCTATACATAGGTGTACTAAAAAGAATGCTGAATAGATTGTTCCAAGCCACATAATATCAGGTTTTGAAAATAAAAAACATCTCAAAAGGAGATATCTACAAAATAAATGACTGTCAATTGATATGCAAAGTAAAGAGTAAGAATGTCATATATTATATCTCCAAAATCTTATCAAATACAATGAATGATCCTTGCATATATAAGTAATGAAGATCAATCCTAACAAAGAGATTAATATAGAGATCATACCTAAGAATAATAGATAATTATATCTAGAGGATATAAGAACTATAGATTATCCCCATAATATCTATGAAATAAATATGTAATATTCATAATATGCAAAATAAGATAAATGCAATATCCACACATAAGTGGGTGGGAATAATAAAGTACCTATGAGAACATGAGATAATGTAAATAATCAACTCTATTACCCCCCTACCCCTTCAAGTTAATATAGGGACAAAAAATAAAGTGGCATATCCATAATAAGAGTCTTGAGAATAAGGCCTCATCAGGTACTCATGTATAATATATCCACAACGTGGAGAAAAGGAGAAAACCCATAATAAACAACATCCCCCCCCTCCTAAATGATGAAAAAGATGGAAATAAGGACTTCATATGGAATCCCCCCAAGGACAACTGTGATAGATACTAAAGCTATCAATGCTCCAAGTTAGGATCGCAAGATGACCAGTGTTAATGTCGAGATCCTCGACTAGAATACTGTAGAAGCTCCATCTACATAAAAAAAATGTTTATTCCTTTTGATAAAAGAATAACATGAATGGTGTAATAAAAGTCTACCCATTCCACAATGGAAGATGAAGGAGGTAATAGTACAAAATATATTTGAATCACTTCCAAATCTAAATTGTGGAATAAGTCTGACAAGATTATACATAATAAATTGATGTAATGTCGTAGAAGTAAACCAATTAGAAGAAAGACATGAAACATTCACTAAAACAATGTCCATGTGAAGTGGAGCATAATTTTCAACAATTTTACTCTCACTAGAACTTGTAGAGTCCTCCATAGTGATAATCCATGGTGGCTCAACATCCTGCATAGGAACAAAGGTAAATTCTACAAATAAACATCCAAATTTTGTAAAAAAATCATCCCATAGAGGTAGATCAACAAAAATAAGATAAATGTTCATCAAGAATGTGTCATCACAATAAAATATAGTAGGAAGAGAGATTGCATCATCAGATGAGAAAACCTCATTGATAGGAGGAGAAGGAGATGGAGAAGCATCATCCATGTCACCATCAAAACATAAATACTTAGAAATAAGTGGAGAAGGAAGTGGAACATGAGGTGGAGTAAAAAAGGGTTTTTTAAAAAATCCTAAAAGATCAATATCCTCCTCAAAGAAGGATACAATAATATCCCAAGTTCCCTTCAAGGTTACATTGCATCCATAAAAATAATATGTAAGTTAATTGAAACATTAAGGTGAATAAAACCAAGAGCCTCATCTTGCATAGATGCAATCCAGACAATATCTTCCTCATTTGTGAAGTTAGGAAGGTCTCCAAGAACCATTCTCTAAAAGCCTTTCAACTAAAGGTGTATCTTCATTTTTATTTATCTAAGTAGTGTATTTGAGGTGTTGAGGGCTCTATTGTTAAAATATAAGGGAAAAGTTAGGGAGAATAAATAATGATCCCCTCCCCCCAAATAACAACTCCTGATTCAAAGAATGACAAGGAGAAAATAAAACCCCCAAAATGTGTAAGCCCCCCCATATGTGGCACTTTATAATTGAGTGAATTTTTATAAAATAAATGACACCAATAGATTGGGCATTAAAAAAAAAACACTTTTCAAAAAATAGAACTTGATTTTGAGTCACGATTTAAAATTTATAGCTTTTACAAGTTTTTTGGCATTGAAATGGGTAAATTAAGTAAATATTGCACAAAAAAATTAATTGCACCAAAAAAAATTGCTTGGATTTGGAAAAAAATGATTTGCTTGGAAGAAATAATGGGACACACTTAAGCCACCACTATTATGAATCTAAATTAAAGCCCCCACATGTGACTATACTATGTGACCAAGGGGATAAGGATTTTGGTGGGTTCTCCCCCTTTGATGTGACATCGATTGATGTGTGAGTGATATCATCACCAAAAGAGAGGGAAAAAGGAGATGAATAGTACAACCTTCTATTGGTTTGCATTTAACACTCTAATGGACATCACATTACTTCTTTACGCTGGTTTAAGTTTTACACTTGATTGAACATCTAGTTATTGAACATATCTCAAAATGACAAATATTGATTGTGAAAAAAAGAAACTCGACCTGCATAAAAAACACAAGTGTAAGACAAGGCCTTAAATGAATGCAAAAAACATATCAAACCCTTAAAAAACCATATAGGACATGCCAAAGCCTCAGAAAATGTAGTAAAAATGTTGATCAACAAGCTGCGTGAAGGACCCAACCTACATAAACATTAACAAAATTCCCAATCTATCACCTTCCTCTACCAAAAATGTGGGTTGAAGATGAAAAATACAAAATATAACTTTTTATATGAAATAAAATATAGAAATGGTTGTGCCAAGTTATGGAAAGATGCAAAATACTATGGTGTAGCTAATTACAGGTTTCCTTTGCATTCAAGTACACTTGACCTATAAAAAGATAGAAACAAAATAAACTAAAAATAAAAACAAATACAAGTTTTTCACAACCACCTCTAACTAGATCATGCCTCCACTACATTAAGAAGAAATTTTGATATTTGAGCAAAGCCTTGTAGTAACACACTAAAAAATAGATGAATGCAACACCTACTACTCTAAAACTATGAAAGGAATGATGACTAGATTGTTCTAAGATATAGAATCTCAGGGGTTGAAAAAAAAAGCTATTATCACTTGTATTTTCACCCTTTAAGGAGATGTATCAACTCTCCTCATCCAAGTGACACAAATTGAAACACCTCTAGGCTTGTGGGTAGCCTAAGGATGAGGTGAATCTCTAGATAGGGCTAGCTCCCTTAGCGTGCTACTTTGGATCACTATTGCACCTAAATGTTGTGGGGGAAAGGGAGAGAGATAACTAAAAGAAAACTATCCTAAGGCAGGTGATACACCAAATAGATTTATGACTTCCAACCAGCTGCATGTTACACATGAAATAAATAAATTAACCAAACATACACTTCTCCAATCTACATCTTCTCACATCAATGTTACATTATGAGGTTATGGATGAATGTTTAGGATAAGAAGACTTGACAAGAGGTCTTGAATGACACTATTAACTCACTCAAACTTGAGACTTCCTATAACACTTCACATGCCCTGCAAGAAGAAGCTTTCCAATTGCAAATAGGATGAAATAATGAGACAACATGTTAAGGAATCTATAGTCTTCACTAAGTAAGATCCAACATTCAAGTAAAACACACTATAATAGTCATGAATAGGTAAAAATTATTAGTCTTATTGATCAAATGGTATTCAGATGAGCA
This sequence comes from Torreya grandis, assembly GCA_037957365.1. Taxonomy (NCBI): domain Eukaryota; kingdom Viridiplantae; phylum Streptophyta; class Pinopsida; order Cupressales; family Taxaceae; genus Torreya; species Torreya grandis. The sequence goes on from JARHVA010004436.1 coordinate 36,539, forward strand.
GGGCTTCACCATGCTCAAGTGGAGCATAAGTTACAATGGCCAAAATGGCTAGTTCTTCTAGAACTTGAGAGAGAGAAGAGAAGAGAGAAGTCCAAGGGTCACAAGGACAATTTTAAAGATGATAAAATTAGTTAATCATGAATGATAAGAGGATATGGGACAAACCATTTAAGTTTATAAAAAACAAGTGGCTCTCCAAGTCATGAAACTCTTACAAAGTGACATGAAAGTTCTCATTCTGGCTCAGAAAACTGCCTTCATAATTTGGACCCATTTGAACATCCCAAAACTGATTATGGATAATAATGATGATTATAATTAATGGTAAGTATTTTATATATGCATCTTCATGCATTGGTTGTAATCCTATTCATCTAAAATCATGTGGAAACTTGCTATCACTGCCTGTACTCGAAGAAACTCCTCTTTCATGCACCCTACACAGTTAGCTTCCAAAAAGGAATTATTTTTCCATGAGAATAATTTTTATGAGTTTATTACACCTTTAAATACCTTATATGGCCTTATAATCATCAAGGACACCGTAAAATCAACTCACTTGAAGTTTTCCACCCTTCTCACTAGTTTATCCACTATGCCAATTTTGACTAGCTAAGATGAAGTTGCTAGTTAAGGCACTTAGGATTTATTAAAAGGAATTAAATTTATATGTGTAGTTATATTAAGTCCTAATATTCCATCCCATGTGATTTTTATCTCTTGAAACCTCCTACAACCTGCATAATGCATAAAACTACCAATAAAATCCTATTTTACATTTGATCCGTATAGTTCCATAAAACTAATCCTGATGGGGATTATCCTGAGAGAGTATTATAAAACCTCCAATCATTTTTCTAGACAAAATATTCCATTATATTATCTATCTATCTTCATTTTCTCCATCAGGTCTTTATTGAGGGGTTGTAAGGGTTTTAGGTAGTTTTGACTCTTAAGCTTTGTTCATTAAGGTTGGACATTGGATTTTAAAAATAATTCCATAAATTTTATCCTAAGAACCCTTTATAACTCCTCCAAACTTCCCTTACCTCCATGAAAATCCTTCAAGGAGATGTGAGCACTCCAAATTAGTCCATCAAGCTTGTCTTTCTATTTCATGCATGCTTAAGTTGGTTTTTTAGCCAAAAGTGACATTTTCATAGTTTCATTTGAATATTACCATATAATTTTTTTGTTAATTCTAAATTAAAAATAACACATGAAATAACATATAATGTTGTTATATAAAATTGAATATATTATATTATAAAACTAATCAGAATGTATGTGTCCAAGACCTGGTGCAGGGCAAGAAAACCATGAAATGCTTTGAGTTCCACAATCTAGGTTGATCAGAGAATTGACAGGCCAAATCAAAGACATTACTGCGGTTGGCCTTCAAACTTTATGTTTGGTAAAGTGAAATTTTTTAAGTCTTTTACTTTTTGAAGAAAAAAGTAAACAAACAGTTGGAAAAATTTTTAGAACAAAAGTTTCGAAGACTACACAGAAGTGTTGGAAACTCCAGATCTTCAAAAAAAGCCTTGGGACTTTATTGGAGGTTTTTTTTACAAAATCATTTTGAAAAAATATCTAGAACTAAACTTGCAACAATGCAAATACAAAAGGCAAAGTTTCATGAAGAGGTAAAAGTTCCTCCATGCCTCACAATCTAGGAGACACATGTTCTTCAACCCACCCAAAAAGGACTTTTAGCACTTATCCAATTTCACAAATGTTTCTCACAACCACATGTCACTTTTATACTATTTCAAAATATTTTCTAATGTCATGAGCTAGAGACCCGGTGTAGGCTAAATAAAGTACCAAATGTTCTAAGTTCCTACAAACGTGCTATGTTCCACAATCTAGGCTACTCAAAGAATTGAGAGGATAAATTAGAGACATCATATAGTTTGGCCTTTAGACGTTGTGTTCAACAAAGTGCAATTGATGATGCCTTTTAATTTTCAAAGAAAATGTAAAGAAATAGTCAGAACAATTATTGTAAATAAAAATTTTGAAGACTACACACAAGTTTTGGAAACTTTAGATCTTCAAAAAATGTGTTGAGACTTTGTCATATATTTTGTTTACAAAAAATTCCAAACAAATATCTAGAACTAAAATTGTGACAACACAAATTATAAAATAAAATTCTCATGAAGAGGCAAAATTTATTCCACACCTTAAAATTTAGGCACCACATATTCTTCAACCTGCCCAAAAAGGACTTTGGGCACAAAGATCTAGGTTAAGTGGTTAGCAAGATGATGCCAAGTGGTATAATCCCATTACTCCACTATCCCAAATGGAAACACATTTTTAAATCTAACATTCTTACTCTCTCTATGTGTATCATGTTGCCTTTCATATTTGCATAAGCTCCAGGTTAGTAAGATCATGGCATGTGTCATCAATTTGGTGATGCACCTACCTTGAAGTGTTGTACTTATTACCTTTGCTTTGTAGTCTCTGAGCGAGTAGGATGATGACACATGTCATCATCTTGATGCTCCACTTTCCTAAAAGTGTCATACTCCTTACTTTTGATTCAAGGACTACAGGTGAGTAGGATGATGATGCATGTCATCATCTTGGTGTTCTACTTGCCTAGAAGTATCATGTTCCTTACTTTTATTATGTAGTCTCTAGTTAAGTGTGATGATGACACCAATCATCATCCTGATGCTATGCTTGCCTAGAAGTTGCATGATCCCCACTTTTGATGTGAGGACTCTGGGTGAGTAGAATGATGATATGTGTCATCATCTCGAAGCTCTAATTGGCCATAATTATCATACTCCTCACCTTTACTCATCATCTTTGCACCCCATAAACTTTGGGTGTATGAGATGATGACACATGTCATCATCCCAGTGCTCCACTTGCTTGAAAGACTTCAATTTTTTTTCTATAATGCTTTTACAATTGCAGGCCTACCAGATTGGAACACAAGATAGTAGGTTGTCACTGCATGGCACCAATTTTTTTGAAGATCAAATTGTATAACTCTGATAACTTAAAAAATGACTATGAATGTTTGAGATGCCTGAATTTGCATAAAACATTCAATGGATAAATTTTCCATGGAACTTATGTACTCCACAAGAGTGGTAAACAAAAGATCCAAACATAGGAATATCTCGGTGCAACCGTAGATAATCTGCACACTTAGGAAACTTATGAAAACCATTAATAACTTAGCCTCGGTACAATAAAAAATGAAAAAATGGATATCAAAGGCAATGATAAAATATTATTAGTATCAAGGCAACTATTTTAAACTCAAAACTCAGGCATAACAATCATTGAGAAATCTTGACATTGTTACGCACATGATAAACATCAATAAATATTCAATCACCATAGTCGGTTCCTTTCAGGCTGAAATGGACCCCTAATAGAATTTTTTTGAAAGAGATGTATATTGGACACAACAGGTATGTTGAGTGCAACACATACTTCTTATGGAAATTTAAGAATTGGTTCAAGTTTTTGATCTATTTTTGTGATTTAGTTTACACACTTTGTTAAACTGTTAATAACTTGTAAACTAAAAATTTGATGTGCTTACTATATTGATAATTGTATTTTTTTTTTTTTTGCATTTATATTTCTAGTTTTAGATTTGAATTGTTTATGGATGTCTACCTCTTGCTCACTATAACTTTTAGATTTATAATTGTAATTTTTAAAAATATCTTGTACTTGTACAAAGTACATAGTTTAAATTTATTACTAATTAAACCATATTTCACAAATTTGTGTAGTGTACACAGCTACATGTAAAATGGGTCAGCGAATCCCTGGGTTCGTGTATTATGAATAAATGCATTACAACTAAATTCACCAAGTTTAATTTATGTTAGGGAACCCCTATGCTAGAACATTAAGTATTAATAAATGAATGATAACTAAATTTGTCAACTTCAAATCAATCACATTAATAAAAAATATCATCACATATGTTATAATAATATAAATTAATAAGGCAATAAGGTTGTTGATTCATTGGTGAATATTGTAATCAACCAACCTATGGATCTTATAATTGATAATCATAATGATGTTTGGGTGACACGATTGGGCATTGATATTACCAATCTTATTTAATTTTCTCTTTCTTTCCCTTTGTTTCCATCACCATATTCATTGCTTTGATTGATTCATGTCTATTTATTTCCTTCAGGAGGTGGATTTTTTTCAATAAGTTGGATTTTAACTCTTCATTCTTATCATCGTCTATTGCTTTTGGAGATTTTTGGGTTTTGGTTGAAGTTTTATGGAGTCTGTTGTGAAAGAAACTTTGGTGTATCCTTCAGTTATGGGATCCTATAAAAAACCACAAATGGATTTCATTGGCAAAGTCTTGTAGGGTTGTCTACAAAAAAAAATGGATTTCTTTTGAAGAAGCTTTCACTACTATCCTTTCCATTATTGGGGAGGAATTATTTTGTGTTAGTAACATGATCAAAATTAATTTGACGACTACCTCCATCTTTGTTAGCAACATCATGTTCTTTTAATACAAGGACATTTACACATTCCATTGAATTAGATAGAGAGTTTCCAGAAAAAATTGTGTTTGTTTAAACAAACACAGTTTTTTTTCAGAAACTCTCTAGCTAATCATGTTCCTTGTCTCTGAAAAAAAGGACTAAAATCCTTGGTTGAATGTTTTGTTAATCCAGCTTTTAGGGTAGATGTAGATGAAGCTATGGTAGGGTTTGTTGGTGGATAGGAGGAAACGCTGGCCTTCTCTAGCAAATACAAGTTTAATTTCATGCCAATGGCCACATTCAAGGACTTAGAAAGGAAATTATCTCTCCTCCATAAATACATTCAGTCTCTGCTTTCTAAGGTGAAGATGAATAGATTTTTTGGTTCATGGTTTCCCCCTCCACCTTTAGAGGAGGCTTTTTCTCCTCTGCCTGCTCTGGAATCCAATCACTTTGTTCACCATTATCAGGAGAGAATTGATGTAGTCAAATTGTTGGCCAGGTTGGTGTTTTGTGACATTGTTATTTCTCCTTCATGGCTATTCAGACAACCTCCAAGTCAGTTACTAGGGTTATGAACGAACATTTGGCTTTAGGCAAATGCAAGTCCAAGTAGCTAGATTCTATGTGTGGCTCATTGGTTTGTGGTTCTAGTGTAGTGGTTGTCGGTTCAGCTCCTATGAAGTGTCATTTGCTAGCCAGGAATTATTCCAAGCTTGGATCTAGTTCATTGAAATTATCAAACTTGATTAGCTTTGTAAGAGTTTTTTATCTGGTAGTTGCTTTTTATTTTTGTGCCCCGGTGGTGAACCTAAAGTTTAAGTATGTATAGATTTTTAGTTTTTTGTAACTCAACTGGGCTTTTGGCTAACAAATGAAAATATTTTCGTGACTATTTTCTGGTATGTATTCTCATTTTTTATCGGGCAAGGGTCCCGTAAATCTGGTATCTATCAATACAAAATATAACTTAATTAGTTGTTCCAAATCTAGTAATAGTTAAAATACAAACATTAAAATTGTTACACTAATATAATAAAATTAATTATTCAATATCAAATAATATGCAAAAGACGTGGTTTTAAACTTTGATTTGATTGTGATTGCTTGAATTTGAACCTTTGGATATATATAAATTATGTCACAATTATGACCCATAAATTTAAAGTTGACAAATATATGAAGCATCGAGAGTGTGTATCGGATAAGTGAAAAGTAACTACTTACATAACTCATTATTGAACCTCATGTAAAGATGGAGATTACTCAATGTAGATAAATGAATTAAAATATGTCTAATTTGGAGTAATAATTGACAATTACCTAGATACACTATTACATTGATAAAACACTACCACCCATGAATGATAAAAGAATTGAGCTTGATTGATTATTCAACTACGGTAATCCATCCAATAACATCTAATCAAATTGACATTTGCAAAGCAGGATGACTAGACATTGATGAGGTAACCAATATTTGATTCCATGATAATCACAACTAATATATAGCATGAGAAATCAAATCCCACATTTATATATGTATTGCGATAAAATTCGTATGCAGTGTTTTTGGTCACATGCATTCAATGTTTTTGCCTTAACCCAACAATTTGTTTTTCTAATTTTCTGCGTATATTGGGTAGTGGTCCCACCAACCTCAAATCAATTAAAAAAATATACATATTTAATATCTAATATATTTAAATACCTATCAGCGTAACTTGCCCCCTCAAACAACTATTAGTTTTATTGTTTACATGAAACAAAACAAACTTTAAACTCCACAAAACGATAAACAAAACTTCTTTTCTTAACTACAAGCAAGTACTAAAACCACTTCATGACTCTTGTTTATATTGTAATATATATTAATTTAAATGTATAAATAAATGAGTTAAGCGGATTTAATTGCGAAGAAAATTTATGATCAAAATGTTTTTGAGTGGAATAATTACTAAATAGATAACACCTTAAAAAAGTGTAGTGCTTCACTATTATAAACATCACATGTGAAAAACAAATAAACTATTCATAATTAATTAGATTATATTATATAAGTTCATATATGTTTATAGATAATATAATATATAAAATTATCTATTATTATTATATATATATATATATAATATATATATATATATATATATAATTTCATATATATTTATAAATAATATTATATGCATAATATTAATTTCTTAATTTATTATGATAATGTACTACCAATTTTATGTAGACTTTTGGTATAAATGCGGCGTAAGCGTGGCACAAACACAATTAAATAAATAAAGATGTCCACTCGCGTCATCTCTACATTAAAATTGTACCGCAAAAGTTAACATGAATTAAAATGTTGTAAGGTCGCAAACAAAATCAACCTCCCCGCCCGGCCCCGCCGCCGCCGCCCCCGCCGCCACCGCCGCCCCCAAATTGAGGCTCTAAATTAGTGATTTGGATAGTTAATATATATTCAACTCCTGCAATTGCTAGGGATTTTGCTGCCTTGTAAAACTTTTGCGGATTTTACTTTACTTATCGATGGCCTTAATATTGGTTTTATTTGTATTGTAATATATATTAATTTAAGTGTATAAATGAATGAGTTAAGTGGATGTAATTGCGAAGAAATTTTAAAATTAAACCTTCCTTAGTCATAATTTATTAGGTAATAGATATGTGAGATGGTAATGGATGATAAAGAATAATGGAAAGAGAGGGTTTGAAATTTATGTAATATAAAAACGGTTGAAATGGAGAAACATTTTATTATTGAATATGAAAATAATGTAAAAAACAAATTAAATATATTTTTAAATACTTAAAATTTGGAATAATTCGTAACCGTTTAAATAAATTAAAAAAAGAAAAATCCAAACAATTGAAATAATTGACGATACCATAGATCACTGAACAAGGAACGAATAACCAACCGACCAATAATCAATCGACCGACCAACTGACCGATGATCAATCGTCCCACCGACAGATAATCAATCGGTCGAAATGTTTGGTGATCCATCAATGAATCGATCATGTTTGTGAAGGGAAAGTTTTTGTGAGGTTATTATGTGAACAAAACTTTCCCAAAGAAGGAAGAACGAATTTATAAGAGTTGTTACAATGTGTTACCATTTTGTAAATATTCCCACCACTCAATTTGGTCTAAAATAATGCCGCCATGTTGCTGTACAGGCGAAGGAGGAAAGGGCAGGTGCGCCATTTCCAGAAGCTCTGAGCGGGAGTCATTTCCATTAAGCACAGATTCCCAAAACACCACGTCATTCTCACTCGAAGTTTCTTCGCCGCATGAAGATCCAACTTCTGAAACCTCTTCCGCCATACTTACGCCAGGCGCCGGTGGAAATCTTTGCAGGGCGAAATTGGCCGCGGCGGTCCGAATCTCTTGCTGCGAAAATGAAGAGGCCGACAGCATTTCAGGTGGGGAAAAGGGGAAATTGAATTTGGCATGAGGGCCTCTGAAGCAATAGACTGCAAAGTCATAAGCACGAGCCGCCTGCTCAGCCGTGTCGTAAGTGCCCAGCCAAAGTTTGCCTCTGGAAGCGGGCATTCTCAGTTCCGACACCCATCTCCCCCATTTTCTCTTTCGAATTCCCCTGAGTTTTGGAATTCTCTGAGATTTTGATTGTTGCGGGGGATTCGATTGACCCATTATTACTCTGTAAACTTGTTCTCGGTTCGTTGTTTCAACATGTGTCCAGGCGTTTAAATAGAAAATAATATCTGTGTTCAATGAAGCACTAATTTCTCAGATTTAAAAAGTCAATTGCCAGTGAGCCTGGACGGTGTAATGACTTTTGCACCAATTACTGAATCTGATTGTGTTCAAAGCAAGAGTTTTGACTGGGTTTCATTAAACACTAATTTCTCCTGGGTGGAGATTTGATAAGTCAATAATGAGGGAGGTGGTCTGGGCCCTGGGCAAGTGTATCGACATTTGCCAAAAGTTCTCTCATGTCGTTTTATCTACCTTTTCAAATTGTAATAAAAGTCAGCCAGCGTATGGGTGTAAAGGTGTGCTGTGATGGTAGGCCCTGTGTGTTGCATATATCATAATTTAAATTTTTAAAGCCTCACAAACATGGGCAACATGCAAAATTAAAAAAAATTGAAGTCACAAACCTACATGTATTCGCAAATCCATCTCATAATGAAAAATTTGAAAGCCACAACCAAGAACAATATTGTAAATTCATCTCATGATTGAGTTTTTTTTTTTAAATGACATAATCAATAGAAACTTTGTAAATTTCATCTCATGTTTTAAATATTTTAAATAATATAATCAATAATTTTGTAAATTTATAAGTTGTACAAAAATTTCTCAATTTAAGTTTTAACGTTTTGTTTTGGCTGAGAGTTGTAATCATATATTCTTCCTTGACAATGTATTTAATGTAGGATTGTCATTAAGCTTTGAGCCCCAACATTCCCACTGTCAAAACCGAATTCTCTTTCTATTTTATCTTTTAAAATTTTTAAAGCAGCTCCATGCTGCCTTTGTATATGTCATAATTTAAATTTTCAAAGCCACACAATAAGAGTGGTGTTGCAGAATTAAGAAATTTAAATTTATAAATAGGGATGTATTCACAAATTCATCTTATAGTTAAAATATTGAAAGTTATAAACAAGAAAAACATTACAAATTCATTTTATTATTGAAATTTTTTTAAACAAAATAATTATTAATGGCTTTGCTAATTCATCTCATGATTTTAATTTTTTAAATAACATAATTAATAATAGTTTTGAAAATTCATAAGTTGTGCAAAACTTCCCAATTCGAGACTTCACCATTTGTTTTGTGTGTGAGTTCTCATCATATATTATTCTGTGGAATAGATTTAATTTAGATATCTAATGTGGAATTGTGTTTGAGCTTTGAGCTCTAACATTTACTAGCCTCAAAACCAAATTCTTTCTCCATGTTACTTTGTAAAAAGTTTGAAGCAGTTCCATGTTGCCTTGTATATGTTATAACTTAAGTTTTCAAAGCCACACAAACAAGGATAGCATTGCAAAATTAAAAAAAATTAAAGTCACAAACAAGAATGTACTTGCAAACTCATTTCATGGCTAAAATATTGAAAACCACAAACAAGAGCAACATTGTAAATTCATCTCATGATTGACATATTTTTAAACAAAATAATCAATAACAGTGATCCAAATTCATCTCATGATTTTAATTTTTTAAATAACATAATCAATAACAAATTTTCAAATTCATATGTTGTACAAACCTTCCTAATTTGGGATTTTACCATTTATTTTGGAAGGGAGTTCTCATCATATATTCTTCCCTATAAGTGTGTTTAATGTGGATATCTAACGTGAGATTGTGTTTGAGCTTTGAGTCCTGATGTTTGATAGCCTCAAAACCAAATTCTCTATCCAAAAACTTCTCCATTATCTATTTCTCTCCTAATTTCAAATAAATTTGAACAAATGTACATCAAACAAAACAAGTGAATAATGATTTTGTTTCCACATAACTTTGCATACCTCAAAAGAGGAACCCTAGGATCTTAAGGAGTGGCACTCAGAGCATCAACAGATAATTTTGCATTCTATAATTCTATTTTTTATGGGGATCAATACACCTTGTTTGATGACAAGGGAATGCACTACTTTCATAACTACTACATTGAAGGAACAATGGACATCGTTTTTGGACATGAGTTATACCTCTATCAGGTTATACCATTAACCAAAACTTAGAGTAATGCCTTGTTCATTCCCATTAAAATTTTCAAGATAGCTAAATAGCCACTTTTAGCCAAATTGACCATTTTTTTTCAAGAATGTGAACTCCATTCTATTTCAAGTGCTGATCCAAACCACATAACGAGATGCATTACAACACATAATAGGGAGTCCATACCAGAGTAAACAATATTTTATTTCATGAATTGTTCAATGGCAGGAACATGGAAGATATACTTGGGTAGAGCATGGGGGTCATACTCTAGATTAGTATTTTGTTGCACAAAAATGACATATATTGTAGCTCCACAAGGATGGCTAGACTAAGGTGATCCTTCCATATATTAGTAATGCTTTAAATTCAATATTTTTAAATCCTTATTTTAAGTCTAAATTCAATCATTTATAGTAAGCACATTATGTAAGTTATGTTCTATTTATTTTTATTTTTTATGCAGAGTTGTGATTGTGTGTATTAGGTTTGTGTATTACAGAGAGTATAAGTGCATAGGGCCGAGACCTAATAGATTTGATTAGTCTCATAGATGAAAATACCATCATGTTTACATTTAATGGTAAAATAGGTGACATTGTGTTGTTCCCAAAATCCGTCACTTGTTTTTGTGGACAACCTACTAATCATTTTGGTCCTGCAGACCAAAATTCTCTCTTTTCTTTCTCAAAAATGTTCTGAGTAGTTAAGTTTTTCAAATATTCAAGCCTTTCAGCTAAATAAGCCACAGGTTCGACAGGCAGGCCTTCTTCAAAGGAAGTTCAGAACACTTAAGGCTTTTCCTTAGTGTTTTGAGAATGGTTCAACACAAAGGTTTGTCCAAAAGACTTAATGGCAGGCTTCAAACAAATAGATTGAACCACTTTGAACCGTTGAACCAATTGAACCTCGCCTTCGCAAGGTTCAAAGGTTCAACGACTTCAGCGGACTTAGAGAAAAGGGCTTCAAAGAGTTAAGATTGAACTTTGAACCATTGAACCTTAAACTCGAAAGGTTCAAAGGTTCAAGGTTCAACGGGTTCAATAAATTCAAAAGACTTAAAGAAAGGAATGCTTCAATGAATGAAGATTGAACTATTGAACCATTGAACCTTGAACCAAAAAGAGTCCATAGGTTCAACGAGTTCAAAGGTTCAATGACTTAGACAGACTTGGAAAATCCAGAGAGTTTGATGCTTCAAAACAAATCAAAGAATTAAGATTGAATCGTTGAGCCATTGAACTTTGAACAAGAATGGTTCAAAAGTTCAAAGGTTCAATGAGTTCGATAAGTTCGATGGACTTAGAAAATAAAAGGCCTTAAAAGAAAGAGAATGAATTGTTGAACCATTGAACCTTGAACTCGAAAGGTTCAACAGGTTCAAATGTTCAACGGGTTCAAAGAGTTCAAATTTCAAGCAGAAGCTTCAAATGAATGAAGAAAGCAGAAGATTCCTGAAAGAAGTTCGAAGGGATGGTTCAATCGAAGAAGAAAAGGAGAGTGAATGCGGCCCTTCACAAAACCATTGAACCTTTGAACCATTGAACCTTTGAACCAAAAGAGTTCAAGGTTCAAAGAGGTTCAAAGGGACCAATGATGTCCTTGTGGATGTCAATTTTAAGGTGATGGAATAACCATTGATTTTCAAAAGATTTGAGAATAAGCTCAGTGACCAACCAAGGAAGGAGCCAAATAAGTGAATGGAGGAAGCAAGAAGATAGCCCTAAGAGCTCAGATTGCTAAGAAGAGACAAAACACGACAAGAAAAGGGAGAACAACTATAGGAAAACCAAAAATATCTATAGGAGAGTTATTCCAGTAGGTGAAACACTCCACCAGGTGGACATCAGGGAACACAAATATTCAAAGGCAGGGCCTATTTTTCTACATTTGATTAAAGGTGAATGAACAACTGCGTAAATATCTTAAAGAAGACCAAATGACCCATGCTGAGGAAGGAATATTTGAGATAATTGAGAACGTCAAAGTCAAGGCCGATAACCTATTCTAGCATGGCCTTTTCACAAATAATCAATGCATTCAATTCAGCATGGGCTGTCTTTATAAAAACAAGTGCCCAAGACTTTTTAGAAAAGGCTATATATTGTAATCTCCCATTTTGTATAAGGGAGATCTCTCAGTTATCAAAAGCAAAGCTTTGCCCAATTTGAAAGACAATCTTGAGACTATGAGCTCAGACTGTTAATCATATTTTGTTAAATGAATGAGAAAGCAAGTGACCTTTCAGACTTTGTGTTGCAATAAACTTGCATCTTTTAAGAAATTATTCTTATGTCTATTTCCTAATTACAGTCTTATCTATTTAATCAAATAAGCAGAACGAGTAAAAGTAAGTTGGAAGATGTCCTGAACCCGACTGTGGGAGACTTTGTGTTGCCATAACTGCCTTCAGTTTGTGTCTTGTGTAAAGGATACAAGAGAGACTTTGAGCTCCCTTTATCCTTCGTAATCCTTTACCATGTTGTAGTTTTAGGTGTAGACTTTGAGCTGCATTTAATCCTACTATGTTTTTTAATCCCAATCAGTAGGAGAGACAACTAAAACTTTGTGTTTTAGTTGGTTTCTTGTGGTTTCTATCTCTACCCTGGAAAGACCCTGTTGTTTGTTGAATATCACTTTTGAAAGAAGAGAAGTGCCATTTCAGTAATTACACTAGGATCCTCATATCATCTTTGAAAAAGAGAGATGGATGGTATGATTTCACCCCTGAGTGTATTTTCAGTTTATATTAGTATATAGTAGTTTAAAGGGAACCTCCCTTTGCTGAGAGAAGAGATTTATCTCTTAGTGATGTGGTAGACCTACACACTTTGCTATATAAATCTCCTTATGTTGTGGTTGATGCACCTATTTTGCCATCAGTCAACTAGTGACAAAATATTCACCCAACAGTTTTTGGTGACTCCACTGGGGAACGTAGAACATTTCCAGTCCTTTTCCAGTCTATTCAAATTGAAGCATTTCATATCGTCGGGGAACGACGTGAAGTAGAAAAGAACACTGCCAGCTCCACGCCAACAGTTTTTGGTGACTTTGCTGGGGAAAGAACATGCAATTTGAAGCCTTAAGCTTCAAATTGAATCAAGTTTTAGTTCCTTTCCATATCTATCTTAGCACTCTGGCAGACCCACCATACACTCGTAGCCAAAGATCTCAAGGTATTGTTGACCCTATTTTTGAGCTTATGCAGCAAAATAATTTTGATCTTTCCCCTCCACAAACTCACCTTCAGTGAACTAGGAGTTTTCCTCCTACAAATATCAGGTCCCTAATACTAGGCAAAGCTGATCTTTCCTCTACTAGTAGAGCTTTCTCCATACATATCCCACAGAGATTTATTATCCCTCCTTTCAATAGCCGCATTATGGCAGCTCGGGGCCACTGGGGTAATACTTTTGGTCCCCTAAATCTGACCCCACCTCTACATAAGCTACCCCATAGCTCAAGAAAAAATTTCCCCAAGTTTTATGGTGATGGGAAGGTTCATCCTGATGAACATGTTGCATCCTTTTGCATAGCCTGTGGTGTAATAGGCGTTGAATATGAAGACATTGCAGTCAAACTATTTATAGAGACATTGCAAGGCACTACTGTAGACTTGTTCTATCAGCTTGAAGTGCAGACATTGACTAACTGGAACACTCTCAAAGCCAAATTTGAGGCTAGGTTCAAACCTACAAAAGATGTACATGCCCTGTTAGCACAACTTACACAAATGAAGAAGAAGCCTCATGAACCCATGAGAGACTTCATTGCCAAATTTGACAAGCTGAGGAATAAAATTCCCACAATTACCCAGCCAATGCCTGAGAATCTCAAATGCTTCTTCATCAGTTCTTAGCTTCCTAAAGTTTCCTGTTGAGACGAACTGGCCACATAGACCTTGCTACAGCTCAAATTTTAGCGACTGAGGTTGAAGATGACCTTATCTTGGTAGGAAAGATAAGAAGAGATCCTAACAGAGGTAAATATTCTTCATCTTTTGAATTTTCTTCTATAGGCACCACTGATCCTATGGTGCAAAAGCTAGCAAATGAATTGCTAGCTCTCAAAAAATAAATGGCATAAGGGATGTCTGCTCCTCCTTATCGGGATATACCAAGGAGGACATTTTCCAATCAGTCATATTAGGGCAATGCTACCAAAAATCAAGGGAAACCAAATCACCTTCCTCCCCCACTAGGGAAGCTTGCCATTGAAGCAGCACTGGCTAACTCAACAGTTGGTTATCTTGAAACTGAATCTGATTTTTCATTCCAGCTTGAGTTGAGCCAAGAAGATGACATTGATGTCTTTATAGAAAACCAAGAAGAATCAACTGGCGACTCCAACATTGGATTCTTGAATTACCAAGATGAACCTAGAGCCAAAGGTGAAGCATTTGATGGATCATATGCAGTATTTACCAAGTCCCAGAACTAGTCAGCTCAACAAGTTGATAAAGGAAAAATAGGGGAAGAGCCACGCCCAACAATTTCAATTGATAAATGAGGAAATTTGTTGCCTTTCTAATCAAAGGATCCTATGAGCAATAAAAAAGTAATTACCTCAAATGTTCCTTCACCTCCTGCTTTAAATTTGTATACCAGTCCTATGCCCAGTAAAACCCAAATCGATGGACTGCCTTCCTCTATCTCAAATTCATTTCAGCCATTTGATATAATTGACCATGTTAAGAAAGCCAAAATTCAAATTTCTGAGTTTGAATTCTCACAATCCAATCCTGAGCAGTTGGATAGGTTAGTTCAATGTGTAAAAAATAAAACCATCCCTATAGGACAAGAAATTTTGAAAGCAACTTGTGATCCCCCAAAGAAAACATCCGCCCGAAATAATTTGGTGATTACTTCTCCAGTCGCTCCTAGGAAGATAGAACCATTTTATGTCTCCCTGCTGATAAATGGTCGTCAGCGAAATAATTGCATAATTGATTCTGGCATGTCTGACAATGTCATGCCTGCCAAGGTGGCAAAATCTCTTGGTCTCACACTCACTAAGACCTTTGGGAGATGTTTCTCCATGGAAAATAAATGGGTGCCTCTGTTGGGACAAATCAAAGATGCTCAATTTGCATTTGCGGCCTTCCCAGATAAGAGAATTAAAATGACAGTCCTGGTGGCTGACGTCCCAACCTCCTACGACATTCTTCTTGGGCAAAATTTTTGCAAAGACGTTGGTGGAGAATTAAGTATGGACCTGTTTGAGGTGAGGATCCCTGTTAAAGGCATCATATAAAAGCTACTTCATGAGAAGGAATCAAAGTAAATTGTCACTCGAACTTCAGCCCCTGAAGCTCAAATTCTGTTTGAGTCTTTAGGCATGGGTAATTACTTCTTGACTACTGAAGACATTTCTGTTCCAGCAGACAAAAGCTTACTAAGTGACAATCCAAAAATTTTAGATAAAACATCAGAAGAATTGGTAGGGTGTAGCACAGATGAAAAGGGATCTTCCCTTCCTAATGAATAAAAATATGAAAGAAGATCAGAATCTGATGATGTCTAGATTCTGGAATTCGATGGTAGTAATGCTTCAACTGGTTGTGGAGCTGGAGTTGTTTTAATATCTCCTCAAGGAGATATCTTTCCATATGCATATAAGTTGCAGTTCAACAACACCAATAATACTGTTGATTATGAATCGTTGTTGTATGGATTAAAGGCCGCTCAAGATAAAAGTGTTAAAATATTTCATGTAAAAAGAGACACTGAACTAGTGGTTTATCAGGTGAGGAACCTATATCAAACTAAAAATGAGAGATTGTGGCATTATCGCAATTTTGTGTGGGACTGCATTGAAATCTTTGATGCTTTCAGTATTTTTGTCATGCCTAGAGAATTCAACAGTCGTGTAGATGCATTGGTCATCTCTACAACTGTCTTGATCCCTCACAAAGACTTCAAAGAAGATAGGTACACTATTAGTTGGTCTTTCGACCAAGCATACCTGATAATGTAGACCATTAGTAGGTGTTCAATGGTGATAACCAAATCATTACTTTTCTAGAACAAAGAGACAACTTTGAAAAGCTTCATTTTGAAGGCAGTGAATCCTCTGCCCATCATGAATCAGCTCCGAAAATGAATTCAAAAGCTGATGATGAGTACCTTCAGCTCAAAGGGAATAAAATTCCTAAAGGATTAGTTTCTCTTGATAAAATTTTTGATAAGCATGATAGGTTTGTCAAGGAACAACAAATGGATTCAAAATCCTCCAAGGATTTTGATCAGATAAATTTGAGTTCAGAGGACAATCCAAAAATGGTCAGCATTGGGAATTGTTGTACCCCTGATGAAAAAATCAAATTCATCACTCTACTTCACCATTACATTGATGTTTTGGCATATTCATATTGTTGTCCTCAAAAATAGCTTTCTCATTTATGGGACAACATATGAACTATTTTGGTCCTGCAAGACCAAAATTGTCTCTTCCCTTTTCAAAATTTATTCTGAGCATTCAATTTCCTCCTTTTCCAAACTTTTTGGTAAAGGGACTAGCAGGTTCAACAAGTTCAAAGCCTTCTGCAGGCGAGTTTAATCAAAGGAGCAAGTTTCCAATGCTTAGTCATTTTCAGGATTGGTTCAGTGCTTTGGTTTAACCAAAATTGTCCATCGATAGGCTTCTAAGCAAAGATTGAACCATTGAACCATTGAACCTTGAACCATTTTTGGTTCAATAGGTTTAATGGGTTTAAAGGTTCAACATCATCAGTAAGAGTTAAGTGCATTTGTCAAAGGTTCAAATTTCAACTGCTTCTAGGTTCAACGGCTTCAAAACACTTATCAAATAGAAGAAGGCTTGAACCATCAAACCGTTGAACCTTGAACCATTTTGGTTCAACGAGTTCACAGGTTCAAAGGTTCAACCAGTGTGATGAAGATCAAAGAGCTTTGAAAGAACAAGGAGGTGATCGACAAAGGATGAACCAATGAACTGATTGAACCTTAAACCAAAAGAGTTCAAATTTCAATGGTTCATAGGTTTAAAGGTTGAAAGGCAGCCTTAATCAAGGAAAGAAGCAACACACAAGTGGTTTAACGGATGGTTCAACCAAGGAATGCACAAAAGAAAAAGATGAGCGGAACCTGCCACATATCACCTGCAGAGATTGACAGAGGCTGCCAAGTGTCAATGGTCACTACATCTTCCTTTAGTTTCATTATCAAATAAAGATTGTGGTGGGCCCCGAGTAAGTTACTAAAAGAATAGGTGGAGTGATCCAAGTGTCACCCTTTGTGTAATTGCTAAAACTGAGCAAAAGTTGCCACGTATCCCTGGTAAGAATTGATGGAAACCACCACGTGTCATCTTCTACGTGAATTTGAAATGAGTCCAAAATGTTTCTCAAAGGTTTCTAAGAAGTGGCAGATGCTGCCAAGTGTCCTTACCTATTCCGACAGAAGATGACACGTGTCACTTGTTTGAAGCAGCAGAATGTGCCACATGTCAAAGATGCAGAGCCAAGGAAATATTTCCTTTGGACAAATTATCTGAAGGAATTCCTTCAGACAAATTATAAAAAGGAAATAAAGGGTCAAGCCTAACTAAAGAAATTAAAATCTCGAAGGCCACTCGGGAGACCTCGAAGGGCAAGTTCCCTCTAAAAAAGATCAAGTCTCAGAGTGTAGCAGAAGCTGCCAAGTGTCGCATGCTGAGACACAGTCTCTAACAAGTTTCAAAGCAGTGAAACTTGCCACATATCCTATTCCAACTTGGTGGAGTGAAACAAGTGTCTACATCTGTGCTTCAATTTTCTAACAAGTTTCAAAGCTTATTCCAATAAGCTTATTTCGAAGCTGCGAATGCTGCCACGCACCCTCACCTGTGTCATAGAGAAAAGAGGCCATAGCAAGTGAGAAAGACACAAATGAGTTGCTAAGGAGAATGACAAGCCCACAAATGTCAAATTTAGTATGACTGACTAGCCGTTAACCTTCAAAAGATGAAAGACCCATGAACGTCAAATTCGTAGCAATAAAGTGTCTGATTGATCTTTGTAGGCTTAGAAGGTGGACCTGAATGCATTAGAAGACCTTAAGGCCAGGGCCAAAAGGAAGAAGAGACAAAGAGGGAAACTCAGTAGGAGTTATTTCTAGTAGTTGGAATAGTCCACCAGGTAGGTATTTGGGGCTTGCAAGCATTGAGAGCACAGCTTGTTTGTCCCCTTTAGTGTAAAGGCAACATGGATCTCTATGCGGGTAGTAGATGATGGAATGAGTGATTCAGGATCAGGAGAAGACACTGGAGATGAATCAACATGCCACAGTTAAGGTAGCCACCCTGCTCCAGCATGGCCCTCCTTGATAGAACCAAAAATTCATCCAAGGCATTGACGCACAGCATGGGTCGCTCCATGGGACAAAGTGCCAAGCCTCCCTTGGCCTCTATATAATGTAATCTCTTGTATCATAAGAGGGGAGAAATCTTTATTAGTAGAAGCAAAACTCTGCCCAAATTGAAAGGCATTACTGAGACTTTGAGCTCAAATTGTTATTCATATTTCTTTGTTTGAATCAGAAAGCAAGTTACTTTCAGACTGTGTGCTGTTATAGCTTGTATCATTCTAGGAGATTGTTCTTATGTCTATTTCCTAAATGTATTCTTGTTTATGCAATTTAACAAATAGAGCTAGTGGAAGTGATAAGGAAGGTGTCCTAAAGCCAGCTACTTTCAGACTTTGTGTTGTCATAGTTGTCTTTAGTGTGTGTTTATTTTCTATTTCTATGTAAAGGACCTTGGGATGACTTTGTGCCCCCATTGTCCTTTGTATCTAACTCTTCGATAGTCAAGGTGGAGACTTTGTGCTACATCTTAGATTGTTGGTTACTCTGTACTCTGTAACTAGTTACTTATTCTACCTAAAAGAACTCTTTCTGTTCCCTATAAGAACACTTCTAAAAGAAGAGAAGTGCCTTCAGTATTTTCACCAGGATTTTCTCTTTTGTTTGTGAACATCATCTCTGAAAGAAGAGATATGGATGGCATATCCTACCCCTGTGTGTTATTTTTAGCTTATATATATAGTATATAGCTCCTGCATATTCATAGGGAACCTCCCCTTGATGAGAGGAGAGATTTGTCCCCTGTTGATGTAGTAAACTTGCACACCTAGATGACCAATCTCCCTATGCTGTGGTTGAAGAGACCTATTTTGCTCACCAGTTATTCGGTTGACAAAATATTCACCCAACAGTTTTTGGCAACTCCGCTGGGGAAGAGCATGCAGTTTGAAGTCTCAAGCTTCAAGCTAAAGCAGATCCTGCTCTTTTCCATTTTTGTTCTACAATCTGGCAACTCCATGCTATACAAGAAGCAAGAAATATCAAGGTGTTGTTGACCTTGCTTTTGAGTTGGTGTAGCAGAGTAATTTTGAGTTGTTTTCTCCACAACCTCACCTTCAATGAACTAGGAGTCTTCCTCCTAGCCCTGCCAGGTCACCAACACAAGGTAGAGCTTCTTTTTCTATTGTTAGCAGAGCTTTGCCTATCCAAACTCTACCCAGATTTGTGATCCCACTTTTACATAACCAAATTATGGCTCAATGCCCCTGGGGTAACTCTTTTGGTCCACTAAATTTGACCCCACCTCTACATGAGCTTCCACATAGTTCAAGGATGAATTTCCCCAAATTGTTTGGTGATGGGAAAGTTCACCCTGATGAATATATTGTTGCCTTTAGCATAGCTTGTGGTGTAATAGGTGTGGAGTATGAAGACATAACAGTCAGGCTATTCGTAAAGACACTACAAGGTGCTGCTGTAGACTAGTTCTACCATTTGAAAGCTCGGTCAGTGACTGATTAGGACACTCTTAAAGTTAAATTTGAAGCCAGGTTCAAGCCTGCAGAAGATGTGCATGCCTTGCTGGCCCAGCTCACAAAGATGAATAAGGAGCCCCATGAACCTATGAGGAACTTCATTGCCAGGTTCGACAAGTTGAGGCACAGGTATCCCATGATCTCCCAGCTAACACCTTAGAATCTCAAGTTTTTCTTCATCAACTCATAGCTACCTTAAGTGAGTTTCTTGTTGAGACGGGCTAGACACATAGACCTTGTTGCTGCTTAGGACTTAGCTACTAAGGTGGAAGATGACCTTATCTTGACAAGAAAGATAAGGAGGGACCCTAATAAAGGTAAATCATCTTCATCTTTTGAATACTCATCTATAGCCACCACTGACCCAATGGTGCAGAAGCTGGAAAATGAAGTGCTAGCTCTCAAAAAGCAAATGGTGCAAGGGATGTCCTCTGCTCCTTCATACAGAGATGTACCAAGGAGGATGTTTCCTAATCAGTCTTACCAAGGCCATGCTGCCAAGAATCAAGGACAGTTAAATTGCCTTCCTCCTTCGTAGAGGAACCTCGCCCTTGAAGCACCTCCAAACAACTCAGCAGTTGAATATCTTGAAGCTAAATCAGATTTCTCATTCTATCCTGAGTTGAATCTTGAAGATGATGCTAATCTCTTCACTGAGGAAGAAGAAAAATTAGCTGGTGACTCCCATATTGGTTTTTTAAACTATCAGGATGAACCCAGAAGTGAAGACAATACAGCTGAGGGGTCATATGCTATATTCACCTAGTCTAAGAATCAATCAGCTCAACAAGCTGATAAAGAGAAGACAGAGGGGCAACATCAACTAGCAGTTTTAATTGCTAAGCGTGGGACCACTCTGCCCTTCCAGCCAAAGGACTCGATGACTGCTAGAAAGGTAAGTACCCCAAACATTTTTGTAACTTCAACTTCAAATTCATAGTCCAGTTCTCTCCCTCCCAAAACTCAAAAGGATGAACTCCCATCCTCTGTGCCTAGTTCATTTCCAACATTTGATATCATTGACCATATAGAGAAAACCAAAATTCAAATGTCTAAATTTGAATTTTTGTAGTCCCATCTTGAGCAATTAGACAAACTGGTTCAATGTGTTAAAAACTAGAACGTCCCTGTTGAACAAGCAATTCCCAAAGTGACACATGATCCCCTTAGGAATGCACCCACCAAGAATAATCTTGTCATTACCCCTCCTGCTGCTCTTGGTAGGATTGAACCTTTTTATGTCTCATTGCTAATAAATAGACGTCATCTGAACAATTGCATCATTGATTATGGAGCTTCAGACAATGTCATGCCTGCTAAAGTGGCTGAATCCCTTGACCTCACACTAACCAAGACTTTTGGTAGATGCTTCTCCATGGAGAACAAGCAAGTACCTCTGTTGGGACAAATAAAAGATGCCCAATTTGCATTTACAACATTCTTAGACAAAAAAATCAAGATGACTGTCTTGGTAGCTGACGTCCCAACATCATATGGCATCTTTCTTAGGTAGAATTTATGCATGGATGTTGGTGGTGAATTGAGTATGGACTTATCCGAGGCAAGGATTCTAGTCAAAGGTGTTATGAAGAGGTTGCTCCCTGAGAAGGAAGCGAAATATGTGGTTACTCAGACATCGACACCTAAAGGTCAAATTTTGTTTGAGTCTTCAGGCATGGTAACTACTTTCTGTCCACATATGAAGTTCATGAGGCATCTGATGAAGCTCCTGCAAGTGACAAATTAGAAATGCATTCAATTGAAACAACAGAAGAATTGGCAGAGTGTAATGCAAATGTGAAGGAATCTCCTCCTCTAAATGAAGAAGAATCCAAAGAAAAATCAGTATGGATTCTTGAATTTGATGGTAGCTGCTCCTCCACCAGTTTAAGAGCTGGGGTTGTGTTGATATCTCCTCAAGGAGATATTTTCTTTCATCCTACAAGTCGTAGTTCAGCAACACTAATAACACAGTTGAATATGAGTCTTTATTGCTTAAATTGAGGGTTGTTCGAGACAAAGGCATCAAGCTCTTTCATGCCAAAGGAGATGCCGAACTAGTGGTTTGTCAGGTGAGAAATCTGTATCAAACCAAGAATGAAAGATTGCATCATATCCGCAATCTAGTTTAGGACCAAATCAAAAGCTTTGATTCTTTCAGCATCTCTACCATTCCTAGTGAATTCAATGATCGGGTAGATGCACTGGCTGTTTCAACTACTCTCTTAGTCCCCCACCCAGATTTCAAAGGAGACAAGTATACTATTGAGCTAGTCTTTAGACCAAGTGTACCTGATAATTCTAGTCATTAGAAAGTGTTTAACAATGACAACTAAATAATTGCCTTCTTGGAGCAAAAAGATAGCTTTGAATGGTTGCATTTTGAAGGCAGTGAACCTCAGAAGTGTGAACCAGCCCCTGAATCAAATACAAATGCAGGTGAGGAGTTTCTACAAATTAAAGGGAATAAGATTCCCAAAGGCTTGGTTTCCCTTAAGAATCTGTTTGATAAGCATGACATATTCATAAAACATCAACAAATGGATTCAAGCTCCTCTTAGGAGTTTGATCAAGTAAATCTAGGAACCAAGGGAGATCCTAAGATGGTTAACATTGGTAAATGCTGTACTCCTGAGGAGAGGTTCAAGTTCACCATTTTGCTCAACCAGTACATGGATGTCCTAACATACTCCTATGATGACCTAAATTTACTTAGGCTTGATGAAATTCGACATGACATTCCTCTCAAGGTTGATTCGACACCTTACAGGCAAAAGTCTAGGCAATATAATCTAAAAATATCAGGTACTATTCTGTTTGAGATACAAAAAATGCTAAATGCTAGGATCATTTTCCCAATCCATCATTCCACATAGATTGCAAACATAGTTCCTATAAGAAGAAGAATGGTGAAATCTGCCTTTGTGTGGATTTTAAAAATTTGAATCAGGCATCTTTGAAGGATAATTATCCTTTGCCAATCATGGATCAAGTGCTTCAGATAGTGATGGGCTTGGAGATGTTATCAATGCTAGATGGCTTCTCAAGATATAATCAGGTTGAAGTTGGTGAAGTAAACCGGCATAAGACTGCTTTCACCACACCTTGGGGCACACTTGCGTATAAAAGGATGCCTTTTGGCTTGATAAATGCTAGTGCCACCTTCCAAAGAGCAATAAACCTTGCCTTCAAGGATGAGATGGGTAAGTTCATTTTAGTTTATCTTGATGACTTGATCATCTTCTCTAAGCATCACCCAGATCATGTGCACCATTTACAACAAGTGTTGGAACACTGCCGCTAGAATGACATTTCCTTAAACCCCAAGAAGTCAGTCTTTGGAGTAACAGAGGGAAAACTTCTCAGACACATTGTGTTAAAAGGGGGCATAAAGATTGACTTAGACAGAGTCAAGTCTATCTAAGAACTTACTTTGCCCACAAGTAAGACTGTTGTTCACTCCTTCGAAAAGGTGAATTTCTTACAGAGGTTCATCCCCGAGTTTGTTGAGAAGACTAGGCACATTGTAAACATGATGAAGGGAAAAGCCACCTTCAGCTGGACTGAAGAAGGTAAGTTGGTATTTGAGGATACCAAGACTGCCATTGCCCATGCTCCAATTCTAGTTTGTCTAGACTATAATAAAGATTTCACCATATCAGTTATGCTTCAGAACACACGCTTTCAGCCATTCTGGTTCAACAAAATAAAGAAGGTATGGAGTCCCCTATTTTTTTCATGATATATCCTCTCAAAGCTCATGAGCTGAAGTACTCAAACATGGAGAAGCATGCTTATGCAGTGGTGAAGGTAGTGAATCATTTTTGCTTTTACATCTTGAATTCACACACTATTGCCTTGGTTCCTGACACCACGGTCAAATCCATACTGACTCAACAAGAGTTTGGGACGAAAAGAGGTAATTGGGTTGCAAAGATCTAGGAGTTTGATCTGGTCATCAAGCCAACAAAGCTGATGTGTGGAAAGGGGCTATGCTAATTAATTGTTGATAACAAGCCTGAAGGAATAGAGCATGAAGAATCAGAGGTGGAAGACACACCAATAGTCCTCTTTATCTCCACCACGAATGAGTGGTATTCAGGTATTGCTCATTTCCTTACTTATGGTGAGTGTCTCGCTCACCTATCTTATAAAGAAAGGAGAACTATCAAGCTGAAAGCTACAATTTTTATCCTCTGGGACAACAGCCTATACAAGAGGAGCCTTGATGGAGTGTTCCTTCACTGTGTGGACAAGGAGTAGCAAAGCCAACTTCTGAAGTCCTTCTACGATTCAGCCTGTGGAGGACATTTTTTTGCTCCTGTGACTGCCCATTAAATTTTGCAAGCTAGGTACTACTGGCCAACTCTCTTTCAGGATGCATACAAGTGGGTTAGGGAATGTGAACTATGCCAATAGTTTATAGGAAGACCCAAGTTAGCTACCCTGCCTCTCAAGCCAGTGGTCATAGAGGAGCCATTGTAGCAATGGGGATTTGATTTTATTGGATCTGTAAACCCATCTTCAAGTGTTGGACATGATTATGTCCTCACAGCAATAGATTACTTCACCAAATGGGTGGAAGCTGTCCCAGCCAAACATGCTACTTTAGAAGTAGTATGCAATTTCCTCAAAGAGAACATCATCTCCAAGTTTGGGGTCCCAACCAAGATTGTCACTGAAAATGCAACTTGTTTCACTTCTCAAGAGATTACTCAATTCTATTTCTACTATGGGATTACACTCTCTCACTCTTTTGATTACTTTCCACAAGGGAATAGATAGGCTGAATCAAGCAATAAGAACCTGGTGAGAATCATCAAGAAGCTGGTGAATGACAACCAAAGGACATGACATAAAGCATTGGTTAATGGCCTATGGGTAGACATAATTACACCAAAGAGAACAATTGGTATGTCTCCTTTCTAACTTCTTTATGGTGTCAATGCTGAGATACCAATCACCTTGGAATTGCCAGCATTGAAATTAGCTAAGAAAATTAAAGACCAAACATATGAAGGCTCCCTTGATAAGAGGATCATGTGTCTTACTAAGTTGGATGAGCAGAGAACTATAGTGGTGGACCGAATTTCTACCCATCAAGGTCTGGTGAAGAAGCTCTTCGACCAGAAAACAAAGAACTGTGATTTCTAGATTGGAGATCAAGTCCTGCTGTGGGACAAGAGAAGAGAACCAAAGGGGATGCATTGAAAGTTTGATTCCCTATGGAGGGGCCCTTTTACTATTCATCAACTCAATGGTGAAAATAGTTTCCTATTGAAGTATCAAGATGGCACTCTCTTTTCTCAGCCTCACAATGGGCAGCATTTGAAACACTTCAACTCTTGAAGTATCGGATGAATTCCCCTGTACATATGTATATTTGTATAGTCTTTTGTTTCTATTTTGTGCTTTTCATTTTCATTTTTTGGAACTTTTCTTTTTGAGTAGCATGACTCCATAGACCAATGGCATACTTCAAGGCACTGGAGATTCTGGTTTCTACTCCCCTCAGCTGTTCTAAGTTTTCATTTGACGGAAGTTCCCCAACTGGAACCAGTTGTTGTGCTCAAAAATAGCTTTCTCATTTCTGGGACAACATATGAACTATTTTGGTCCTGCAAGACCAAAATTGTCTCTTCCCTTTTCAAAATTTGTTCTGAGCATTCAATTTCCTCCTTTTCCAAAATTTTTTTAAAGGGACTAGCAGGTTCAATAGGTTCAAAGGCTTTTGTAGGCGAGTTCAATCAAAGGAGCAAGTTTCCAATGCTTAGTCATTTTTAGGATTGGTTCAGCGCTTTGGTTCAACCAAAATTTTCCATCGGCAGGCTTCTAAGCAAGGATTGAACCATTGAACCTTGAACCATTTTTGGTTCAATGGGTTTAATGGGTTCAAAGGTTTAACATCATCGGCAAGAGCTAAGCACATTTATCAAAGGTTTAAATTTCAACCGCTTCTAGGTTCAATGGCTTCAAAATGCTTATCAAAGAGAAGAAGGCTTGAACCATCGAACTGTTGAACCTTGAACCATTTTGGTTCAACGAGTTCATGGGTTCAAAGGTTCAACTAGTGAGATGAAGATCAAAGAGCTTAGAAAGAACAAGGAGGTGATGGACAAAGGATGAACCAATGAACTGATTGAACCTTGAACCAAAAGAATTCAAAGTTCAATGGTTCATAGGCTCAAAGGTTGAAAGGCGGCCTTAGTCAAGGAAAGAAGCAGAAAACAAGTGGTTCAATGGATGGTTCAACCAAGGAATTAAAAGGTCAAGCCTAACCGAAGAAATTAAAATCTAGAAAAGATCAAGTCTCAGAGTGTAGCAGAATCTGCCAAGTGTCGCATGTCGAGACACAGTCTCTAACAAGTTTCAAAGCAGGAGAACTCGCCACGTGTCCCGTTCTAACTCAATGGAGTGCAACAAGTGTCTGCATTCACACTTCAATTTTCTAACAAGTTTCAAAGCTTATTCCAATAAGCTTATTTTGAAGCTGTGAATGCTGCCACACATCCTCACTTATGTCACAGTGAAAAGAGGCCATAGAAAGCGATAAAGACACAAAGGAGTTGCTAAGGAGAATGACATGCCCACAAACATCAAATTTAGGATGACCGACTAGATGTTAACCTTCAAAAGATGAAAGCCCTGTGGACGTCAAATTCATAGCAATAAAGTGTCTGATTGATCTTTGTAGGCTTAGAAGGTAGACCTGAATGCATTCAAAGACCTTAAGTCCAGGGCCAAAAGGAAGAAGAGACAAAGAGGGAAACTCAGCAAGAGTTATTTCCAGTAGGTGGAATAGTCCACCAGTAGGTATTTGGGGCCTGCAAGCATTGAAAGCGCAGCCTATTTATCCCCTTTGGTGTAAAGGCAACATGGACAACTATGCAGGTAGTAGATGATGGAATGAGTGATTCAAGCTCAGGAGAAGACACTGGAGATGAATCAACACACCACAGTTAATGCAGCCGCCCTGCTCTAGCATGGCCCTCCCTGACAGAACCAAAAATACATCCAAGGCATTAATGCACAACATGGGTCACTCCATGGAACAAAGTGCTAAGCCTCCCTTGGCCTCTATGTAATGTAATCTCTTGTATCATAAGAGGGGAGACCTCTTTATTATTATAAGTAAAACTCTACCCAAATTGAAAGGCATTACTGAGACTTTGAGCTCAGATTGTTGTTCATATTTCTTTGTTTGAATCAAAAAGCAAGTTACTTTCAGACTTTGTGTTGTTATAGCTTGTATCATTCTAGGAGATTGTTCTTATGTCTATTTCCTAAATGTATTCTTGTTTATGAAATTTAACAAACAGAGCTAGCAGAGGTGATAAGGAAGGTGTCCTGAAGCCAGCTACTTTTAGACTTTGTGTTGTCATAGTTGTCTTCAGTGTGTGTTTATTTTCTATTTCTATGTAAAGGACCTTGGGATGACTTTGTGCTCCCATTTTTATTCGTATCTCACTCTTGGGTAGTCAAGGTGTAGACTTTGTGCTACATCTTAGATTGCTAATTACTCTATACTCTGTTACCAGTTACTTATCCTACCTGAAAGAACTCCTGTTGTTCCCTGTAAGAACACTTCTGAAAGAAGAGAAGTGCCTTTAGTGTTTTCACCAAGATTTTATCCTTTGTTTGTGAACATCATCTCTAAAAGAAGAGATATGTATGGCGTATCCTACCATTGTGTGTTATTTTTAGCTTATATATATAGTATATAGCTCCTGCATATTCATAGGGAACCT
The DNA here is from genome assembly GCA_037957365.1 of Torreya grandis. Lineage (NCBI taxonomy): Eukaryota > Viridiplantae > Streptophyta > Pinopsida > Cupressales > Taxaceae > Torreya > Torreya grandis. The sequence goes on from JARHVA010004436.1 coordinate 64,349, forward strand.
CCCCTTGATGAGAGGAGATATTTGTCCCCTATTGATGTAGTAAACCTGCACACCTAGCTGACCAATCTCCCTATGATGTGGTTGAAGAGACCTATTTTTCTCACCATCTAGATGGTTGACAAAATATTAACCCAACACATATGATGATCTGAAACCATTCAGACTTGAAGAAATCCAGCACGAGATTCCTCTCAAGATTGGGTCGCTACCACACAAGCAGAAGCAAAGGCAGTACAATCTCAGGATATCAGGCATGATTTTATCTAAAAAATAGAAAATGTTGAATGCAAGGATTATTTTCCCAATCCATCATTCCACCTGGATTGTGAATATAGTCCCTGTAAGAAAAAAGAATGGAGAAATTTGTCTATGTGTTGATTTCAGAAATTTGAATCAGTCATCTTTAAAGGATAACTATCCCCTACCCATCATGGATCAGTTGCTGCAAACAGTGACTGGGACTGAGATGTTATCAATGCTAGATGGATTTTTAGGATATAATCAAGTGGAAGTTGGTGAAGCAGACCAACATAAGACCACCTTCACAACACCTTGGGGCACTTTTGCATATCGAAGAATGCCATTTGGCTTGACCAATGCTGGCACCACTTTTCAAAGAGCAATAGATCTTGCTTTTAAGAATGAAATAGGGAAGTTCATTGTGGTATACCTGGATGACTTGACAGTCTTTTCTAAACATCATCCTGATCATGTACATCATCTACAACAAGTGCTGGAGCGATGTAGGTAGAATGGTATTTCTCTTAATCCCAAGAAGTCAATTTTTGTGATTACAAAAGGTAAACTTCTCAGTCACATTGTATCTCGAGAAGGCATAAAGATCGACCCAAAAAGGGTTAAATCCATTCAAGAGCTTTCTCTTCCTACCAGTAAGACTGCAGTTCACTCTTTCTTTGGAAAGGTGAATTTTTTGTGAAGGTTCATCCCTAAATTCATAGAGAAGACTCACCATATTATCAATATGATGAAGGGAAAATCTGCTTTCAACTGGACTTAAGAAGGCAAATCTGCATTTAAAGACATTAAGGAAGCTATCACCCATGCCCCAATTCTAGTTTGTCTTGATTACACCAAAGATTTTATAATATACAGCTATGCTTCTGAGCATACACTTTCAGCCATCTTGGTTCAACAGAATAAAGAAGGTGTGAAATATCCCATCTCCTTCATGAGCTGTCCTCTTAAAGCTTATGAGCTAAAGTATTCAAACATGGAGAAGCATGCTTATGCCATGGTCAAGGCAGTAAAGCATTTCCATTTTTACATCTTGAATTCATATACTATCATTTTGGTGCCTGATACAATAGTGAAATCTATCTTAACTCAGCAAGAGTTTGGCACTAAAAGGGGTAATTAGATTGCTAAGATTCAAGAGTTTGATCTGGATATCAAACCTACCAAGCTCATGTAGGGAAAGGGTCTCTACCAACTAATTGCTGATAACATACCATAATAAACAGAAGTTGAAGACACACTAATAGTTCTCTTTGTCACCACTACAAATGAGTGGTATTCGAATATTGCTCATTTCCTTACCTATGGTGAGTGTCTTGCTCACCTGTCTCATAAAAAAAAGAGGATTGTTAAATTGAAATCTGTCAATTTTGTCCTATGAGATAACAGTCTGTATAAGAGGAACCTTGATGGAGTGTTCCTTCGCTGCATGGATAAAAAGTAGTAGAATAAAATTTTAGGGTCCTTCCACAATTTGGCTTGTGGAGGACATTTTTCTACCCCTATGACTGCCCATAAGATTATGCAAGCTAGGTATTATTGGCCTACTCTATTTCAAGATTCATATGCTTGGGTGCGTAGATGTGAGCTGTGTCAATAATTTGTTGGCAAACTTAAGTTGGTTGTGTTACTTCTCAAGCCTGTGGTGATAAAAGAGTTGTTTCAGCAATGGGAAATTGATTTCATTGGCAATGTAAATCCTTCCTCAAGTGCTGGACATGACTATGTCCTTACAACCATAGAATACTTTACCAAATGGGTGGAAGCCATTCCAGTCAAGCATGTTACTTCAGAAGTAATGTGTAATTTCCTCAAGGAAAACATCATTTCCAAGTTTGGAGTCCCAACCAAGATTGTAATAGACAATGCAACATATTTCTATTCTCATGAGATTAATCAGTTATGATAATTTTATGGGATTATTCTCTCCCATTCTTCTGAATATTATCTGCAAGGAAATGGTCAAGCAGAGTCAAGCAACAAGAACCTGGTGACCATCAGGAAGCTGGTTGATGAAAATCAAAGAACTTGGCATAAAGCATTACTTGACGCTTTATGGGCAGACATGATTACGTCCAAGAGAGTAATTGGTATGTTCCCTTTCCAATTTATTTACAGTTTGAATGCAGAGATACCAATCACCCTAGAATTTCCAGCATTAAAATTAGCAAAGGCAGTGGAAGATTCAACGTTTGAAAGTTCCATCGACAAAAAGATCATGTGTTTGACTGAACTTAATGAGAAAATAACTATGGTGGTAGACTGAATTGCTACGCATCAAAGTCTAGTGAAGAGTCTCTTCAACCAAAAGGCAAAGATTCATGATTTTTCAGATTGGAGATTGAGTCTTGTTGTGGGACAAGAGGAGAGAACCAAAAGAAATGCATGAAAATTTTGATTCTTTGTGGAGAGGCCCATTTACCATTCATCATTTAAATGGTGAAAATAGTTTCTTGCTAGAATACCAAGATGAAATGCCATTTACTCTACCTCACAATGGGTAGCATCTGAAGCACTTCAATCCTTGAAGTATCATATATGTCCATTCATATATATGTACATTTGTAGTCTTTCTTTGTCTTATGTTTTTCATTTGTTTTTGGCACAGTTTGGTTTTTGGCACCTTTAGTTTTGGGTGGGCATGACTCCGTAGCCCAATGGAATATATGAAGGCACTGTGATTCTAGTTTCTACTCCCTTCGACTATTTCTATTTTCAATCGATGCAAGTTCCCCAACTGGAGCCAGCTATTGTTCCCAAAATCTGTCACTTGTTTTTGTGGACAACCTACTGATCATTTTGGTCCTACAAACTAAATTCTCTCTTTTCTTTCTCAAAAATGTTCTGAACAATTAAGTTTTTCAAATATTCAAGCCTTTTTAGCTAAAGAAGTCGCAGGTTCGACAGACAAGCCTTCTTCAAAGAAAGTTTAGAGCACTTAAGGCTTTTCCTTAGTGTTTTGAGAATGGTTCAACACAAAGGGTCATCCAAAAGACTTAATGGTGAGCTTCAAATAAATAGATTGAACCACTTTAAACCATTGAACCAATTGAACCTCACCTTTGCAAGGTTCAAAGGTTCAAAGAGTTCAAAGGTTCAATGACTTTGACGGACTTAGAGAAAAGGGCTTCAAAGAGTTAAGATTAAACTTTGAACCATTGAACCTTGAACTAGAAAGGTTCAAAGGTTCAAGGTTCAATGGGTTCACTAAATTTGAAAGACTTAAAGAAAGGAATGCTTCAAAGAATGAATATTGAACTATTGAACCATTGAACTTTGAACCAAAAAGAGTTCACAGGTTCAATGAGTTCAAAGGTTCAATGACTTAGACAGACTTGGAAAATCTAGAGAGTTCAATTCTTCAAAAGAAATCAAAGAATTAAGATTGAATCGTTGAACCATTAAACTTTGAACCAAAATGGTTCAAAAGTTTAAAGGTTCAATGAGTTTGATAAGTTCGATGGACTTAGAGAATAAAAGGCCTTGAAAGAAAGAGAATGAATCGTTGAACCATTGAACCTTAAACCCGAAAGGTTCAATAGGTTCAAAGAGTTTAAATTTCAAGCAGAAGCTTCGAACGAATGAAGAAAATGGAAGATTATAGAAAGAAGTTCAAAGGGATGGTTCAACCAAAGAAGTAAAGGAGAGTGAATGCGGTCCTTCACAAAACCATTGAACCTTTGAACCAAAAGAGTTCAAGGTTCAAGGTTCAAAGAGGTTCAAAGGGACCAGTGACATCCCTGTGGATGTCAATTTTAAGGTGATGGAATAATCGTTGATTTTCAAAAGATCTGAGAACAAGCTCAACAACCAACCGAGGAAGGAGTTGAATAAGTGAATAGAGGAAGCAAGAAGATAGCCCCAAGAGCTCAGATTGCTATGAAAAGACAAAACATGGTAAGGAAAGGGAGAAAAACTACAGGAAAACTAGAATTATCTATAGGAGATTTATTTCCAGTAGGTGGAATAGTCCACCAGGTGGACATCAGGGAACACAAATATTCAAAGGCATGGCCTATTTTTCTACATTTGATTAAAGATGAATGGACAACCACATAAATATTTTAAAGAAGACCAAATGACCCATGCTAAGGAAGGGATATTTGAGATAATTGAGAATGATAAAGTCAAGGCCAATAACCTGTTCCAAAATGGCCTTTTCATAAATAATTAATGCATTCAATTCAGCATGGGTTGTCTTTATGAAAACAAGCGCCCAAGTCTTTTTGGAAAAGGCTATATATTGTAATCTCCCATTTTGTATAAGGGAGATCTCTCAGTTATCAGAAGTGAATCTATACCCAAATTAAAATACAATCCTGAGACTTTGAGCTCAGACTGTTAATCATATTTTGTTAAATGAATGAGAAAGCAAGTGACCTTTCAGACTTTGTGTTGGAATAAGCTTGCGTCTTTTAAGAAATTGTTCTTATGTATATTTCCTAATTACAATCTTGTCTATTTAATCAAACAAGTAGAACGAGTGGAAGTAAGTTGGAAGATGTCTTGAAGCCGACTGTGGTAGACTTTGTGCTGCCATAATTGCCTTCAGTTTGTGTCTTGTGTAAAGGATACAAGAGAGACTTTGAGATCCATTTATCCTTCATAATCCTTTACCATGTTGTAGTTTTAGGTGAGGACTTTGAGTTACATTTATTCCTGTTGTGTTTCTTTATCCCAAGCAGTAGGAGAGACAACTAAAACTTTGTGTTTTAGTTGGTTTCTCGCAGTTTCTGTCTCTACCCTAGAAAGACCCTACTGTTTGCTAAATATAACTTCTAAAAGAAGAGAAGTGCCATTTCAATAATTACACTAGGATCCTCCTCTGTTCTGTGAACATCATCTCTGAAAAAAAAGAGATGGATGGTATGATTTCACCCCTGAGTGTATTTTCATTTTATATTAGTATATAGTAGTTTAAAGGGAACCTCCCCTTGCTGAGAGGAGAGATTTATCTCTTGGTGATGTGGTAGACCTACACACATTGCTCTATAAATCTCCTTATGTTGTGGTTAATGCACCTATTTTTCCATCAGTCAGCTGGTGACAAAATATTCACCCAACACATTATAAAATGATACGCATTGTTTACATTATATAGGGAAAGCTAACATAGTCAGAGAGAAATACAACACCACCATCATATAGGACACTCAAAGAAGAGTATTAATATATAAATAATTTCATCATGTGAGATATATAATAATGTAGTGTCTTATGTAGTGGTACAAAATAGTTTAGATCCATGTATTGTACTTATGATTTTGATTCAAACACAAGTGTTGAAAAATGAAATAGAAATGTGGTCTTATATATTGCACTCATGACTTGATATTCTCAATAGGATATAACGATCATTCAAAATTCAAATAAATTTTTTATCACTAGGGTATATATAATCTTGGAACATGATATAAAGATCATTCAAATAACAAATAAAAAATATTTTTAATTTTTTTGTAGTTTAGCATGTCTATATTGTCATTTACAAAATGTGGAAGAGTAGTAAAGGAAGAAAGATATTTATTCACTCTGAATGGGTCAGTCCATTCCTTCCATTGATAAATTCCATTAAAGCCACTCAAGATACTATTGTAGTTGGATAAATTGATGCCTCTTCATCACTTGACATGTTATATTCATTGATGTTATAATCATTTGTGGCTTATTACACTCAATTCATAGGTCCCTCTTACTTGCTCTCATAACCCTCCTAGGCACCTTTTCACTGATTCTTAGTCATCCGTAGCCTTATATATAGTGATTCCACCTCCTCCAAGTAGCATTTCTAGTGAATATTCCATCCCCCAATGTCCCATTATCTTAGGACAATAGCACCCGACTTGGACTATATCATTGGACCCTCAGGTGTTTATTTTTGGCACTCCTATCCAAGTGTATTTTTACCACCAATAATCATTTCCTTCAAGTTCTTATCCTTATTCTTGTCGGCATAACGTGAATACATTTGACCCATGACCAATAGATCCTTATAAAATCTCATTAAAATTTCATTTATAAGGGGTTGGAAAATATCACAAAGCAAGCAAGAATGCAAGAAATATTACACAAGCATATTTCCCTATTATCTGCATACAATCAGCCAATACAATTAAAAGATTATTCAAGCCCTCATACCAATCCCTAACCACCTCAAGCACATCTAGTTTAACATTCTACATTTTCATACACACTATTACACAAATCACATCAAGTGGGAGAACTGCATATGGCTTGATCCCTCTTCAGAGTATTGGTATGTAGACAACATGCCTATACAATGGGTGTGGATACACAGTCAATGCATCTTAAACACACTAACCCCCTCTTTCCCCAAAATTTTGTCAAAGCATAATGGAGTCTATGGTTTGAAGACTAAATAAGACCTATAAATAGTTTTTTGGACATCCAACAGTCAAAATTTCATAGATAAGCTCACACAGACACAATGAACAAAACCCAGAAAGATCAGGTCTCTTAGACAATAGTAGTAGAAAAAGACTATAGCACCAGACCCCAATATGTCCTATTTAAGTGCTCGTATCCAATCATAAAATGAATAATAGATCCTAATTTATGACACTATCCCAGTCTTGAATAGTGAATTTTAGATCTTGCAACAACCGTCTTAGTTAGTTTTTAACTAAGTCTTATTTTCTTTAAATTTATTATATTTTTAGAAAGGTTAAAATTATAGTCAAATTATACAAATCAGTATCTTAATTATTTCATATTTATTTACTAATTTTATTACTCTATACCCTTAACTAAACTAGGAATATGACTCCAATATTCCCAAAAAATCATTTGGTGAACATGACTTGCTTCGTTTGCATATAAATACTCTAGAAACCCTAGGGTAAATTTCTTGCTGATTTTTCCAATAATTTTTAAAATTTTCCTATATATTTTAAATAATAAATTCACACTTAAGTTTTAAATTTACCTTAGTAATTTTTAAAATAATTTATTTCAAACCGTAGTTGAATTTACTAGGTCCTTTTGCACACAAAGACCCTAAAAGCCCTAGGAATAATTTCTTGCTAATTTTAGAAATATTTTCCAATTTTTTACCTACATATTTGAATCATAAATTCACTTTAATTTTTAAAATTTCATAGTAACTTTAAAAAAAATTATTTTCTTCCAAACCCTAGTTACATACATTAGGTCCTTTCAAACCAATAATTTTCCAATAAATATCTAATTTTTTACTTACATATTTCAATAAAAAATTCACTTTAAATTTTAAAATTTCATTTTAAATTTTAAAAATATCATTTCCAAAACACTAGCTACATATACTAGGTCCATTTATTTGCTTGAGGTATCACCTTACATATTTGAGTGCTTCCTATCATTTTTATGCACTTTCTAGTTTGTTATTTTTAGGACATTACATTTCATATATTTTGTATTTCTCTTCTATAGTACTTTTTTTATTACAAATTATAACAAAAAATTCAATCAATTTTCAAATTATTTTCCTACTTTAACAATGGCCCAATACACCAGTTTTGATAAAAACTGATAAAATGGAACTTCAATAACTCTTAACTAAACACCTTAGTATGCAAGATGACATGATTAAAATACTACAAGAGGAGTAACATAAAGTGAACAATGGTCAATCTTATTAAACCACAGAGTAACCAGTTGCACATGACACTATGGGGGCAACTATGTCTCAACAACCCCTATAGTAGCCCAACCTGCCTCTATGCCAACACCAGCTACAACTAGTACATATTTGTCTCTTGATTTAGTAGCCCTTATGCAAGATATAAAATATCTTCAATCCAAGGTGCTACATCTTGAGCAAGGTGCCTTTAGACCTACACAGGCCTTGGATTCTTTTACTCTACTGCATACACCATTGGCATGCGATATTGCTTCGACACCCTTGCCACAAGGTTTTGTTCAACCCAAGCTCACTCTATATGATGGAAAGGGTGATCCAGATACACATTTGAGAGCTTTTCACACAGCATGCTTGGACTATCTGCCAAATGACTAGCTACTAACCAAGCTATTTTCATGGAGTCTAAAGGATTATGCTTTACAATGGTTATATAGTCTATCAAATCAATCAGTCAATGAATTCAATCCTTTAGTTGAAATGTTCCTAGATCATTTTAGCATTAACATTGGTGATAAGGTTTCCAATGCCCAAGTTGCACAATAGAAACACAGGTCAAATGAGCATCTCATAGATTATGTTCTTCGATATAAGACTATCTTGGTTAAATGACTAGCCCCATGGATGATCAAGAGTTATAAGATCTCTTCAAATAGAGTCTTCTACCATATTTGTATGAATCAATAATGTTCAAAAGGTTCTCTTCTTTCATTGAATTGTGTCACACACTACAGGAAAGAGAAGTCAAACTAATCTCAATGGACAAACTCAAGTACACAATCATATAAAAAAACAAACAAGAGTAACAAAAAATTCCCATATAAATTAAAGGTCAATGATAGCAAGATTCAAAATCAACTAATAGATAATGCATATTTAGAGCCCCCTCAGTGAGTGGTTTTATTAGCACCTCCTCAATGAACTTTTACCAATCTACTAGTTTCTCCAGCGAAAGTATTACAACAATTATTGGAATGTAACATTAGATCTCTCCCTTCTATTTGGGAAGTTGATACAACAAATCCTCTTCCATGGGGATATGATCATAATGCATTTTAAAATTTTCATAGGGCACCAAACCACACAATAAATAGATGCATCAATTTGAAACACAAGATACAAGACTTGATAGATGACAATACTATTGATCTTGGCACTTGAATTGAGCCTCCTCAGGAAAAGCCAACACAAGATAAAGCTTTGAAAATATTTTTAGATACTTTCCCATAACATTCTAAACAAGAGATAGGGGATACATCAGGTGTTCACCATGCATATCATGCACATCCTCCACTAGCTACATATCAGGAACCTTCAGTTGAGTCACATCCATTGAGTAAAATGAATGGTGTGTACAATTATAGAGTTATAACTAGACCTTTCATCACCTTCTTAGATCAGGAGATAGTTGAAGATGATTTGGATTATCATGCACTTTTTATCAAATTTTACATTCATAATCATCCTATTCATAGTGTTCTCATAGACAATGGATCTAGTGTGAACATATGTACTATGAAATTACTGTAGCATTTGGGATATTTAGAGTAGGATATTACACCAACTGACATAGTTATCAATGGATTAAGTATGCACATATAGAGTTCATTGTGTGAAATTATACTTCTTTTGCAGGTTGGTCCAACACATGTGACCATACCATTAACTATTATTCCTAGAGTAAGAGTTTTTGATATGTTACTTAGTCAACCATGGATTCAAAAACTTTGAGAAGTACCTTCTACAGTTTATAGATGCATAAAATTCATTCACGCTAATCAGGGTGTTATAATTGGTAGAGTTCTATATGAGTTACCACTCCCCACTTCAAAGCCATATACTATTTTGTAGCCACTAGTTTTGGTTTTGCCACTAGTTTCAGTTTTCCCGCCGATTAAAATTCTTCCTCTAGTACAAATTCTGATAGAATCGAGGCCTCCATCACTAGCACAAAGAGTTCATACAATTTGATAGAATTCTTTTTTAGAGTAAACATAGTTTTAAAATTCTAGACAGCTTCCAGCTACGGTGTTCACACCTAAAATAGTATCATTGAGGTCTCATGCCTCTACACATAGATCACATATTCAAATAGCTTCTCCTACTACCATATGGGTCCCTAATAGCCCTACAGTTGCATCCACTTCTCATATTTATAGGGGGACCCCACAGTTAGTTTTTACTTTAGAGATTTCAGAGTACTTACAACATACACAACTTTCAGATCCACAGTTTCAGACTTTCCGTCATGATTCACGATCATGCATGATCCCTCTCCTTAATACAAGACACCATGATAGGGATTCTATAATGAGACTCATCAGTTAGTATCATCTATCCTTAGCCTTACTTGTACATAGTCTCTTTCATGATTGATTGTACATAGAAAATATATCAAAAACACAAAAACATTCAAATATGTCAAAATACCAAAAACAATGTAACATTTAAAAATAAAAAAATAATGAAACATTTCAAAAATACAAAAACATTCAAATATGTCAAAATACCAAAAATAATATAATATGTCAAAAATCTAAAAACATTCAAATATTCAAAAATTCAAACAAACATTTTGATTGTATGCATTATCCATGCTTTACATTTCTACTATCATGCTAGACTTACATTTGTTGTTATATGCTATTATTTTTCAATTTATCTACATTACCATGCTTCACTTGATATTCTTTGAGTGTGTGTAGTGAATTCCAGATCCTTGATTGCTTCACTCTACCCATTAAGGGGGCATCCTAATTTTACATTCAAGATATACATTGATACATTTACCCACTGGGGGTATCTTATATATAACTACACCATCTAAGTTATGTCATTCCTACACCACACACTCTAGTTATCATGTTGATGTACATTAATTACTAGCTTACATAGATTACTCTATCGACACCCACTAGTATATAGCACTTGTGTATTTCTTAGCATATACCTAGTCTTGTACTACATGTCTTGCATTATTTCACTTCTTGCTTTAATAAGTTAGATGTGATTGTATTTCCAGTAATTACATGCTTTCCTTTCTTATTTTACGTATCTAGATGTGATTGAATTTATTAGTTCCTACTTTGTTTCCTATATGTGCTTTAGGACATTTCCCAATCTCCTTTACTTCTAATCTTGTGTGTGCCTTAGGACATTTGTCAATGTCCTTTTCCTATACTCTTTTATGTGATTGTGGCTTTCACGCCAACTTTATTTTTTTTCAATTGTATGTATATGTGGAATTTGAACATGCCTTGTATGATTGATTTCTATTTTGAGTGACATGTGCTCATGTCCCTTATTTGCTTGGCCCCTTGGACACTCTTGTATGCTTCTTGCTTCTTTCTTCTTGCCTTGTGTGCTTGTTGTTTGTTTTCTTCTCATTGTTTGCAATGCCATGATCCACATCATGCATTATCTCTATTTCTTGGATGCCATGATGGACATCATGCTCCATCCCTCCTTGAAAACTAACAACTAACATTTCTAGTTTCATTTCAGTATATTCTACATGTTATTACATTGTTATATCTATCTAGGCATACCCCTATTGATCTAACAATCTCAATTAAAAACCATTTTATATCTTGAGACATCATTTTGATTATCATTTCTATATCATGTTTTCTTGTAGCATAACACACTTGCAAGGCTATTTTTTCTGAGGATAGTCATTGCAAGGTCTTCATCCCTACCCTCAAAAGAAGGGGAAACAAATAGGGGTCTTTGTCATAGAGATCAGAGCTCTTATCAGTCAAAAAATCAACATTTAGAACACCTAGAACAATAATCAGACTTCAAAATAGGTAGACAATGAAAATTATAGAACAATCATTAGAGTTAGCCTAGGATAACAATGCCAAAATTGGACTACAATACCAAATAATAAGGTGTCCATTTTTGGTGCGCCTATCTAAATAGCCAAAAAAATTAGATTTTCTAGACACAGGTAGAAAGGTAAGCTTAGCTATAGTTTTACATATGTAAACCAATTCAAAATCAATAGTTTTAGTACAATTTTTATCAAAGATTCTATATATAGGGTTCATCATGCATGGCATGATGGCTCTCCCTTCCAGTTTTAGATTAGGCAATTGGTATAACTTCTAGATCAGAATCCATGTTTTAAACACCAGTGATTAGGGGCAATGTGTGCGGCACATTTGACTTCTCTTCTTTTTGAGTTTAGTATATTACCCAAGCATTCTCAATAGTTTCATGTCTTATTTCATCTATAGGTGGTTGACATCATTTCAAAGTGGCTTTCATACAAGCCTAACTTCCACATTTTTGAGTGGCTTTGACATAAGCCTATTGCCTAGTTTTAGAGTGGCTTTCATACAAGCCTAATCTCTACCTTTTTTTGAGTTTGCCAATATTGGCCTAGTTTTTAGTACACATTTGGCTATCCATGCCACATTGTCAAATTATAGATCATTCATGGGATTTAGGAGCCATCTCATATGACATATATTTATACCAGTATCAGTTCATAGCTTCACTTCATGAGGTGATGATAGAGACAAAGGACTACTTAGCTTTTGTATTCTTGAGCCACATAATCAGAGGGATTGGACACATAATCCAAATATTGATTAACACATACATGATCATACAACTTCACTTAGTGGGTAATCATGGAGCCAAAGAGCCAACCTTTACATTCTTGAGCCACTCTCAAGGAATTGGAAACTTAGCTCCATTCATGATATTACTCTTAGTACATCACATACCTAGTATATCCAACACATCTAACATCACTCAACATCACAATAGGTTTTGTATTGGTTTGTGTACCCAATTAGGTGTATTCATTCCTTTCTCTTCCTCTCTCTTTTACCCAACTTTTGTATGTTCTTATTTTAGATATAGTGTATTTAGTAAGAACTAATCTACTATTCATTTTTTTTGCATATATACACTTCACGATGTGCTCTCTTTATGCACACCTGGCATCACATAGCTTTATAGGCTTCAACCTTACAAGTAAGTTTAGGTATGCTTTTTATTTTTCCTTTATCCTATTATTTTGCTTTGTTGAATCATTATAATAAAGAAGGGACAAATGTAGGTATATAAAATGTGAAAATTGGTAGCTTGAATGTGGCTTATGACACCCAATCCATAGGTCCCTCTTGCTTTCTCTCATGACCCTCCTAGGCACCTTTTCACTAATTCATAGTCATTCATAGCCTTCCAAATAGTGATTTCACCTCCTCTAGGAAACATTTCTAGTGATGATTCTATCCCCGTGGGTTCCATTCCCTTAAGACAATAGCATCCAACTTGGACTATACCACTAGACCCTAGGGTGTCTATTTCCGTTGCTCCTATCCAATGCATTTTTACCACCAATGGTCATTTCCTTATGGTTCGTATCCTTCTTCTTATCAACCTAACGTGAATACATTCAACCTATGACCAACAAATCCCTAAAAATCCCATTCAAATTTCATTTAGAAGGGGTTATAAAATATCAAAAAGCAAGAAAGAATACAAGAAAGATTACTCAGACATATTTCCCTATTCTCTGTATATAGCCAACCAATACAATTAAAATTTCATTCAAACTCTCATACCAATCCCTAGCCACCTCAAGCACATCCAGTTTAACATTTTGGATTTTCATACACACTATTTCACAAAGCACATCAAGTGGGAGAACTACATATGGCTTGATCCCTCTTCAAAATATTGGTATGTAGGTAGTGTACCCACACAAAGGGTGTGGATACACATTCAGTGCATCTTACAAACACTAACCCCCTCCTCTTTCTCAAAAGTTTGTTAAAGCAAAATAGAGTTTAGGATTTAAAGACTAAATTAGATCTATAGGGAGTTCTGCAGACATCCAATAGTCAAAATTTCATAGGCAGACTCAAACAAACACAACAAACAAAACCTAAAAAGCTTAGGTGTCCTAGGTAATAGCAACAGAAGAGGACTATAACACCAGACCCCAAGGTGTCTTATTTTAGTGCTCCTGTCCAATCATAAAATGAAGACCATATCTTGATTTACAACATTATCCCAGTTTTAAATAGTGAATTTTAGATCTTGTAATAGTTGTTTCAGTCAGTTTCTAGATAAGTCTTATTTTCTTTATATTTATTACTATTTTTAGAAAGGTTAAAATTATAGTCAAATTATACAAATCAGTAACTTAATTATTGTATATTTATTTACTAATTTTATTACTCTGGACCCTTAACTAAATTAGGAATAAGACTCCAATATTTATAAAATTATTAAATCAGTGTTTCTCTTTAAATTTTAGATGTTTTACCTAGTTATACATACCATTTTAAAAAAAAAATAGTGTTTTGAAAACTCGACTCAAAATGTTGCAATTCAAGTTCTTATACCATCTTCAAATTTTGAGTGTAGTCATCTCAAATTATCTATAAAAGTTTATATTTTTGATATTTTAGGAAAATCATGTCCATGGGTAGGCCCCTTTTTGTCCACCAAATTTGTGCACTTACCCAAAAATTGATTATGATTTTATCCTAAATAGTTAGCAGATTGAACCAAAACTATGCACAAACTAATTATACAATAGAAACAGTTAAAACACCCATTTGAAATAATCAAACAAGTTTTATAAATGAAGAAGGAGCTAGGTTCCATTGGGCATGCCAAAATGTGAATACATATAAACTTAAAGCTTTAAAATATAAATTCAGAAATAGTCTAAACTCCTACTCTAAGCTTCATATAAACCTTAGTTTTAGTAATGAAAGATTAAAAAAAAAGACACATTTGCTTACTAAATTCAAAAATCTCCTTTGTAGATGTAGATTTTCTTATGCTTTGATTTGTATGTGGCTTCTCACAAGAACTTCTATGCTATAATTTCAACAACGTATATGCTTGATTGATTGATTTTTTGATGATAAGGTTCTCTAAATTTTTGAATGTTTATTTTCATGATCTTATGCTTGCATGATGATTCAAATGGAATAGTGCAGGTTAATTTATAGTTTTATTTGATAGAGAATGGATAGATAATATAAATCCAAAATTATTTAAAATATTTGATTTTAAATAGTGGAGATTTGGTCTATACATCAAATGCATTCAATGGGGATCTTGAGGAATTTGTGGGATTGATTGGATGATTAACATGATAAGTTTGAATGTCTTAATGATGGAGTTTGAATGTATTTAATGGGTTTATTTTAGGGTTTAAAGTCTTAAATTAGTTGGTTTTAATGTTGTAATGCTTAAATCAATTTTTAAGGGAGTTGAATGTCTTAATTGAGAAGTTTGAATAAGGTTGTTAATGATAAATGAGGTAGTTAAATGGATTAAATGAGGTGGTTGGATAATTTTATTATTGTTTTTATTTGTTTATTTGGAAATATGTGTGCATGGTTAAACTAGGGACTAATTAACTAACTAATATTAATTAATTAATTAATCAAAGTGTAATGTTGGTGGGACTATATGGAATAGGATGGGGATCATGTTACAATTAGGACAATTGATCTAAATTTTTGACAATGATTCGATTAGTTAGGGTAAGTGATGAATGTCATATATAGACAATAATATTTAGTGACAACACTAATGTGTTGTAATTAAGGTGTCTACAAGTGTTTCAACCAACTATGGTAGTAATGGGGCTAGAAGAGGAGTTACCACTGGTTGTAGAGGGTACTCATATTATACACTCACAACTATGACTACTTTGTTGCTTCAAATGTTGGTGCAATGTATATGGTATTGCATGAAGCTTTTTCATCCAAGGGTATCCTAAAAACATGTCAAATACCTCTCAACTGTGTAGAACTAAGAATGGAGTGGCTATAGTGGGAGATCCCACTTGAAGAGGTATCACTATGTCTCCCAAGTTATTATGTTTATGTCCATATAATCCATTAACTAATCTTAAATTTTATTGTATATCATATTATGTGTACCCAAAGGAGTGAATAAATTTCATTATGCAAACATTTTCACTTGACCCATTGTTGATCATGATATTGTGTATGGGTTGATCATTGATATAGGCTCGCATTAATAGTGCATGATAATATGAATCATGATTGATAATCTCACTTTCATCAAATTTAACCATAAGACATTGTGGTGGTGTCAATAAGTGTACCAATAATCATGTCTATTAGGTCCTCATATGTCATAAATGGAGGATGCATATTATACTTATGAAGTATCTTTAGTCTTTATTATCTCATTATTAGGTAATAGATCATTAAATATTTTCAACTTGTGAATTATTTTATTTTATGGTTGAGATTCCTTTGTATGGATTCCTAATTAGATAATGGTTTCATCAATAAGATCTTGTATCTTATGTTTCAATTTGAAGTGTTTATTTGTAGAATGTCTCGTAATCTGATGATAGTTACATTATGCATTTATATCATAGTTCCCTAGTGTGTGCATATTTGGGTAGATCTCTTATGGAGGAATAATAGTGATAATGTTGCACTCAATTAGATTCTTAATTGGGATAGGAGGGTACTCTACAAAATTGCCTCTTCGATGGAGCTGCCAATTGTAGTTTGTTTTTAAGTTACAAGATGACATTAACTGCAACTTTTGACTAACTCTTATTATCAATTGGTTTGACCTTGTATCTTGGTTTTATTTGAAACTTCATTGTTGAAGTAGTTTTAGGGTAGGTTTATACTTGAGTTTTTTTAAAGTTATGAGCTTAACTTCTTTGTCCCTTATAATATGGCACAGCGCATTGAAGGATTTCAATTTCTTAAAGATGATTATATTATGGAGTGGTGCAAGAAATATTTTCTTGAATATGTCTTGCAACTTATTTTCATCCATAACATTAGTCATCTTGGCTATTGTATTCTTATATTAAAGTACCTAATCACTGATTGGTTCATTGGATTCTTGCTTCAATTTTGTAATTTACACATAAGATAGTTTATCATCAATATTGATAGATAAATGTGATATAAATTTCAAAGATTTTACGTTTCCACAGTCCATAAAATAACAAGTAATATTTTCTATAAGAAACCATGTCTAGTCTTCAAAAACTAGACATAGTTTCTTCTAGAAAAGATTACTTGTCATAAATTTTTTTTTTCAAAGGGTTGAGTAATTTTACGGATTAGAGGGGAAGGCTTTAGAACCATTTCAAAGCATAGTCTTTGAGATTTATTAATAATAACTTGGTTAATAATTTGTTATATTATGTGTAATCCAAGCATGTTACATGGAATGATCTAAGGTGTTGCTCTGGATCACCTTTACCTTCATATAGTGGCAGCTTAGGAGCTAAACAACTTTTTGATAATGGATAAGTTATTATATCAAGGGATAAGGGCTTATGAAGCAAGGCATCCAAATACATGGAATGACTAGATCTAGATGTATCTTTCTCTAGTTGTAACACCTTAGCATGTAGAGTTATAACAATTTGATCAAGGGAATGTGCAATAGGTGAGGTCCGATAAATTTTGAAAAAATATCTCTCTCCATCCTATTCAACTCTCTTTCCATCCCATTCAACTCTCTCATCCCTCTAACAAAAGCAACACCCATTAACCAAAATGCAAATCAAAAAATGAAATGCAAGGAAATCACACAACTACAAATGTACTAAAAATATTTTTATATACCATTTACGGTCTATCTATACATCCATAGACCTTATTTTTTCAAACTTCACAGTAGCTTTGAAAATTAGACAGGCCCCTACCACCCTATTACATATACATAGAATGGTAGGGGACCTATATGATTCCTGTAAAAAAAATAAAAGAAAAGAGAAATTGCTTAATAAACACCACCATATTATTGCCATTTCCCCTATACTACACAGGGTGAGTTATCATTTTCTCACCTCTCAAGGCCATAGGAGGAGATCTATGAAAAATCAACACTATGGCCATAGCATGAGTGGACAAAGTGATTTATAATCTAACAATAATGTCTCTCTACTCCTACATGATGCAACACATGTGTTTTCAAACAATTGATGATCATAGTAAGTTGCTTCTAAGCTTACATTATTTATAGTCATGTTCCTCATGAAGCAAGAAACACCCAACAACATTAAAAAGGATATTGACTCCACCAGTTGACTGTACTATATCAAATATATTCCTATATTATATACATTATTGGGAATCAACCATCAAATCCTTCAACTATTGATTTATTTCAACCACATCCCCTTCATTAATATCTTCAACAACTATCCACACTCTTTACATCAAAAATCCTCATGTGGGGATTTCTAATTTCTAAATTCAAAGAATTGATGAAGGATGTACTCACAATATTTTCATTCACTGTAAAATACTTTTTTCTCCTTTACATTCCTTCCTTCTTAACAGGGAAACCATACCCTACTTGAACCTCCACCATAATTTACATAGATGACAACTTGGAGACAAAGGAAAGATGCATAGATGAGAGATATAAATTAATAAAATCAGAGCATCTCTTTTAACCCTTTATTCTTATCAATCCTTTTAATTCCCACATTTGGAAAATAAAAACACTACACACTATCTTACACGCTCTTTAATCTCACTGACATCACCCCCACACTGCAATTATTATAAATATTAATCATGGCATAAAGGATAACTTAACATTATCACCATAATCAGCCATTTTAAATTGTGATTATTTTTTATATTTCTATAATATTTTTATTATAATAACTTTGGCATTAATATAAGTTTTAAAATTTGAGGTGTTTCTTAACTTTTAAATATAAAACTTGTAGGCATTTAAATGTATCTAGTAGTTATTCTAATAATTATTCTAGTGGCTTCGTTAAAACATATCTAAATACTGCTTCGATGGTTGCATGGGTTTTGTATAGTTTTTTAATGTTTAAAATTTATTTAAATATATATTAATATAAATATTTTAAAAATAAAATTATTTTTTATTAAATTAATAATTTAATAATTATATAAATATTAAAAATAATTGTAATTTTAATCTCTCTCCTAAAAAAAGAAAGAAAAAAATTAGTTGGAGATTTGTATTAATATTTAAGTATTTATTAATATGAGAAGAGTATGATTACTATAAAATCACTATTCATTCTTAGTACATTATATGAGAAGAGTATGATTTTTATAAAATCATACTTTCATTTTTAGTGTTTTATATGAAAAGAGTATGATGACTATAAAATTACTGTTCGTTCTCATGTTAATTTAGAATTTTCATATTTTAACTTTTTTCTTTCAAGTATAAGGATTCATCTTATTCAAATAAAATTATAAACTTCAAGAAAAGAATATTATTTAATGAAATAATAATTAATAGTGAAATAATGAAATCTATGTGTAAATTCTTTGAAAACATTTTTTAAAAATATATAAATAAAATTTACAATTTAAATGTAAAAGAATATGATGTTTTTTTTTTTCAATATATATTATCTAATATATTTACACATTTACAATTAAAATTTAAATATAAAATAAAATCCTAAAATTTAAATATAATATCATGAATTTATTGATATTTCTACTTCTCTAATATGTGAGAAATCTTGTAGATTCCTTCGGTCCTCCCTATCAATTTTCCATAAATATATTTATGAGTATATTTCATTATTCTCTATGAATAATTAAATATACAAAAGTTAAGTGCGAGCCTCTATTTTAAAATTGAAAATAATATAATAATAATAAAATTATTTTAAATTGACTATAAAATAATAATAATAAAATTATTTTAAAATTGAAAATAAAACAATATTATGTTTTAGTATTATTTATTAAAAATAAATAATTTATTTATATATATTTAATTTGTAGAAAAAATGTGTTTCATCTAATTTTGTTATATATATATATATATATATATATATATATATATATATATATATATATATATATATATATATATATAATTATAAATATTTATATTTAGATTAAATTCAATGAACTGTAGGTAAGTCAATTTTTACATAAAGTCACTTCATATCATCTTCAAAGAATAATAATTTAAACCAAAAAAATTAATATTAAATTAAATGAATTATAAGTAGACCAATTTTGATATAGAGTCGCTTCATATCATCTTCAAACAGTAATAATTTAAACAAAATAATTTCTCTTTATAATCATATATATGAAAGTTCTTGAATAGTTGAAATGAGTTTTGAATATAAATTATTCAATAGTTGATTTTATCCTTTTTAATAGTTGTCTTGCAAATTAATGCATTAACATACAACATAATTACATCATATTTAAGTGTTGAACAATTTTATTTTTTAAAAATATATTTCAAAATTTTTAATTTAAATAATTTAAATTCTTTCCCTCCATTTTAATATATTGAATAAAAATATAAATTTTTTATAAAAATTATTTTTCACTTTTCGTTGTAACATTTAATGGGAGTGTAAATATAGAGACACTTTTAAAAATTGGAATGGAAGAAAATACACTACATCAAAGAATTTAATTCTATATAAAAACACAAAAAAAAGATATAATATAAAAACATAAATCAAATGAAAACGATAAATATAAAGTGCCCAAAAAAAGAGAAATGAAAACATGTTTATTTTGTAACAAGAAAATTGACAACTTAAATTTAAAAGAAAAAAATTACATAAAACAAAAAAAAATTTAATAAAAACCCATACTAAAAAAATTAACATCTTGAAAAAAATTCGAAATCTTACATTATTATCAAGACAACCCTTATATAAAAATGTGGTATCACGGAACAACTTATTAAAAAAATTTGTTCATTTATATACTTAAAAGTAATTTTTAAATGATATTTTAAAAATGTCAGCGGCAATGACAAATGAAAGGCTGACTTTTCTTCATGCTCCATAAAACGACGTGAGAAAACTTTTTTGCAAATAAATGTCAATACACCGTCCAGACTCTCTCCAATTGACTTTTTAAATCCGAGAAATTAGTGCATCATTAAATCCAGTCAAAACTCTGTTTAAACACAGCTGGAACACACGTATCCTTTTCTATTTAAACTCCTGCACACATGTTGAAGCAACAAACAGAGAAAAAGTTTGCAAAATAACAATGGGTAAATCAAATCCCCTGCAACAATCAAAACCTCAGAGAATCGCAAAACTCAGGGGAATTCGGAAGAGAAAATGGGGGGAATGGGTGGCGGAAATGAGAATGCCCAATTCCAGAGGCAAACTTTGGCTGGGCACTTACGACACGGTTGAGCAGGCGGCTCGTGCTTATGACTTTGCAGTCTATTGCTTCAGAGGAACTCGTGCCAAATTCAATTTGCCCTGCAAAGATTTCCGCCGGCGCCTGGCGTAAGTATGGCGGAAGAGGTTTCATAAGTTGGATCTTCATGCGGCGAAGAAAATTCGAGTGAGAATGAATTGGTGTTTTGGGAATCTGTGCTTAATGGAAATGACTCCCACTCAGAGCTTCTGGAAATGACGCACCTGCCCTTTCCTCTTTCGCATGTACAGCAACATGGCGGAATTATTTTAGAGCAAATTGAGTGGTGGGAATAACGCTTAACATTGAATTTTCCCTCACAATCAAATCCTCTTAACTTACAATTTTATCTAAAAAGCCCTCGAAAACTTATATTGTCTATTCATTATGGAGTTCCCTAATCCATCCATTTATACATTTATATTCATAAAATTAAAATAAAAAATATATATTATAAATATATTTATTTGAAAAAATGTTGAAAGATATCAATTTCAAAAGTTTTATTTTAGATTTTTGACATACCATAATTATTAATAATTTTATTATTTTTTTCATGAATTTTCATTAATTGATAGTAAATCGTGTCAATCTAATTACATTAATATATCAAGCTCGAAAAAAATTACGATTTTTAGTAAACTTTTCCAAAAAAGAAGATAAAACTTCTAAGTAATAGTCAAATAGCTATCAAATTTAAAATCAAAATTAAAATTGAACACAATCACAAACATTTCAACCCATCACCACTTGGATGCCATTGTACAACTTCCCTCAACATAATAAAACCAATACAAACACAATCAATAAGGAACATAAGTAGGATTAAAACTTTGAGAACTTTTACAAGGGCTAAAATGCCCATGCAAGTCTTGACATGTTAGCTAAAAATTGTATAAGTCTAACATATAATCAAGTATCCACTGAAAGGTTTGGTGGGCATTCGTTACTACATTTAGTGCAATTTACACCTCAATTTGGGTCTTATATGCACCGAAAATCGACGTTTTTGTTGATCTTGGGCTCAAATCCTACTAAAATTCATGTCAACCTTTGAGACAATTTTAGTGTACAAATGACGCATCTAGACATTTTTAGTGTATTGTGTTTGCACCACGCTTCTATTGCATTTGCACCACGCTTGTGTTGCATTTGCACCAAAAGTCTGCAAGAGGTTGGTGTTGAATTTGCACCAAATATTATTCTAATAAAATTAAAAAAAAATTATATATAGATATTTATAAATAGCATACGACATTATATGTATATGTATATGTACACATGCATACATACATACATATACATTGTAGTCATTAAAATTAACCATTTCTTCCTTAGATGTCCACTTGAAGTCACTTTACCCTTAATATAGTACTTGACCCATCTTATGGGCCCTTTTGATCCACTTTTAGTCACATGGCAGTTACAAATATCACTTAAGGCCTATATAACACCACATAAGACCCATAATGGCATAATCTCTTAGTGATTTAGGACCTTGCACCCTCCAAAAAGTAATTTTGCATCTCCCTAAGAGCATTAGGGTTGGCCTAGACCTATTCTTAAGTCACCCTCCCAAGTCATTTTTATTAGAACACTATATAAACACTACTTTCACACTCTTACGGTAGGTAGGTGGACATTATCATAGAGAAGCACACAAAAATACCACTTCATATTGAGGGAAAGCTCCCAATTATTCTAATATTATATTGATTCAACCCATATTGGATACATTCAATAATCCATCCCTAGTACATATATACAGATCTTAAGTGGCCTCCAAGGCATCCTCTCATGTATTCATGCTCAAACATTATGGCATTCATAGACATTCATACATATCACATAAGCGAGAGAACTACATAAAAATTGATCCCTCCTTAGATTATTGGTATGTAGGTAGTGTGCCCACACAAAGGTGTGGATCACACAGCCAAGACATCATACCTACTAACCCCTTTTTCTCATGATATTCATTCAAACCCTTGCAAGCATGAAAACCTAGGGTTTTTGGAAGAAAACAAAGATAAGGAAAAAAGTATTGATCATACAAACTTGAAATTTGGACCATGGCTAGAACAGACCCTAATTTATAGAACCCATAAATCATTTTTGAATAATCTGAGTGGGACTATAATTCACTACCCTTGGACTATAGTGCACTGTGTTATCAACAAAGGGGACCATGCTATTATCTAAGGTTGTTTATGTTTGTTTTTGACACCTAAATCTAGTTCCCAAGTTAATCCACCATCCAAGAGTGGCTCATAACCATCTTCTCCCCTTAATAAATAGCTCTTATCTATGTCAACAATGATGGCCAAAATCCTCCAATGCCTCACAAATTCTTTGCATAACCTAGGCTCAAAGTAGATGAAATCTCTAATCTAGCATATCAAATGAAGTTTTCTAATGAAACACAATGATCAACACAAAGGGTTGTGGAAACAAATTAACATTACAACATTAAATAAATCAAGCTTAAAAATCTTCATGGCCTCTCTATTTATAGATTTTTAAGATTGACCATAATGAATTATTAATTTCCATCTTGATATCAATATGTGTGGCCAAGAATCCATTCAATTTTGGAGGATAAAATAAATAAATGCCTTCATAATGATTTTGGAAGAAGGGGCATTAATGAGGCATGGGAGGCCATGATTCAAATATTTTATGTATTTATGGCCTAGGGATGCCTTTCCAAGAAATGATGTCATTAGGTGATGTAGTTAATAGAAATAAATTTCTAAAAAGAGATATTCAACAACTCTCATGGAAAATCCACTTAAGCTCTTGATTTGGGTTAATTACCCTGAAACAAGATTAATCAACATTTGTGAAATTCTTTGTAAATTGGCCCTCAATTAATCAAAATGGTTAGAAAGTCATATTACTAGGTTAGAATTTTACTCAAGAAGAATTAGAAGGTGATGTTAGATGCATCGAAACCGTATTACCATTTAGGATGTTTCCAACACAAAATAACAAAAGTACATGATGTGTAATAATGAATTAGAAGAAAAGAGCAATATATAGCATAAAAAGGCAAAATCATCATTTTGACTTGAAATGAATTGATCAAAGTTAGGTATCACATAAAATGCATTGCCCCATGTAGGGATACTTTGGCCTAAATTAGCACTTGTAAATGACAAGTTTGAATCATTTAATACATTTTTACTAATTTTGACCTAAATTGGGCATTTGAGTGCAATTTGAGTAAGATTGTAAATTTTTACACAAATGGTGTTAGTGAAAAGGTGTAGCGAGACATTTAGGTGAAGCAATGTCTTTTCAAAGAAAAGAGTTGTCAAGAAGAAATTATAAATGACCCATAATTCCCCCTCGAGAGGACATACTAGGATGAAAGATAAAGATGGACTCTCAAAAAGAGAGGGACAATGAGAGATTAACCCATGGCATAAATCACGTCCAAATGAGCTAATTCTTACACATGTGGTTACCATCAATGATCAAAACATATAATTAGAGATATAATGGGCCCCAAAGATGGGGGGAATGGGAAGGATTAAATCCAAATATATAAGGGACACACTTGAAACACACCCAATTTGAGAGTGTAAGTTATGCACTTATGGAATTGATCAATCCCAAAACAAGTTACACACTAAAATATTTCCATCATGGGCATTAGTGTGGAGAGCTTGGAATTAGAGGAAAAAGAGAATGTGGTCTCCATAAAGATGATAATAAGAAGTGCCCCAATAGAAAAAATTTGATCATGATAAAATAGTTGTGCCCTAGTAGGGCTAATTTTGATCATTGATAAAGAATAAATAATGGTTTTCCCCTATAGGGATGATTTGATTCTGACGTTATTTAGATTTTATACCCAAGCATGGGTGAATAAAAAATCAAAATAGCTCAATAAAATGACTTATAAGATAAATTAAAATGAGTGGGTGTGAACATAAATGTGATGGTATAATGGCTTGATGAAGCCATAAAAAACCAGGCATTTGAAAATGTTCAAAATGATGAGAGAGATGAAAATAATAATGAAGATGGCCAAGATGAATCTAGATGTATAAGACAAGTGGGTGATACCTACATATTTTCATGGATGCATGTTCTAACATGAACTTTAGGCCAATGTAGTTCACCCAAGTTTGGGAGAGAATGGAATGAGGGATGAATAAAACTGATCAAAGATTGAGTAGACTCATAATGTATGCAAAGAGATGCATGTCTAAGCATATAGTCGAGTGCTAAAATGCATGATACCTAAATGCCTATTATCATATCATGAGCCTAGATTATGCAAAGTGTTCTTGAAAACTATCCATTGAAATGATGTTGACATTTAGACTTGAGTCTAGAGCACAAAGTGCTTGCTATTGAAAAAAGAATTAGGCATCATAAGTATGAATAACTTAGAATGACATAATATTCCAAATGCATTGAGCTGATTTAAATGTGAGTACCTATAACTAAGGATAATGGTAAAATAATGACCAACACCAAAGTTACAACTATTTACATTTAAACAAAAAAGCAAAGACAAATAAAAAGAAACATAAATGAACCCAACTTAAAATCAAGATATGAACAATCAGGATTCAAGTAGGAATAAGAATGTATAAAATCAAAATAAGACATCTTAACAACATAAGATCAAGATACACATATTCAATATCTATGTGGACCATCAAGATGTACTTTGAAAAGAAAAAAAAAGTAGGACCAAATAAGAACTAAAAATACCAAACAACAAACAATAATTAAATAAACACACACAAAATGTTTTTGAGTTTTTTGAATGTTTTAAAAAAAATTTCAAGTATCTCAACTTGATTAAGAATTAAGAGATATAGAATGGCCCAACTCGTAAGATGATGAGAGCATAAATGAGTGCTCATGAAATGGAAAGAGCATATGATAAGAGGGGGAATGAGTTGACCTCAATTTGAATTGAATAAAGCCTATTTAACCCCATAATAATCCTAAGTTACAGTAGTTTTTCCCACATAAAAGGCGATGAAAAAGTGACCAGGTCATAACAAGTTTGTAAATAAAGACAAATGATAAGATAAATGATAATAATAATGACTAGGTGATGTAACAATGCATGATAAAAAATAATTATACCTAATTTTCCCATAGGTAGTTATAATTAGGAAACAACATCATAATACTGATTTGCCCAAAGGTAATTATAATCAGGCATACTACTGATTTTCCCATAGGTAGTTATAATCAGTGATACCGATTAAGATGATAGATGAAAGATAAATTTATAGATAAAATGTCAAACTACTCCCATAGATTATCATTCAACACAACATTTTAAAACTATTGAAACTAGATCAAAATCCCCCCATAGAAAGTGTAGGATGAACCAAAGGAACCAAGATCAAGATGGGATAAGGAAGATAACTAAAAACAAACCTTGGTTAATAGTAAAGAAATGGTATAATAAAAATGGTATAATGAAATGATAAGAAGATAATTGGATATAGTGGAAACAAATTTACCCCCAAGTGATGATTGGATTAGATTGCTTGCAAAACATTGAGATCATTCAAACTTAACAATTACTCTTAAAACAGTGAGAGCATGGAAAAGGGGTAATCGAGAAGACCTCAATAGAAATTGAGAATTTCCTACATAGTCCCAAAGGACCTCAAGTCAATGTAGTTCAAACAACATTGTAAAAGGAACACAATGGTATAATGCCTAAAAAGGGTCTATAGGGTTGCTTCTAAGAGACGAGGCATGGTAATGGTAAATGGTAATTGGAAAAGTGAAAAATGGTTCTAATACTCTTGCAATAGGGAGATGCACATCCTAGTTAACAAATGAGATAATCAAAATGATAAGTTTATAAAAATTTCTACCCAACTCTTCATCAAAAAAGCTACTCTATCGAGAACTAACTATAGATCTGGACCTAAATAATGCTATAGTAATCCTATTTGGAAATCAATTTTACTTCCTTCAAACATCAAGATAAGATATCCTTATAGGCTCAACAAAGGAAAGTATTTCCAGTGATGGATGATATAAGTGGGTAATGAATGGGTGGGTGATAATGGAATTTATAATGAATTAGAAACAAATGAATATCAAGATTTTTAGTCACATGTAATGTTGTTGATGTTGTATTTGACATAATTTTTATTGTGGTGGGGCCAAAGACCTTTGAAGATGCTCTTGATATGACCACCAGATTTTTTTATTACTTAATATTGAGAGTAATGACCATTTGATTATGATATATATTGGAAACTATTTTTATTGGATCTTGAATAATATCTTTAATAAATAGTGAATAACTTTTGTGCTCATCTATTGGTACCTTAATGATTTTTTCACCAATGAATTTATTCTAATCATCCCATAACACCTCTAAGAAGGTTTTATAAAGAGATGTTAACATTATACTTTGATTATCTTCTAGCACCTTTGAAAAAAATTCACTAAAAGATGTTGAATTTGATCTTTGCTTATCTCCTACCACCTTCAAAAAGGTTTCACTAGGAGATTATTCTTCTTCTGAATGAATGTGGTTTTGGCCCCCCTTGATACTTTGCAATTGGTGTGTTGTCATGGATGCATTTCAACAAAGTGTGATTCTATCAACCCCAATCAACATTTGTGTGAGGTGTAATATCAATATAATGTCTATGTTGGGTTGGAATAATGGAATGATGAATGGTAACACAATCCTCATAGAAGATACTAGAACTGATGTCAATGTTGAAGTAATCATCCTAAAAAATCATAGAAGGATCACAAATATATTCAAATTGATTTGTAAGACAATTGTAACCAATGTTATAATAACCACGACTATAATCTATTTTTGAATTTGATTCTAAAGCAAGGGACTCTAAATCTGATGTCACAACTATTCTTGATTATGTTTTTGATGCTAAATCTGATGTCAGTTCAAAAATGGAACCTGACTCTAATTTTAATTCTTCATCTGATGTGGTTGTTTCTTTAATGTTCTATTTAATGCTAAATGTTTGACAAGTAATGGCCTATGATGGCATAATGGGCTCAATAAAAACTAATTCATCTTGGAAGGGTTCAACATAGACTAGCTCATCTAAGTGAATCCCCTCAAAGAAAGGGAACAGCTCAAGGGATGTCTAAGAAAAAATCATGTTTGTTAAAGTGAGACTCCTTAATGAGTGGGAAAAGATAAAGAGACAACTCTATAGAGATTGGCTTGTCAAGGAGATGAGGCTCTTTAAAAATAGGTAAAATATGAATAGGTAACTTATCACAGGTTGACTTATCACAAATGGATGTTTCAACAATAGAATTTTGGCTTTGGTTCACAATTGGTTACAAAATATCAAATTTAAACATATCATGATCTTCTTGGGATGGCTCTTGTAGAGGTTATGGTTCTTGTTTTGGCTCGACGATCAACTTGAAATTTTGAAAGTGGGGAACATTTGGTTTAGCGAGAATAATGGTTTATGGTTCAATAATGGACTTTCTAAAAATTAGACTATTGAAGAAGGGATCAAAAAGAATTGGTTCATCAAATGGAGATTCTTTAATAATAGGTTCATAAAAAACTAGTGATGGACCAAAAATGGTAACAACTGGATGCTTCATAGTTTGGTTGCTTATGTAAACTAAAGGAGGAGGTATTAAAATGGTAAGATTTACACGAGTTTGATTGTGAAGCTTGATTGCTTGCATGAGCTTAATTTTGGAGCTTGATTTTTTACATGTGCAAATCTAAGGAGATAGAGGGCATCCTAAAATGGTAACCTTCATGTATTGTGGAGCCTGCTTGCTCGCACAAGCCAGAGGAGAATAGCCCAAAATGGTAATAATGGGATGATTTTTAGTTTGGTTACTTGTGCAAACTAAAAGAGAAGGTCCTAAAATGGTAACCTTCACACATTATAGAGCTTTCTTACTTGCACAAGCTAAAGGGGAAGGATAAGGATGGCATATAATAACTGGCATGGATGTGATTGGTTTTCAATAGATAGGCCCAAAGAGGAAAACATCCTAAAACAAGATGGAGTGTTTATGTCCATCATAAAAATGTTCTACCTTACAAATAGGGCCATAATAAACCATATTTCAAGTGTACCTTAGTATCATTGTTTAAACAGAGTGTTCTTAATGTTTGGCAAGATTTGGACAATGTTTTGTAAATGTTTAAACAAGATATGAATTTTGATCCTTTTCCAAATAAAAGACTAAGGCACCAAAAAGACTATAAAAAGAGGGTGGCTTGGAACCACACATAATTATAAGAATATGTTCACTAATTAACTCAAATTTTGGTAAATTTGAAATCATATAGAATGCAAGAGGATATGATAACTCAAAAATATAGAGTATGACTTACACACTAAAACATAGACCTTTGTGATACATCAATACCATAGAATATAGTTTAATTTCAATGAGTTGATACTATAAACTAGAAGAAATCTCTTTATATTATGAAGAAGACAATACAAACTAATAAAATCATGATTTGAAAACATGCAAGAATTCCTAAGTATAAAACTAAAACCAAATGGGTAACATAACACTACCACATGGTGATAGGAAGGGGGGAGAGTATAAAATGTGTTCTAGGAATCAAAGTGTGAGTGATGCACAAGATGATTTGAGTCCACCAAATAGGATAATGTGATTATGAGTTTATAAATGGTCTTCAATTCAAAAAATAGAAAATTGAACCCAAGTTAAAACAAGTTTAATGTGAAAATGGTAAACCTAGTTTAACACATCAACCCTTAGAACTTAGAAAGGTTCAATTTTGAATATGAATTATCAGTGAGGGACTTAAAAAAATTTAGAAAAAAATTTAGACTCAAATGGGAAACATAACTGCACCAATTAGACCAATAAGGACACAATGTTTATGATGATAATTTTGAATTAAAAAAATATGATTTTCATTTGGATAGAGTAATGCCTCCTTATTCAAGAAATATGGGGATAATGTGTTTTGGTTTATGATGTTTATGTTAAAAAGTAGTTTTGACCTAAAACAAGACCAAGTAATCTAAGATAAAGACAAATCAACTAACTAATCATCTTAAGTCCTAAACTGATAAGGTATGGCAAAGTGGGGTTAACTAAAATAATTGTTTTTTGAAATTTTTAGATGGATCAATTACATAGGAATTTCACATCCAATATTCCAAAATAAGCTCACATCATTTGGGTATGTGGCACTTGGCTTGTTGCAAAAAAGTCTTGCCTTTTTTGCAGCCACTACATCCATCACTTGCTCAGTGTAGTATGATGTCTAATGTGATCATACATCTTGGGCTTAGCCCTAGTGCTAGGAGGTGGTTTAACCACTCAAACCTTTGATCCCAGTGGGGTGATCCTAATTTATATAACCCCTATGGAGAGGGGTTGAAGACAATACCAAGAAATGAATTCTTGGGTCAAGGCTTCCCTATAAAACTTGTGGGAGGTAATGAAATCCCCCTCACAAGCCAAGATGCATGAAATAAATGACATAATAAAAAGGAATTTATGTTTGCCTCAAGATCACCCAATACTATTGTGAGTTTTTTGGGAGGGTTTTAAATGATGTTAGTTATATGCCTTGAAATAGTCTCAAAGTGTGATGAGATGGCACTTTTTATCCCAAAATTTCCCTAAATGGGATAGATGGGAGAGCATACATGCACGCCTGTTTTCATTAAAACACACAATCAATAAATAAGTTTGCAAATAATTAAAGTGAGGATAATTTCA
Organism: Torreya grandis; assembly: GCA_037957365.1. Classification (NCBI taxonomy): domain Eukaryota; kingdom Viridiplantae; phylum Streptophyta; class Pinopsida; order Cupressales; family Taxaceae; genus Torreya; species Torreya grandis. The sequence goes on from JARHVA010004436.1 coordinate 95,162, forward strand.
TTGCACAAAATTGAAAGTGTTTGATTAGATTCGTTACTATCCCCCTAGCTTTAAGATGCACAAATGTAAATAATTTCAAACCACCCAAAAATAAGTTGGCACTTTTGATCCCAAAATTTACCTAAAGGGGATGGATGGGAGAGCATACATGCACAACTCTTTATTTACTCAAACAAGTTTAGACTAAAAAAATAATGAAAACAACTTGTAAAAACTTTGAAGTGTATTAAATTTTATAGCACTAAACAAAGTATGGTGGTGTTCTTTTATCCCCTAGGCTTTAAGTTGTAAACTTTGAAATAACAATCAAAACATTCAACATAAATGTGGAAATTTTACTATTTAAATCCAAAGTGAAAATTCCTAATTATTTTTAGAACATCCAAAAAGAAGTCTGAAATTAATAATTAAGCTTATTTTAACACTTGTTCAAGTAAATCCTATAACAAAATGGTAAGCACTTCTTTTAGATTAGAATCATTTTCCAAGTGAAATAAATACCTTTGTAAATTGAACTCTCAGGTTAGGTTGGGTTGGGTTACATAGTCAAGTTGGGTTGATAGTCGAGTCGAGTTGGCAATCAAGTCAAGTTGGCATCTGAGTTAGGTTGATAGTCGAATCTGGTTACATAGTTGAATCTGGTTACACAGTCTTGAGAATAAAACTGTGACTTATAAAAAAAATATACACTCCAAGATCCTACATGACAATGGTTAGTATGTTTCTTAAAAGTGTTATTTGATTTAATTCATGGAATGTGGTCCCACCGAGCATGCCAAAATTTAGAGAGGATTATATAGAAAGGATTACAAAGAAATTTAGTCAAACATTAGTCAAGAAATCATGAAAAATGCATTAAAGACATAACAAAACTTAGCCTATTTATTCATACAGGGTTTGCTAATGATAATTAAAGACATATGAAAGAAATCAAGAAACCTATACCTTCCCAAGTTAATCCATGATCCAAGAGTGGCTCATAACCATGTTCACCCCTTGAATCAATAGCTCTTGTCTATGTCAACAATGGTGGCCAAAATCCTCTAATGCCTCAAGAATTATTTTCATAAGCTAGGCTCAAAGTAGATGAAATATCTAATCTAGCTTATCAAATGAAGATTGCTGATGAAACATAATGATCAACAAAAAGGATTGTGGAAATAATTTTACATTGTAACATCACATAAATCAAGCTTAAAAATGATGTTCATGGCCTCTCTATTTATAGTTTTTTGATTTGACCAGAATGAATTATGACCGTCCATCTTGAGATCAAGATGTGTGGCCAAGAATCCATTCAATTTTGAAGGCTAAAATCAATAAATGCCTTCATAATTATTTTAAAATAAGGGTCATTAGTGAGGCATGGGAGGCCATGATTTAAATATTTTATGCATTTATGGCTTAGGGATGCCTTTCTAAGAAATGATGTCATTAGGTGGTGCAGTTAATACAAATCAATTTCCAAAAAGAAATATTCAACAACTCTCATGGAAAATTTACTTAAGCTCTTTATTTGGATTAATTAACTTTAAATAAGATTAATCAACATTTGTGCAATTCTTCAAAAATTGGCCCTCAATTAATCAAAATGGTCAAAAATTCATATTATTGGGTTATAATTTGACTCAAGAAGAATTAGAAGGTGATGTTAGATGCATTGGAAATGTATTCCCATTTAGGATGTTTCCAACACAAAATAATAAAGGTACATGATGTGTACTAACAAATTAAAAGAAAAGAGTGATCCAGAGCACAAAAAGGCAAAATCATCATTTTGACTCAAAATGAATTGATCAAAGTTAGGTATCACATAAAATAAATTTCCCCATTTATGGATACTTTGGCCTAAATTGGCACTTTTAAATGACAAGTTCAGATCATTTAGCACATTTTTAGTGATTTTGATCTAAATTGGGCATTTGAGTGCAATTCAAGTAAGATTGATAATTTCAACACAAATGGTGTTAGGAATTGGATGTCTACAACTTGTTCTTTAAGTTAGTCATAAATTTAAATTTAACCTAGGTATTAATAAGAGCTCATACCTCAACATCATTATAATAATTTTTTAACTTTGAGATAACACCAACAATCATACTCCCAATAGGAAATCATAGGTAAATCAAGGATAAGGATGATCCAAAATTTGTAACATGAGAATGTTGACCTCGTATCCCAATCAATAAGTCTTGGTAAACCCATTTATATTTTAGTCCTAATTAAATTCACAAGGGGAAGTTATGCATGGATAAAATTCAATAGACTACATTCATGAACTTAAAACCAAGTTTTAGTGATTTTGTGATGTATTCAATGTTATGATAATAATCAAGTCATATTTGTAAAATAAAAATAAAGGCATTCATTAATGCTACAATTAATAATGATCATGATTGTGACAATAATAAAATTAATGCTTGGATTAGTTGTATTTAGTGCTTCTTTGATTTTTCACTTATGTGATCTAGCAATTATTTGACCCCATTCTTATTCAATTTGGCACTCATTCAGTTTGGCACTTATTTCATATGGAAATTGTTTGATTTGGTATTAAAATGATTTAATATAAAATTGGTTTTAAATTTCAAAGTGATTTTTGACATAAATCTAATATAACATCAAAGTGGAATTAAAATTCAAAATCAAAACATCCAAGAGTTAATGTTCATGAATTTGAGTTGAAGCCAAAAAATAATGTCAAAGTCAAGTAGTTATCACCAGGATAATTTAATATCAAATCAATCCCATTCACTATGATAAATTTACTCACAAAATCTACTTGTCATGTAATGGCTCATTATTTGATGAGATATTTTTTCAGATATGATGCTATTGTATAGACCCAAACTTTAAAGTGTCATGGAATGTAATGTTTATCCATATGGAGATGGGTGCCATAGGTGAATCAAAATAAGCCAATGTTCATGGGAAATAGATAATAATTAAATTGCATTTTAATATTTAATCATATAATTATATTAGAATTTATTTATTATAAGTAAAGTATAGAGTGTAAAAATCCAAGATAAATCAAATGTACTAGTGTGTTGGTTACAAGTCAAACATCAAGTGACTTTGTAAAATTTATTCAATCGGTTCTCTTTGGAATTAAATATTAATATCATGTTCAAAAAGTCACTAAAAATAATGTAATGAGTTATTGAATATAAAAAAATGAAATTGGGGTAACTCTAGTTAGGGAAAGTCGAGTCTTAAATGGAGTTATATGTTAAAAAGTAGTTTGTCAACTAGTTTGAGGGGAATCATGTATACATAAAGGATTATTATTCATTGTAAAAGGGTTGGTTCTTCTTTATCTCACCCTTGGGAGAGAACATGATGCAATTTTATGTGTTGTATGCACTTTTTAATAAATTGTTAATGGAATGCATTGGAATATGTGAGGTAAATATATTATTTTATGAGTATTTGATATTCTTCATTAATGAAATGTGCCTTATTATTCATGATTGAATCTATATGTTAATTTTTTGTGTTTTATTTATTATGTGTAATGCCTTGGATTTTCAAAAATTTGCATTGGAAACCCTTGAGGATGGACTTTGTTCTATATATGCATATTTCAATTTTAAAGAATAATTTTACCTTCCAAGTAATCTTTGCTCTCATTACATCTGTTGTTTTATATTTATGTGTACATGTTGAAATAAATATTCCAATCTAGTGTTGTTTCATACAAAATTAACCTTTACATGAAAGGAGGAAAAGAGATTTTGCATTCATTTCTAGCCAAAAATATAAAGGTGTTCCATAGTAATTCACATATTGCAACCCCTATAGTGATAGAATTCACTCTCCTATTTCAAATGTCTTTCTCACCTTTATAATAATATGGGTTTCCATTATTGAACAAACTAACCCATTTCATTTAAATCAGTGTTATCTAGGAGGTTCTCTACATGTATGCCATTTCTAGTTTTTCACTCTCCCTTTCATCTTTTCTAATTCTTATTACATTTTCCTCTACTTTCTATCATTCTTTTTCTATTTTTGTTTCCTTTATATATTTTGTTTAAAAGTAATAAAAACTAAACAAAACCCATCATACGAGGGACTTGCATCTCTCAGATGCAAAGGAAAATCACCTATTATGTGGTGATTTATCCAATGTTTTAAGTTTATGTCATTTCCCATTGGGTTACTTTATGAAAAAAACAAAAAAACATAGTGACATAAAATCTTGCCAATAATTTTTTGCTACTCTTCTAGGATTGAAATTTATTTTGCATTTGATTTCCAATATTTCAAATAACCTCCCTTGGAATGGATGTTGGTGAATTTGTTAAAGCAATGTACCTAGTGCCTATCATTTTTTAAACCATGCTATGGTATTAATTTTACCCATCCCATGGGGAAACCATTTTGGTCCTTTGGCTTTGGCCAAAAATAATGAATTTCCTTTAGGTTTAAGGAAGATTTTGTTAGGGCTTGTTCCAAACTCTTAACAATAGCTTAGGTTAATATATTTGTAATAAATTAAATGGGAATGCTTATTATTTAAGATACCCTTTATAAATTTTGGTTAAGATGTATTTTAATAAAGTTTTAATAATATTTTATGGGTAAACAATCTTGTATAGTGTTAGGTTTCTAGTTATTACTTGGTTGTTTTACCAGTCTCTTGGTAAAACTATAAATATGTCTTAGATTGGTCATTTAGGGTTAACATATTATAGGCACTCTTATGTACTTGAATATTTTAAATTAATAAACTACATGTGGTCCACCTAATATAAACACAATATTACCCTATGGTAAATTGCATTTGTGGATTTTACTTTAATACTATCAGTGGTATCAAAACATGGTAAAACATTATTGGTGAAAGAAAGTGTGGTGAAGCTCTATGAAAGATAAGGTGAAAGAGAAAATATAAGAGGTGAAAGAGAAGATTCATGTGGTAAAAGAGAAATTTCATGTGGAATCACACCTTCAAATAAGGAAAAACCTATGAAGATCCATTATGGGTATGCAAGTTTGAAATTTATTTCATTTTGCATGAACAAAATATTAAAAAAAAATATTGAATAATTGTAATTGTCAATATATTTATTAAATATATAGATCTTGAGATTAAAAATTTAAATAAAAATGCCTAAAAACTTTGATTATAGGCCATTTATGTGGGAAAATAGTCATATTCAAATTACATGCAACCCATATTTTTTTTAAAGCTTGTAGATCTTTTAAAACCACCCCAAATATGTCTGAAAGTCTAAATTCACTACTTGTATGACCTTTGGAGAATTTTAAATTTGATTTGTGATGTTGTACATAATTCCAAATTTGAATATAGTTTCCATGGCATTTTTTTAATTTATTGGGAGTTTTGATGAGTTTTTGGATCTTTTACATGACTAAAATTCCATCCAAATTGACTTGAATGTATTTAGAAACCCATTTAATGCATTATACAACTTATAAATTAACTTCTATGACCTACTCAACCTATTATGGAATCTAATTGATTAATAAATCAGATTTGTACCTTTTTTTGTTACTTATGGTAAGTTGAACTCTGAAAACACATTCAACTACATGGCCTTGTACAACTTTTTGCTTTCTCTATAAGGGTTGTATAGATTTTTGAATATCCCTATTGAATCATGGCATCCAATAAAACCCAAAACTGATCTATGTGGTTTGGTTTCCTCTTTGGAAAGATTAAAACTCAAAAAACAAATCTTATACAACCTTAATCCTCTCTTGTGGTGTTTGTACGGATTCATGATAATTTCTAACATGAATCTGGGCATGATGCAGCAATAGAATCAGTAGTAGTATGGTGCTCCAAGATTGAATATGGAACTTATATAATATTATTGTTGATTAATCTTAATTTTTTTTAAAATTTATGGAAAATACTAGGGTTTTTGGGACCCATATGCCATAGTAAATGTTTTTCTATTTTTTAACAGGTGAACTTTTATCACATGGAAAAGTATTTTTAAATTTTTTTTCCATAAAGCAATATCATATTTAAAAATAATATATTCTCTTTATGTGTTTTAAAATATCATAGAGAAATTGGTAAAGATTTTTTTATAAGACCCTTAGAAGTTGGAGGTCCAAGGTTCAAATCCTCAAGTACACCTTTTTGGTCAAAAATGTTTTTATCAAAGTTATTGGTATATGTTTTTAGAAAAGGTATGTGTTTTTTAATTTTTTTTGAAAAGTGAATAAGTTTTTAAAAGAGTGACAAGAGTGATATGTCGCAAGTGGGTGTAAAGGAGTAAAAATGGTGGGTTTTTGTGATAAGGGTGTAATTTTGGAGAAATAATGTTGTTTTTTTGGAAAAATAAGGGTGTAATTTGATTTATTTGGTGTGGTTAAGTGAAAAAACCATAAAAAATATTTCATAAGATATATGTGGAGGTTAAGTGAAAAACACTATAGAAGCATTTTTTTAATGTAAAGTGTTATTGTGGTTGTGTTTTATTTTCATTTTTCACATTTATTTTCATTTCACAATACCAAAAATTTAGAATTTGATTTCAAATACTAATCATTTAAATATTTCTAATTACCTTGATTGGAAATGTTGAATGGAAGTGTCACTAGTATTCAATGAATAATGAAATGTTGTGAAACATGAACATTCTATGCTACCCACATCACAAGATAAATTTGATAATTTTAATATGCATGGTTCTAAAGATTTAGCTTTAATAAAGTGTTATTGCACTAGAGATACATTCATATTTAAAACTCTCCCCATAGTTACACTGCATGAAAGACTTTGTTTAATTGTATGATAAAAATCCCAAACATAAAAAGGTGTGTGTGTGTGTGTGTGTGTGTGTGTGTGTGTGTGTGTGTGTGTGTGTGTGTGTGTGTGTGTGTGTGTGTGTGTGTGTGTGTGTGTGTGTGTGTGTGTGTGCGTGTGCGTGCGTGCGTGCGTGTGCGTGCATGCGCATGTGTGTGCATGTGTGTGTGTGTTTACTTTGTCATTAGAGGAAGATGGGGATATGGGAGAGTAAAATATAATTTGAAGAACATTTATAGTGAATACTAAGGTTTGGTTTGGTAAACTTGATGATGATCTCATTGTAAATGTTGTGTTGAAAGAGCTACCTATTCCTATAGAAACATTATATAAATTCTTCATGTCTCTAATAAGACTACATGCATAAATTTTGATAAACTTGTTGAATTTCTTATTCAAAATGACCTATTTATACCCAATAAATCCAAGAAAATTGAGGAATCTCATGTTATAGAGTCTAAGCCTAGTTTTTCTTCTTCTTGTCAACACAACTATATAGAGCACAATTATTGAGGGGGTATAGGTTATAGAGGAGGGAGATTTAAAAATAAAGGCAAAGGATATCATAATAAGTAATATTCTAATTAAAAATATAGCCATTCTCATTTAAAAGAGATGAGTGACAAAGGACGTGGTCACAACTAATATAGACATAGAGATAGAGATATATCAGACATTCAATGTCTTAGATGTGGAAATTTTTATTGCATTGCTTTGTAGTGTAGTATTCATTTTGATAGAATTTAGAGGCCACAAAAAGTGACTAAGTATAACTCTACTCAATATGCATACCATTAATATGATGAATTAGGAAACATTTCTCATGAATCTACTTTCACAACCTTAGGGAACATTATTTATGTGGATTATGAGGCTAGAGATGAGTTCATAGATGTTTGGGTCTTAGGTATAGATAAAACTAGGCATATTACATTTGAGTGAGACTTATTTTGGAATTTCAAAGAAGCATCTCTCACTCCAATAACCGTGGCAGATAAATCTATGAAAAAGCCACACTAGGGACTTAGGTCTATTTAGATTCTTCTTCCTAATGGCTCTATTAAGTACTTAGAGAATGTCTGGTATGTTCCTAAGTTGTAAATATATCTTCTTTATTTGGTAACTATTTGTAAGAAGGGTTATAAAATTATGCTTGAAAATGGTATCATTTATATTAACTCTATCAAATAAGGCTACAAAATAATGTATATAGGTTATGAGGATGGGAATTTGGTTCATTTGCATTGCAAAATACTTCCCCCCATAGTGGAACTTGTTATAGTTGTTGATATAACTACACAACATTTTTGGCATCTACATTATGTACATTTGAATGTTCACAGTTTGGTGAACTTATCGGGATATAACAAGGTGGATAGTTTGCCCACTTTTTACAAAGATAATATTCTTTGTGAATCATGTTTTTTAGTCAAACCAACAGGGAAAAATTTCCTAAGATTTCTTCATGGAGAATAATAGATATCTAAAGTTAGTTTATAATGACATTTGTGATTTGAAAAATTCATTCATCGGAAGGTGCAAGTATCTTGTGTTGTTTATTGATGATTTTTATAAGATGACTTGGGTGTTTTTTATGAAAAATAAATAAGAGGTTTTCACTAAGTTTGTTGAATGGTTAAACTTAGTTTAAGAATAAATAGGTTCTAAATTAGTTAATCTTCATTTATAAAATGGTGATGAATATACTTCAAGTGAATTTTTAGATTATTTTTGGGAACATGGAATCAAATGACAATACAATAGTACTTATATTCCACAACATAATTGAGTTTTTAAATAAAATAATAAAACTCTAGAGGGCACAACTTGATTTATGTTGCATTATAAATATCTTGATGATAAGTTTTGGGTAAAAACCATCGGTACTATAGTGTAATCTAGAATTAGATCCCCTACAACTGCACTTTTGGGTAAAAATCCATATGAGACTTGGATGGGTTTAAACCAAAAGTTAAACACTTGATTTTTTTGGATGTATTTATTTTTATTTAGTTCCTATTGAACATAAAACTAATTTGTAACCTTGAAGTATAAAATACATTTTCATTGGTCATTCAAAAACCAAAACGGTGTATCATTTGCTTGTATAAGATACAAGCAAATTCATAATGAGCAAAGATGTGATATTTGATGAATTTTTTAATATGAACATTGTAGATACAGACTCATAATTTGATAGGTTAAAGAGGAAGATTCAAAAATGTTTTAGGGGATTGAATAATGAAGCTAAATCTCATATATTATGGTATGAGACAAGTATCCCTTCCATTTCTTCTATTTACTCGAGTATTTGACAGAATAATGACTTACAAAATTTTGAAAATTCTCTAAGTCTTCCTCTAAATGGTGCACATGAAGAGAATTTTGGCATTCTTAATCTTGAAAATTTACACAATTATATAAAATGGGATCCAAGTATTTTTTCGAATTGAAAGTAGATGAATTTGGTAAAATAGGTCCCAAAATTTCTTGTAAATAGGTAAATTATGCAATGTTTTTTTATTAATTCTTCCACTGAGCCATCCAATTTTGAGGAAGCTTCTACTGAATAGGTTTAGAAAACTACAATCCAAAATGAGTATGATGCCATTATTAACAATAATACTTTGGTTTTGGTTGATCTTCATCCACATATTCAACCCATTAGATGTAAATGGGTTTACAAGGTAAAACATAAGTCATATGGCTCCATTTATAAACATAGGGTAAGGCTTCTTTCAAAAGGTTATGCACAACAAGAGGGAATTGATTATGAGTAAATGTTTGCATCAACTATCAAATGACATTCTATTTGTATGGTTCTTGCCTTAGAAACATATAATAGTTGGAAAGTACATCAAATAAATGTAAAATGTGATTTTTTGAATGGTGATTTATAGGAAGAAGTTTATATGACACAACCCCAAGGTTTTGAGAAAGTAGATATAAAACATAAAGTGTGTAAATTAATCAAAGCTCTCTATGCGCTCAAAACAAAACTAGGGCTTGGTATGAAAAAATGGATTCCTAATTGTATAAAATTGGTTTTATACATAGTGAATTTTATGATACCCTCTATATTCGAGTGCAAGGAAAGAAATTGTTAATTCTTAATCTTTATGCTGATGAGTTATTTATCACAAGAAATGATGAAACCCATAATAGGTCTATGAAGAAGGAACTAAAATATGGGTTTGAGATGATAGATATTGGACTTCTTCACTATTATCAGGGCATAGAAGTTACTCAAAAAGATAAAAGAATTTTCATTTCTCAAACTAAGTATATTTATGAGTTATTAAAAAAACTTTAGTATGAATGATTGCAAATCTACCCTCACTCTGATGGAGAGTAAATTAAAATTCTCTAAATATGATGGTAGTACATTTTTTGATGGCACCAAATATATGAAATTAGTGGGAATATTTATATACTTAATGACTACTATGCCCAATAAATCCTTTGTAGTGGTAATTTTGTCTAGTTTATGCATGAGCCTAGAGAAATTCATTAACATGTGGAAAAAATAGTACTTTATTACCTTTAAGGAATGAGAAAATATGGCCTTGAGTACTGCCACAATAAGAAATTCAAATTTATTTGGTATTGTGATGTAGATTTTGGTCAATGTGTGGATGATTGAGTGCCCACAACAAGGTACACTATGCATATGGGCTTAAATACCATTGCATGGTGTTGTAATAAATAGGATATTATGGTAAATTTATCAACAAAATAAAAATACATTTCAACATGGGATGCTTCCAAAGAGATTGGTTATTTACATTATATCCTTGAAGATATTTGGATTTCTCAAATTGCTCCTACATAATTATGCATTGCTAATCAAAATACAATCAAGATGTCCAAAAATCTAGTATTTCATGCTAAAACCAAACATATGGATGTCAAATATCATTATCTATAAATTTTGGTGACGAATAAAGAAATTGAACCAACATATTGTCCAATTTTAGATTAGACAACTGATATCTTAAAAAAATCCCTTGATAGATTCAAATTTTAATTTTTTAAAAAAATGCTCAAAATGTGTTCAAAGAACTAACTTTGGATCATAGGGGGGTTTTAAAGGTCTTGTTCCAATGTCTTAGCAATAGTTTAGGTTAATATATTTTTAATAAATTATACGGGCATGCTTCTTATTTAATACACCCCCTTTATATGTTTTAAATAAGTTAGATTTTAATAATGTTGTAATAATGTTTTTTGGGTAAACATTCTCGTATAGAGTTAGGTTTTCACTTATTACTTGGTTGTTTTACTGGTCTCTTGGTAAAAATATAAATATGTCTTAGATTAGTCATTCAGGGATAATGGATTATAGTCACCCTTATGTACTTGAATATTTTTAATTAATAGAATAATTATGGTCTACTTACTATAGACACAATATTACCCTATGGTAAATTGAATTTGTGGATTTTACTCTAATGCTATCAGGTATTTCAAAAAATTTCTCAAGAAGATTCTCAAGATGTGGATGATCATATGCATTATTTTAATTTGACTTGAAACATCTTAAGATTTATGTAAGAAGAGGTATCTATGATTAATTTTTTTTTTAAAGGCTCATTAGACTTGTCGTTGAATAGTTCTAACACTTAGAAGATTGATGGCATTGTGAATTGGAACACTTTGAAAAAAATGTTCCTAGATGGGTTAAAACTAGTTGTGGATGTATGTGCATTATTTTCCAATTTTTGACAAATACAAACTAAATAATAAAAGAACATGAGAAGGTTCATGATAATCTTCAACAAGTTTTTGATACTAATTCCACATCCTAATCAACCTAGTCCTAACAACCAACTTTGTCTCTTCATTGCTTCCTTGCATCCATAAATTAAATTTATTTTAAATAGGAGAAAATTACATGATGTATAAGAAACACAAAAATAATAAATTGAAATTTAATATTACATGATCCTAACTAGGATGTTGATGAAGGAGGTTTAAAAACATGTTCCACATATATTAAGTGGTAAAGAACTAGTGGAAATTGGTATGAAGCAAAAAATGTTTTATATATAGAATCCTCAACATTTAGAATAGAGATTCCAAAAATAATTCCATAATAAATAATGTTAAAATTTCAATAAATAATAAGATAAGATCTAGCTCACTTTTCATGATTTTTTCAATTTCAAAATCTTGGGAGAAAGTGAGCTCCTAGAGGAACAACTAGTTAATCCACAAGTAATATAAAATAATGAAATATGTCACATGTATTTCTAGGATAACAATGAAGAATTTTGGTTCCCCTTTAAAAATAAAAAAATATTGATTTTTCATTTTCATGTTAGAGTTTATATCCTTAATTCATCAAGTTAGAGGAATCAACATTTAAAGGTGTTGAAATATTAAAAACAAAATAAGAAATGAATATTGAACAATATGAATGTTTCTCAACACCCAATTTGTACCCAAAAAAAAAGTATTCAAGCACAAGAAATAATATTATAAAATATGTTGTAGACTAATGAGAAATAAAGTGTTGTCAATGCCCTTCTTATAGTTTAAAATTTTCAATCTAATCTAGAAGATTGATTACAATGTGACAAATCAATGAGAAGACCAACACTACCCTGAACCATACATTGAAGAAAATAAAAGGTACAATGATAACGATTTCAAGTTCAAATATTTTGATGATCATGATGATGATGAAAATAGAACTTGAATTAACCCTTCTACAATTTATTTCATAATCAATATAGAAATTTAATGTTAAATCCATTCTGAAAAATATTGAAATCTTAAAAGTAGTTGCTAAGTGATAATTTAGTTTAAGTAAAATTTTAACAACCCATTTGCAAATCATAGGTGGAGTTTTGGTCTCTATTTTTATTCTTCCTAGTCAGCTCTTCGTGGAGATCACTTTTGAGTGTAATTTTCCTTTGTTGTGTTAATTTACGTGTATGGACTCTAAAATAGCCTACAAGTTCAATACCCTATTCTACAAAGGTACCTAGTTCTCTAAACCTATCATTGGGTTTGTATAATATTTACCATGGTCATTTTTTCCAATACATATATTTTTTTCATTCCTATTTTTCCTTACTCTGTGTGTTTTTTCTCAATAAACAAAGTCTTGACAAGATTCCTGTGTCTTATAAAACCCTTACACTCATTGTACCTTATAAAATATATTGTAGAAGTGAAATGCCTAATGGAATTGTTAAATGGGTTTTATTACCTCTTCCCTATTTTGCATTCTACTAATGATTGAATAAAAATGTTTCTGGGAATCTTAAAATAAAATTATAGTAATGAAATAGTCAAATTATTGGTGTGTGGAGCTTATAAAGTTTACAGAATTAAAATGCTATGTTTCCAAAATAACAAAGTAGCCTCAAATCTCCACCATTAATGATGAAAAATGGAAATTTTGGGGTATAATAAAAATATTATTGAAATGGAAAAGAGCAAATAATTCTTCCACATTCCCACCATGTAAATAAATAATTGAAGTTTTTCATAACTACTTGATGAAGTGGAGATTTTAAGAAGCCTTGCTAATAAAATAGTGATTTGGAGATTTTATAATTACTTATTGAAGTAAAGATTTTGAGAATATTTTCCATTGTGGAGATTTTATAATCACTTTTCAAAGTGAAGATTATAAAATACATGCAATAAAATAACAAAGTGGAGATTTCAAGAAACCTTATCAATGTGGGGACTTTTACAAAACTTGTAGATGTGAATATTTTAACATTAACATTAATTACCATGTAGAAATCACAATTTGAGTTCTCAAAATATATACGACATCTACCCTAATTTTAATATTAGAAAATAATTCAAAAAGCTTTTCAAAGATTAGCAGATAACATATTTTGTCAAACATATAGAATAACCTAAAAACTCTATACCACTATGCAAACACAAATTCACCACAAAAAGGGGTCTTATAAGGGAAATTATCATTCTTCCATCATTTACTCTCTCCCCTTGACAATATTTGTACTAAAACAATTACACTATAACTAAAAAAACCAACAACATTCACCATTTTACTCACCTTCAAATAAAAGTATTGTCGGTTATTCTTAAAAAAAATAATGAGTGACAAAAACCCAACAATACAAACAAACAAATAACTAAATAAATAAAAAGAAGACTTATAAATATAAAAAAATCCAAAATTCATAGAAGTAGATGAAGTTATATTGATGGGAAATGGCAGTTAATCCTAGTTCATTTAATCCTATGACTATTAAATAAGTGATCAAGTCACAAAATTAGATATTCCTTAATATTCAAATAAACAAAATTCTGAACAAATTTCACAAAATAAATTATCCTTTATTTTTGGGGGATACTTTTGAAGGCTTCACAGTTTGAAGGAAATTCAACATAGGAAACTTATACATCGATCTCAAAACCTTAAATGAGAATATGGGATTGACTCTATTCAACATGCCAGAAATAAAACAATCCACACAAAATTTCTTTGAGTCAAAAAACTAACTAATTTTATTCAAAAAAAAAGTCTGAATTTATCATCCCCATCCAAATCATTATATGGAGTCCTAGTGTCACCAAACTTCTACCTAAATTTCCACCAAGCCCAGATATTTTCTTCCTTCCATCCCAAGTCCTTCAAATAGTTAGAAATTATTTTATGCACAAGAATGTAAGGTTTGTATTCCATTACCATTGTATATAATGTCTCCTAAGGTTTAGAATGAGGTGGTCTCTTTAAATCAATAACATGATGTCCCTTTGCCTTTACTTCCATTCTATCAAGGATATTTCTATATATTTTTTATATTCAAACTTAAACTCATGCTTGAATTCCAATTTATTTTTATCCAATAAAAATCATTTAGAAAACTTCCCATCTAGATCTTTAGAACAAAAATACTCATCCAATTTCAAATCTAGATCATTCATCTTAATGTCCAATATAGTAGGTCCTCTTATTTTTTGGAGCATAATGTTAAATGATCTGTAAGATGGTGTATAAAAACTAGTTTTACATTTTCCATTACTACGATGTTGGCTAATCATGCCAACTTACCTTAAAAATTCTAGAGAAAATTTTCTTTCTATAACGTAGAATAGTAGCTAAAAAACCTAGTGCTTGAAACTCCAAAATCTAAAAATAGTCAAGTTTATGATGAATAAATAGTCTCTAATTTTTCACTTTCAAAATATAATTGTAATATTAAGGTAATCTTTAAAATTCTAGAACATTTAAAGTAGCTATCATAGGGGCTTGGAAGATATCAACAAAGCTACAATAAAAGATCTTAGGTGAACATCCAATAATATGGGTCCATGTAATAAGTAGCTACATGTGACATTGAGCATATTTTATAGCCAAGGAAAGGTGAGGTAGTCTTGCAACATTATGATAAAAAATAATATATGCAAGTAAGGAAGGGTACCTAAAACTTTGGTATGTGTTATAATCCACCATCTCGTAATGAATATGATTGGTGATAATATTAGCATATTTGAATATTTATGGGTTATATGAGGACTTCATACAAAGTCCAAATAATATTTATAGAAAAGGGCCATTCATGTTCCAATTTTTATCATATCTAAAAATGGTTGTATTCATAATTAGAAAATGTTGTGTGGATGCATTAAATATACTTAAGTATATAAGTAGTGTAGGTTCTCACTTTATAGGTATAATTAGAACCTTATTGAAAAAGGTGAGATTGTCTTTTTTACTAGCCTATTAGGTTACCTAACTTTGAATGATATTGATATAGGTCTTAGGTTCTTTAAGAAGTATAATCTCCCTATTTCACCTTTCCCTAACCTCCATAAAAAATTCTCCTCTGAGACTAATTACCCTACTTTGATTCAATATATAATGTTGTACATAATTAAATACTATTTTAGAGCAATGATAAGTTTTAGGCACTAGGTGTATAACTAGTTGTGAGATCTATGAATTTTGTCCATTTGGATATTGATCACTTTATAGTTTGGCATATTTTTACTTGACTTCCTCTTGAAGTTTCATATGATATATATATATATATATATATATATATATATATATATATATATATATATATATATATATATATATATATATATATATATATATATATATAATCTTAGTGTCAAAGATTTTCTAAAAAAAGTCAATAATTCTATGGAAATTTCTATCTTTTATGGCATTGGAAAATGAAGGTTGAGGTGGGGTGAGGTTTTATTTCTGAGAAGCCATCTCAATAAAAAATCTATTTGTATGAGGATAAAAAAAAAAGTATTAGGTGGCACTATATTGTATACCTATAAATCTATTGACTATAGAAAAGGGATCAAATGTACTCTCCTTGAATTTGATTTCTCCTTTAGAAATGTTTTGTTTTTTTACTTATTTTACACTAGTTAATCTCTTTAATATAGATTTCTCCCATACTATTCAGTCATAAATTTAAAAATTTGGATTCAAAAATACTTTATCTAATTATTGAAAGTGTTTCCCTTTCTTAACTATAGCTTGATCATGTTCAATCATTTAGGATTTTGGAATGATTTATATATTGTACTATGATATTTATTAATTAAACAAAAATGCCTATTTATACCACCTATTGAATAGATTTGTGATTAAATCAATTCCCAAAGTAACTTTTTGGTAAGTGATCTATAAAAAACATATTCTAAAATAAATTCATAACAAGGACCCACATATCGCTTTTGAGATATTTCTTCTCCTTGAATTGGCTTTCTCTTTTGGAAATGTTTTTTCTTTTACTTATTTTGCACTATTTAATCTCTTTAATATAGCTTTCTCCCATACTTTTTATTCATGAATTTACAAATTTGGATTCAAAAATACTTTATTTAAATATTGAAAGGGCTTCCCTTTCTTAGCTATAGCTTGACCGTGTTCAATCAATTAGTCTTTTGGAATGATTTATATATTGTATTATGATATTTATTAATTAAATTAAAATGCCTATTTACACCACCTTTTGAATATATATATGTGATTCAATAAATTCCTAAAGTACCTTTGTGGTAAGTACTCTACAAAAAATATATTCTAAAAATAAATTCGTAACAAGGACCCACATATCACTTTTGAGAATTTTTTTTACCCTTTAATTCAAGTAAAATTCAAAATATTGACCCTTTAAAGATCAAATAACTCGAGGGTTATAACTAAGGAATAATATAAGAATAAAATAACCTATGTCTTGAAAAAATTCAAAGCATCTATACACTTAATAACATGATGAAAAAATACATACCACAATAACTATGGGATCAATATTATGACAAACATAGAACATGAAGGAAGCAAAATAAAGAATGAATATTTACATATTTACACAAGGGCCCTACTTAATCCAAAGGTAAGCCTTGAGGTGTATCTCATTTCATCAGTTATCTATCCAAGTTTTTTAGTTAGAAGGCATTAATTACTCTGTAGATAACAATTTGATATGTGCCACTCTATATAGTGTCAAAATTTCCATGCCTTATATGTTTGGTCCTGTCCTCATCCCATTTGAGGATAAAATATTTTTGTCTGAAGATTTGAGGGGTGTATTTTTTTTATCAAACACCCACTTAAAAATATGATAATGTTTTGTGAATATTTTCTTGGTTGTCTCCATCATCTCTTCAAATTTGAGTAGGTCATATATTATTATTTTCATTGAATCATTATGTTTTATCTCTATTTGATGTGAAAATTCAAGGGTAAGATGCTTAGTTTGAATACAAAACCTAGATTATTTACCCTAAAATAACATAAATAGCCCATAGGATAGTGTCCTATCTTAAGATAATGAGTCAATTCTTGAACCCAATTGTGTTTTTATTACAAGGCTTGCTCTTTTTCAAAAGTAATTTATATTTCAAATAAACATAATTGCTCTTGATCTTCTACCAAATCTTGAGCCAAATGTTTGCATAAGTATTTAACTTTTAATATCTTAGTGTATTTGATTTTAATAACATATTATATGATTTTTATTATCCAACCAAATATTTTCTCACTAAACTTTACTCCCATTATATAGTCTTTGCAATTAAATGAATTACATGGGCATGTATCTAGTTATTTTAGAGGAGATTTCTAAATTTATTTATATATTTTAGTAGTTAATATGTTTGATTCTTAATGAAACTATTCCTAGTCTCATAATATTTCAATATCTGACTCATGAAAGTAATTGGCTACTCATTATCTTGACTATTCTTCTAGTTTAATATTGTTAAAATACTAACCTTACCACAATATGCACAACATGCATATAGGATGAAGGTTTTATTAAAGTTTGGATTGACCAACATATGGGAAGTAACAATTTATTTTTTAATTCATTCAAATCTTTCTCTTCCTTTTGGGTTCCATTTGAATTTTGCATCTTTCTTCAACATAAGGGTGATGGGTTTAACAAGGATTTGTAAAGTCTACTATGAAATTCCTTGTGAAATTAATATTTATAATAAAATATTTTAAGTAATTATGATGTAATAAGTTCAAAATTAAATATTTTAATAGATATGAATCTTTCCAAATTTATTTCCAAACCATATTTAGATAAATATGACCCAACAATTTTCCTTCAGTAATAACAAAAACTGACTTTTTTGGGTTCAAAGATACACCAAATTGTCTACATTCTCAAATATTATTTTTAAATGGGATAAGTGATATTTATTTTCTTATATAATACTATGTTTTCATCAAGATATACCACAATTATTTGATTAATTATCCATTTAAACTCTATATATATCATTCCTTGAATGGTTACACCTGCACTAGTCAACCTAAATTGCATCTCATGATAAGCATACATTTCCATTTGAGTATTCAATGAAATCTTGAATTAATCCTCTTATTTCAGCCATACATCATTAAAGATATAGAATCCATCTAGAAGTGATAATATTTAGATCTAGCTGCTATCTATAATATTTGGTCCATGTAGGTCATAGGATAATGGTCCTTTTAACGAGGACTTGCTTAGATCTATGAAGTGTACACATAGGTGTATATACCCATTATTATTTTTTGGCACACACTAAATTAGTGATCCTGGTAGAGTGATTAAATAGATGTATAATATGAGCCTAAATTAACTTATTCAACTCCAAACTCATTAAAGGTTAAAAACTATGTTTAACATGCATTTACTTTTACCTAACTGGTTTGACATTTGGTTCAAGCTTGATTGAATGTTGTATGACATTTATATCCCACCCCTTGATATCCTTATAGTTTCATGCCAATTTATCATCATACTATTATCATATCTTTCAAAATTTCATGTTTCCTTCTTTTACATAACTTTATTAAATTTAGGCTTTTATCTGGTGATATAATTATATCTACATAATCTCTAGCCTTAACTAGAATGTTTCTCTTACCCTCCATGAACTGATCATTAGAGTTGAACATGATTTCATAGGGTACCAATACTTTAGGTAATCTAATTATTTATAGTTTAATTATTTAACTTTAATAGATATTCTCTATTTTAGGGTGAATCTCATTAGATAAATCTACAACATGTTGAATGAAACTAATGATTTGGAAGTTGTATACACAATATTTTAAAACTTTATCAATTATTAATGCTTTATTTATTTCAAAAACTGATCGAGTATCAATCTATTTGAGTGCATGTCTTAAAGGGTGAACCAAGAAAAGGGTGGGTAGAGTATTGGTGCTTCTCAAGATTGTTGTTCCCTATGCCACTTATTGACCATTTTTTATCACAAGTCAAAAAGGGTCAACCCCCTATAGTCAAGACTTGAAGTGGGGGTGTAAAATAGTGTCATAGGGTGTGTTTTGTCATATTTAATGTCATTTAATTCCATTCTAACCTCGTTCATGATCTAGTTTATTATTATGTCATTTGGAGTCATCTAAGGGGTCAAACCATCATGGCATGTCACACAGGAATGAATAGGGCAGTATAGTTGTACATTTTACAAGTGTGCTTGGAAAAACCTTCAATATAAAATGAATACATAGACATGATTTTTTTGGTTCCAAGATCATCCCTTGAAAATATGGCATCTTGACGATCTCTCTATCTCAAGATATAAATCCTTAAAGTTGAACAAATAGATAGTGACAGTCATATGGATGTCAAAATAAAGCCTCGATAATTAATCATTGGGGTTTAAATTGTGATAGACACATGGGTGTTAATTATGGTCATGATGAAATTAGTGATGTTCATGTAGACATCAAAATAAATCTTAGTAATTAACCATTGGGGTTTAAATTATGATAGGCATATAGACGTCAATGACAGTCACATAGACATCAATGACAGTCATGTAGATGTCAAAATAAGGTCTCATAAAATAGTTGTTTGAGTTAAAATGGAGGTAGATACAATGGTTATAATTTAAACATATATCCATATCTAATGACATGAGGACAACCTGATAGAGTTAGTGGGTCCAGGAAAAATCAATGGTACACATTCAATCATACCAAGTAGATCAATGATGCGAGTGAGATTCAAAGGTCAAGGAGATTATATTTAATGAAATACTATAATATGTCATAATATTGGGACCTTGGATCAATTATAAATGGAAAATTTTTAATTTTGAATCAAAGATACTCTATATGAGATCAATAGAGCAAATTTAACTAGATTCTAGATGGACAAGACGAGGCTACGTGTCCAAATGATAATAACCATAGTTTAAAATGGAATGAGCAATGTGTAAAGGGAATGAAAAATGGGAAAATATGTAGGATAAAGGATTATATATCTAATCAATCTCTTCAAACTCATATGCCACCATGAAATCTTAGTCGAAGACTTGAGATGAATAGTGATCACCAAATGTGAAGAATGAAGTCCAAGAAATCAATGAATGACTATAGATGGTGAATATAGGTGTATAGAAGATAGATAAAAATTAGGAGAAAATATTATGAATATAATATCATGTTTTAATCTCCCTCAAATAGTACATATTTTTCAACTCTCTCAAATTTAATTTTAAAGGCTCAAGAGATGATCCATGATGAAGGCAGTTTCACAAAGGTTAGTTGAAGATTCTCTGCACCATTTTGGAGAGTTTATCATAGTTTGTATGGATATTTTACTTAGGATATATTCATGGTCTATTTAATACTATAGTATCTTTAAATGTAATTGGTTAGCAATTGGACATGTGTTTGAGTGACCTTTGAACTTCATTCTTTCTTCTCTCTCTAAAATTCTATAAGTAGCTACCATTTTGGCCTTTGTAAAATATACCACACCTAGTATGGCAAAGCCATGATAGTTTGATATCATATTTTTCCTTATAATAATTTTAAAAATCTAGTTTTTATTTCAATAATATATTATTTGAGTGTGCAAAGTGATGAATGGTTAAGTTTAGTAATTTTATTCCTTGCTTTTCCTTATTCTTTCATGTCTTATGCAAGAATCTCTCATTCTAACAGGTCATATAGAGTTTAGTAAAGTGTGTTAGGCTCCTTTAAAGTGTATTATTATTCTTGGAGTATGTAATTTGACATATAGTTCATTTTATTTTTGTTTCTTCATACATCTCACCTCTATATTGAAATACTCATGTTAAAGTCCTTTAAGACTTTGAGACTATTTTGTATGCTTTATTTCTTAGTAAATGAAATATGATGGTCATATGGAAAACATCTTGGTGAATCATAATTTTTTAATAGGTTTATTTAATGAAACTTCTATCCCTTTTCCCCATAAGCAAATAACAAGCACTAGGTTGAGTGATGAACTTTTCAAGACACATTCAAGGAGCTAGCCCTTAAATCTAGAGGCTCACCTCAACTATAGGTACGCCCACATACCTAGAAGTGTTCCCATGTTGCCAAAATATATAAGAGGCTTGAACACCCTCTTCTAGGGTGAAATATTTAGTGACAATAGTTATGGCATGCCTAGTGGGACTAAGGTCTAAGAGAGTGGAAAGATTGTTGGTGTGTCTTTCCTCTATCAGCTTTTGGAAGCAAGCAAGTTAACACCAATGGAGACTCTGAATGATAAATAATTGTTGTAATTAGCCTAGGTATATCTCATTAAATATTTTGATTATTTTTTATATCCCATCTAGCATATGATGTTGATATGAATATCTATGGTGAATATTCTTATCATAAACCTCCCTATCAGCCTTAATATGAACCACATTTTACTCCTCAACAGTCCTATCAAAATGGATATCAATCCTATGAGCCATGGAAGCCTTATAGTCCTCCATTTACATCTCCATATGGAAACCATGTTGTTGGAAAACCCTATGAATAAGGATACCAAAAAACCTATCAAGAAATGTCTTCCTACCAATCCCAATATGAGTCCTACTAGCCATACCATGATGCCTATAAATCTCAAGAGTACTCCTATGAATCTTGTCATGAGGAATCAGATGTTTACATGAATTGTACACAAATATATTATAAGGAAAGATGTGAATTTTTATAGGATATAATGTAACAATTTTAAGCTAGTCTTGATCCCCATCATTACCCTCTCCTTCATCATTTCCATCTTATATCAAGTCTTTATTGGCATCTATACCAGAGCTACTATTTAATGAGTATGACATGAGAACATGGGATGATGAGTATGATGTGCTCTAGGATCATCTCATGGAATGGTTAAGAGGTGTTACCCAAGGCTATATGCAGATGTTGGAGATGTTTGAAGAGCTAAAAGGAACTCAATGGGAGATCAAAGAACAAATGGACTTGGAAAAGAAGTGAATTCAATGCTCAATAGATAGGATCAATATGTGGTAAGATAAATATCTCAAAAATTAACATGTTGCTATTGAAGAGCCTCAAAGAGACTATTATAAAGATACAACTCATACTTATGTAGGTATTTTTCCTTCTAATCAACCCAAAAAGTCACTTCCCTATGAGCTTATTAGTGCATTCATCTTTCCTAAATCCATTCACAAGATCTCTCTTTCACCCCACACTCCATCTCTTTCACATGAGCCTATCAATCAAACTTACACCTCACCCTTTCTTGAGGAAGAGCCCATCTTGATAGAATATAGTGAAGAAGATAAAATCCAACCCATGGCTAACCAAGAGGATGTCATGAGTGAATATGAGGAATAAATCACCACAGGGACTCCTCTTGGTGAACAAAAGGGAATCCTACCTTTTTAAGTGAAGAGAAACATAGTGAAGACTTTGTTGTAGTTGTCCATGAGGAATGTGGTCAAGACTTGAAGAGAGAGGTATTTGAATAAGTTTCCACGTTTGATCATAAAGTTGTGTATATGACCATATCAAGCATGAAGTGGAGTGTACTATCAAGGATGAAGGTCAAGTTACCCCTCAAAAAGTTGCATTCCTAGTAGATTCTCATGAGACCAAGATGGGAGACATATTTCTTTGAGATGACTTAATACCTTAGCCTAATTTTGAATCAACCTCAAATGTACTTGAGCATGAAGAACACTAGCTTGATGACCTCATACATCAAGAAGAGAAGATTGAATAAGTAGTGGTTTTAGATGATAAGAAGGATAAAAATGATTGGAAACTACAAATAGAACTCTTTGCCAAGTTGAGGTAAAATTACATGACAAGGTGGAGAAAAGGTTTTCCATGGAAGATAATGATCAATATTAGGTAGACTATTTAGAGCTCCTTGATGATCTTGAATAACTTTTAGCTGAGAAAAAACCCAACCACATTGAGAGAATCATGGAAATTAATAAGATAGGTCTTGTTTAAAAACCATTGGAAGTCATATTTGATGAGCCATATGAGAAAGTTGAGGCTATTTGGATGTAAGAAGAGTTCATTCCCATAGCTAGCCTATTTGGAGCTACTTGTTTCTCATTGAACATCATGCCAATGAAGTTGGAAAACAACATGAAAAATATGGAGGCATCAATGCCAAGGATCAAAAGGCTACATGTCTCATTAATTTTTATATGTAATGAAGCAAAATAGGTTTCAATATTCCCCTTTGATCCATAAAGAAGTGTGTATATTAGGTTGGTTTGTGTTTGAGTCAATTTGTGTAGTTTTTTGTATGTCTTCCATAAGTGCTCATAAAGCACAAGTTTTGATTTTGCTTAGTTTCTTGTCTTGTGTGTTGCTTCTTATTAGTTTTTTGTTGTTTGGTGTGTTTTCAAGGGAAATTTATGTGTCAAAATTATTGTACATGTGATTCCATGGCCCAATGGATAGGATTAAGTAACTATTAATGACATATAAAGCATTCCATCCTTAGTAAATCTCCAAGAATGTTGACCATTTTTTTATCACAAGTCAAAAATGGTCAACCCCATATAGTCAAGACTTGATGTATAGGTGGAACATAGTGTTTTAGGGTGTGTTTTGGCCTATTTGATGTCAATAAATTCCCTTATAACTTTGGTCATGATCTAGTTTAGTATTATGTCATTTGGGTTCATCTAGGGGTCAAACCATCATGGCATGTCACACAAGATTAAACAAGGTAGTATGGTTGTACATTTTACATATGTGCTTACAAAACCTTTTAGGACAAAAGGACTACATGGAAATGATGTTTTTGGTTCCAAGATCATCCCATATAAATATGGCATCTTGATGAACTCTCTATCTTGAGATATAAATCTTTAAAGTTGAATAAGCAGATAGTGACAATCACGTAGATGTCAAAATCAAGCCTCAATAATTAACCATTAGGGTTTAAATTATTATGGTTGTACAAAAATCAATGATGGTTTCATATATGTCAATTATAGTTGCACAAATGTCAAAATAAATCTTGATAATTAACCATTAGGGTTCAAATTGTAATAAACACATAGACGTCAATGACGGTTATGCAAACATCAATGAAAAACCTGCAGACATCAAAATAAAGTCTCATAAAATATTCATTTGAGTTCAAATAGAGGTAGTTCCAATGTTTGGCATTTGAATGTATATCTAGATCCAATGGTGTGAGGATAACCTGATAGAGTTAGTGGGTCCAAACAAAATTAATGATACACATTCAATCGTACCAAGCATATCAATGGTGTGAGTGAGAGTCAAAGGTTAAGGATCTCAAATTGAATGAAATGTTGCCAAATTTAATAACCTTGGTACCAAAAATCAATTATCAATGGCCAATATTTAATTTCAAATCAAAGAGACTCTAGATGAGATCAACAGATCAAATTTGCCCAAATTCCAAATGGACAAGAAGAGGCTACATGTCTAAATGATAAGAGGCATAGTTTGAAATGGATTGATCAATGTGGTAAGGGAATACCACATGGTAAAATATGTAGGATAAAGGATTATTTATCAAAAAAATATCTTTAGACTCATGCACCACCATGAAAGCTCAGTCAAAGACCTAAGATGAATAGTGATCACCAAATGTGAAGTATGAACTCCAAGAAATCAATGAGTGATTGAAATTGGTGAATGCAGGTGTCTAGAAGATAACTAGTAATTAGGAGAACATATTATGAATATTATATCATGTTTCAACCTCATTCGAATAGTAAATATGTGTCAACTCTCTCCAATTTAGTTTCAAATGCTCGAGAAATGATCCATGATGAAGGTAGTTTCATAAAGGTTAGTTGAATATTTTTTGCATCATTTTGGAGAGTTTATCATGGTTTGTATGGACATTTGTCTTAGGAGATATTCATGGTATATTTAACTGTCTAGTCTCTTACAATGTAACTATTTATCAATTGGACATGTGTTTGAGTGACCTTTGAACTTCATTTTTTCTCCTCTCTCTAAAATTCTATAAGTAGCTACCATTTTAACCTTTGTAAAATAATACCACACCTAGTATGGTGAATTCCTACTAGTTTTATGTCATATTTTGCCTTAGTATAATTCAAGCAATCTAGCTTTGATTTCAAGAATATCTTGTTTGAGTGTGCAAAGAGATGATTGGTTAAGTTCAATGATTTTATTCCTTACTTTTCCTTGTCCTTTCATGTCTTTTATAGGAATATCTAATTCTAACATGTCATATAGATCATATTCAAGTGTGTTTGGCTCATTTTAAGTTTATTATTGTTCTTGGAGTGTGAAATTTGACCTATAGTTCATTTTCATTGTGTTGCTTCATATATCTCACCTCTATATTGAAATACTCATGTTAGAGTGCTTTAGGACTTTGAGACTAGTTTGTATGCTTTATTTCTTAGTAAATCAAATATGATGTTCATGTTGAAAACATCTTGGTGAATCACCCTTTTTGTCTAGTTTTATTTCATGAAACTTCTATCCCTTTTCCCCCATAATCAAATAACAAACACTAGGTTGAGTAATAAACTTTTCAAGACACATTTAGGGATCTAGCCCTTAAATTTAGAGGATCACTTCCACTAAAGGTACACATACATACCTGTAAGTGTTCCCATATTTCCCAAATCTAGAAGAGGCTTGAACACCCTTTTCTAGGGTGCAATATTTAGTGAGAACACCACCAATTATAACCAACACAAGTCCCTCCCTCCTATACATTTACCTAAGCTTTAATACATCCCTTACATGTTAATCCAAGTAATTCACTACCTCAAACATCCCCTACCTAAGAAAAACCCTATTTTTACGATCTTAAAAACATAATTGAATGGATTGACACTATTATATGAATTGAGAATGTTACAAGACTATGTCAGCCTAGTCAACTTAGTCTAGGACCTAATTACTTTAATCTTTTAACTAACTAGGTTGATTGGGCTAACTACATCAGCTAAAATTCCATAAAGATAGGGTTAGGTCAGTCTATATGCACACATCCTTCACCCCATTTCCAATAGAGATGATCATTTGTTTGCGCTTCTTTATCTAATTATCTTCCATTCTACTTGAGGAGTCATTACTTAGGGTTTCATGCTACTTGGAAAAGAATATTATCTTATGGGAAAAGTGTTTTGGATGCATAGGAGAAGTCTTATAGCTTAGAACTAACATATATTTTTTTAGCATTATAAACCAAAAAAATATCTTGCAAAAAACCATTGGCCAAGAGAGAGATTAATACTCAAAAAGTTCATCTTCAAGGTATGTATTCCTAACTCTTACTCCTCTTTTTTTAGTAGATTGATTTGCACGTATAATTTTTTATGAATGAATTATCTATCCATGCTTAGTATTACCTCTGAATTTACTTGAGTAGATTTATTTTCTTTTTTATTATCTATGTTTATTATCCCCCATTGTGACACAAGATTTGGTGAGCACTAGATTATATTTACTTTACTTTGTTATAAAACATAAGACCTAACTAGGGTTATTGTGTGGTATTACTTGACTAGAGGATTTAGAACCTTCTCTAGTGATATTATATGGTAATATACCCCTTAGTTAGGTCTAGTGGATCCATATTGGTCATGACATCGATTTTCTAAATATACCAACAATCAAAATGGCTTGTTTGATTTATTTTATACAAGCTAGGATTGATTTATAGATCAAATTAACTTTCTATTATATACATTCTAGTCAACCTGATGTGAATCTAACCCTTACAAGTTTTCCTTCACACTTTCATTTATTTTCATTTCTTTTTTATTTCATTATTATATAACTAGATCAAATCTATCGACACAGTCCAACATTATATGCAGATGTTTTAGCATAGTCAATCCAATCTACTTTGTTTGGATTTGTGAAGGCCATCTTTAAATATAGACAACTAGATCAATATGATCGACTCAGTTTAATTTTCTTCATACAAGTCTTCAGACTCAGTCAACTTAATCGACTATGTTAGCATGTTAAAAAAATTCATTTGGATGACACAATATAAAAACAATAATTCAATATTATTAAATCATTAGGTTCATTTTAAACGAAATTAGTCATTTGTTTTCTTCATTTTACTCCTATTTTTCATAATTTTTAGTTTTATAAAATTGTAACCCTAAAATAAACTAAGTTGATTGGATTAACCTAGTTCTATAGTTGATTCTTACCTAGGAGACTTGGCTGACTTGTTTAATTGTGTTTCTTTAGCCTATTCTTCAACATATAGAATCAATCAAGTAGAGTTTGTTTTGTAATGTTTTCATTTTCAATTGACCCAATCAACTTAGTACTATTCAAATAAAAATAATTAACTCACATTGGTAGTAATTGATTCATTTTTCATTTTATTATTTACTCACTTAGAGTAACACACATAGTATAACTAGGAAAGTTTAATTTATCGATTTAGTCACATTGATTTTTATTTTATTCACACACCACCAAATAAAAAAATTAGAAAAATAGTATATAATGTATCTTAAGGTTTAGGAGGAGGTGGTATATTTGAATCAATAACATAAGGTCCCTTTCCATCTAGTTCTATTATTTCAAGGGGATTTCTATATATTTTTTGTATTCAAACTTCAACTCAATTTTCAATTCCACTATGTTTTTAACAAAGAAAAATAACTTGGAAAAATGCCCTTCTACATCATAGAACCAAAGATCTCATCCAATTTCAAACCTAAATCCCTCATCTTAGTGTCTAGTATAATATACCCTCTATTGGTTAGACATTTTTTATGGAGTCAAATCTACCTAGGTAGTCATGGGATTAATTCCCCTTCATTAAACAGTGAAGCTCTCGTATGTTTATATTTATCTACTTCTAGTTACTCTCTATTTATATTTATTCACAACATATACAAATTATGTGTAAATTGCTTTGATTGGGGGGATTACTTTGATCACTTTGTTCATGAGCCATAACAAAGGGATTTTATAGCAAGTAAGCAACTGGTTTTGGGAATGTAAAAAATAATTTAGAAGATATTAGAGAATAAGGAAAAGATTAAAATGCTCGAGAAAGATGAAAATTGTATTTTACAATAGATAGTTTTACAGAGTCTATTATATCCATGTAAGTAGATAAATATATAAATATGATAACCTTGAAAAAAATGATTAAGAAAACTGTGAATTCAATTTAGATTTAAAGATAACACAAAGTTTACATTTTATCTTTGTAGAACACACGAAATGATTCCCTCAGACACAAATTTCTTTAGGGGAACAAATTATCCTCTTATTCACTTTTAGCATAATTCATATAAAATAATCTGATTATCTCAAACTCAAAGTTTTGGATTTTATAAACCACTTGTATAATTTCTATAATTACTTACCTCTAAAAATTATTATCCTCTCATGACTAGGACTGCTACTCCATTTATAAAATTTAAAGATACAAAATCCTAATAGGAAACCACTTCCTCAATTCACATGTGCTACGTTAAAAATGGAAGCCATTGAATAACAACTTCCTCAAACTTATCCTTCATGTCATGAAATGATAAATGAAATATTTCTCTCTTTCACTGCTTATTTGGATTGATTACAAACACTTTGCATGCATTGCAAAGTTAGATAAAGTAATTCAGTTTTATAAAATGACTCTAAGTAATGGCACTTTGAGCTACTTAAAACATGGAAATTTACAAATTAATTTCCTATTTACAAGTAAATCATAAAATGATATTCATTTTACATATTTTTTAACCAAAAACAAGATTACTTACATAATACTCATGAAGAAAGAAAATAGAAGAAAAAGAAGAAATTATTCAAGTCTCAAGGCAAAATTGATCTACAATGTGAACCTGATTTCTGCAATTTTATCTATACTTTATGTGTTGGGATATCATTGATTGGATTGCTACATCATCTGGTTTAGCAATTGACTCGCTTTTTATTTCCAATGTCAACATTTCCCTTTTAATCCTTTTACAATGAGATTTAGTTTTCTCAATCCTTGGCCCAAGTCTCTTCATTTCTTCTCAACATTTGATTAACACTTTGATAGATTTAGTTGTAAAAGGGGTCATAGCTTTGTCCATCCTTTGTTTGAATTATTCATCTAACTATTCAACTACTCTTGGGACACTTCTTGAGCATATACCTATGAGCATAAGGAGAGAGTCTTATACATTAGTATTAGCACCACGCTCATCTTCTTCTAACTTATTCATTTCTTCTACTATGTCTGGAAGAATACTTAAGCGAAAGGATATGAGATATTGTTATTGCTTTATGTTCTTTACAAAAGGACCAATCTATTTCTCAATCAAAATATTATCATCTAAATTTACCATTTCTTGAAGACTTTCCTGTTGAAGTTTAGAAAATTCATTTTCATTTTCTAATTCAACCCTTGTTGCTCTAACTTTTGATATCTTATTCAAAATATTAATCTGAGCATCCTTGATGAGTTGGAAGAATTTTTCATCCTTTTGATTCATTTTTTCAACCTATTTGTCAATTGCCTTAGCTTTTTCCCCAATTTATTCCACTTCAGTAATCACTTGTTGAGAAATCACAACTTTTGTGAGCAAAATTTATTAATGAGTAGATTTTGACGCTTTGGCAATTATTTGGCACAATTGATCATTTTGATCCTTCAACTTATCTTTAATATATTTCTCTTCATATAGCTTCCTAAAGAGAGTATCAATTAAAGTCTGAGTATCTAGTTTTAACCCTTCAGTTGTAACCTCTGGAAGAGACACCCTTGTAATTGACATATTCTCATTATTAACTTCTCATTTATTATCTCCATATGGGGGAATAGTTATCTCTATAAATTTATCTCCTAAAGATTCAATTATCAATTTTGAAGTTAATTTTGCTTGCTTGGGTTTCTTTCCCCTTTTATCCAAAATTTTCAATAATTGTAAATCCATCTCCTCAATACTGATAATTTATTTTGATTTTGGAGTTGTCTGCAATGCCAACAAAGATGAGAAATTTGTGTTGGTGGAAGTGATTGAATGAGTAAACATTTATTGTTGTTCATTCCTAATTAATAACTCTTGTGAAGGAACTTCTTTTGAAGAGAGTTCTTGTGTCTGAGTGTCATATTGAATTTCTTGTATTGAATCCCTCTCTACCTCTACTTCTACTTCCTTTTTTTTCTCATTTTATTTTTCTATTATAGCCTCAATTATATCTCCTCCTGATTCTGTATCTATTTATTTTTTTATTTTATTTATCCCTTCTTCAACTATCTTTTTAGTAACTTCTCTTTCAAGCCTTGTTGCTTCTTTTTCCTTCTATTTCTCAAATATTTCTTCTTGTGATGGGGGCACCTCCTGAGTAGTTACCTTTTTAGATTCTTTTTATATATGAGGTGGTTCTTATGATGGAGGTTGTGGCTTTATAGCATGTAAATTAGAAGGAAGAGGAGGAGGGCTTGCCTCTTTTTGAGTGGACTTATTAGAATACTTAGTAACATAAACCTTGGGAGATGGCATAAGAATTGAAGGGTCTAGGGTAGAAGTAGTGGGAGGAGCAAAAGTTAGAATGAAAGAAGTAATGGGGATAGAAGATACCAATGGTGAATTGGAAACAATTGGTTGAGTTGGATCCTTATCCTTCACTATTGAGAAAGTATCATCAACATTCTTCTTTAGCTTCAATTTCTTTAAGGGGCCATGACTACTTTTTCCCTACACTATCTCTTTTCTCTTTTGCCCAACATGTGTATTTTCACTTATCAATTCCTTCATGCAATAACCCTTATTAAGAAGCTAATAGGAAGTCATTAACAAAATATTTAAAGTTCTTTCTGCAATTATCTTATCATGATCATCTCCAAAAATAATTATTGGAAGTGGGGCACCATCTACCCCTGCTATACAAAATGCATCACTGGTAACAACACCATCATCTTTCAAATCCTTAAGAATAGAGGCCAAATCAAATGCTCAAATCTACTCCATAGTTAATCTACTATTATCTTTTCTTCTTTTTTCAGACTCATCCCTATAATCTATCCAAAAATCTTTAAGTGCTGGGATATGAATATATTCAATAGAAACAATACTCTGAGCTAAACCTATGCAATCAAAATTTTCCCTAGCCTTAAAATGTGTTTGAGTGTAATGGTGATATATTTCTTTCTATACATTCCTATATTTGTAGATTTTAGGACAATGATAGTGACTAATTAGAATAGGAAAATTAATAGTTGCTTTATGAGATTTAGACTATAAATCATGTAACTCAACCAATTACCTACTCATCTCCATAAGGATCCACTTGTCACTTGATATCTTAGCATCTTGACAGGTGCTCCTAAAAAACCTCCTATTCTAAGATAAGTGAAATCAAGAAATTGAATAAAAATGTAACCATATAATGAAACTACATCTTATGCCTCATCTAATACTCTTATATGTTTTAAATATTTTTCTAACTTACAAATAAGCTCATAGAACAATCCATCATTCACTATAATGTAATCCTTGTAGTATTCTTCAACTACCAACTGAGGATAAAATTCGTAAATTGGTACTATTGACAATATACCATTAGTCTGTAACCTTGAGAAAGCTCCACTAGAGGCTACTGCATATACCAGATATGAAGTCATCTTAAAATCAAAACTTTGCAACACATTTTTCAATTCTTGATCCATGTTATCATTGATCATTCTTGCCCATTAAATCTTAGAATAAATTCAAGTTACATCAATGGTCCTAATATACACATACATCGAGGGTGAAAACCATTTGGCATTCTTATATCCATTGATTATGTATAATAGTTGAATGATATCATCTACTGCATGAACAAAATTAGATCTAACAATGTGCTTGGGAAACATTGAGGGTTGTTTTATCTTCTTCAAGTAATATCTATTCACAATATTAATACACTTTGTTGTTTTAGTCTCCCCTTATTTCTCATTTGTTTCCATTAAAATATCAATCACTTTTAGTGAGGTTAGAATCCTCAAACAATAATTGAGATATTGAAAATTTAGCCTCACAATCACATTCCTAGTAGTATCCCTTAATACCCTAGATAGGGAGTCATAATACTTAGCACTTGCTAGCACAAACTCAAGAAGTTGAGCTAAACTTGGGAAATTTATTACCTAAAGGATGCCACTATTGGTCATGGAGTGCAGAAGTGGAGTCTTTGTAATGGCCCTTGATCTTTCTAAAATCTCAATTATAGATATGTGCCCCATATTTGTATCACTTATTTCTGTCAACTTTGATGATATGCATGACTTAATAGGGTAACCTTTATATTCATAATTCATTGTTAGTTCTTGAACTTTGACTTTCTTTACCTTTGCTTTTACTTTCTCCTTCTTGATTAGTTCTGAAATCTCCTCGAGTACTAACTCTGGGGCCCCCTCAATGATCTTGCCTTGTGCCCCTATTTATGTTATTTCTTCCTCCAACCTTCATGATCCCTCTGATCTATACATTTACTCTTTTAAATTCTAAAAAACCTTGACAAGTACTTAATAACACCTACTAAGTGCTCTAACTGATTTATAAATTTGAGAAACAAGGTTAACTTTTAACTCTTTTATCTCTAAACAAGTTCTAAATTTTAAAGAATTGATATCTTCAAAAACTTAAGTAAAAGGATTTAACAACTCTGGGTTGGCCTTGAAAGGCACGTAACTTAAGTTTTTCACTTTGAACAGCTTTGAGTTATTGACAGAAAATGACTTTAGGTTTTTAATGTTATAATAATTTGAGTTTTCAATGTTATAAGACTTTGAGTTTTCAACGTTATAAGACTTTGGGTTTTCAATAGGCAGTTACTCAGCAACAAAAACCCAAAGAAGTAACGAAGAAAGGGAAACCTATAGTAAGTAAAAGGGGAAGAAAAACATGATTAGGTAATCTTATAATGTTATTCAGGGTTTCCTACATCAATTCCTTAGAATAAGAAATCCAAGTCATGAGTAATGAAGAATCTAATTGGGTGGGACCTTTGTGAATTGGATTTATTAGAGCAAGTTAATGAACATCATATACCCAAAGTAAGCAAGGGTGACTGGTAAACTTGAATAGGTAGAGGGATATTTTGGGAAACTATAGCATTCTTGGAGTTTTTTATTTTTATTTTTTGGGTTTCAATATGAATATAACATGAAAAGAGTTTACAATTTCAATTTTATAGTTAAAAACAACAATTTTATCAAGAAATTGGAAGAGAAACAGAAGAAAATAACATTTATAGTAGAAAAACCATGGTGGCATGGGAAACAAAGTTCAAGAAATAAAATTCCATAAAATAAGAAAACAAGAAAATAAAAATACTCTAAAAATAATCTACTAACCTCAACTGTAAATGGGTCAAGAAAAAAAACACTCAAAATTGCTCTAGAGAATGAAAATGCACAACTCAGGATTCATAGGGGCAGCTGCTTGATTTAATGACTTAACAATGAGGTGGAAATGAGGCATAATTTACCAAATTTATATATATTCCAATGCATTTATTTAAATCATGATAAAGCCATGTTAGCCTTCTTTATAAATCAAGTTTTTTGAACCACTTTGCTTATTTTAGCTTTTTAAGTAAAGCACTCTTAGAATCCTGATTAGGTCTTGGTCCATGAGTAAGTTGGGTTTGTAAACCTAAGGTTATTTTACTTATAAATTTTATAATTTGAGTAACCCCAAAAACTTGATTAGGTCTATAGAGTATTAGTCAGGTTTCCAAGACTACTTAGCTTATTTTATTTTCTTAAGTAAAACACCCCAAAAAACCTAATTAGAACTAGGAAGTATTGGTCAGGTTTTGAGGATAACTTAACTTATTTTTAAGGAAGTAAAGCAACTAAGAGAACTCAATTTGCATTACAAATGAGCTACGTTATGTTCAAATTATTTCAAATGCTAAAAATGGATGAGTAAAGGATTTGGGTGATGCTTTTAAGTAGATGCCTTTAGTCCTCTAGAGTAATTAGGAGCAACTGAGGAAAGAAAACAACAGAATGAAAAATAACATTAGTAAAACCCAAGTTATTTACTTAGAATACTAGCTTCAAGTAGTACAACTAACACACACAAGGCCAAAATGCAAAAAAATTAAAAAAGGGGGTTCTCCAAAATCTTAAAGTGTCAAATTTTGGAGACACCAACTGGCTTCAACTAGGGACATCCGTATTTCTATCCTAAGGAAAGAAACAAGGGTGAGATCTTAGCATTCTAGTTTTTCATTCTATTCATTGGGTATGGAGTCATTACAAAAACTCAGTCACTCAAACTACTAAACAAGAAGAAAACCATAAAGACTAATCAAAATAAAAGAAAAGATAAAAAGATAAAAAGATATATATATATATATATATATATATATATATATATATATATATAGGTGTTACCCTACTACTCAATTCTTATAGAGCTTCAAGTAATACTTATTGAAAGGAAGTGGTAGAGAAATTCCATCTTGATGAGCTAGGAAGAAACTATCTTTCCCAATAATGCTTTGTATAGTGAAGGGTCCTTTCCACAAAGAATTAAACTTACCATGTTTTTCTTTTTATTCATTCTGCTTATCCCACAAAAGAACTAGATCTCCCACTTCAAATTTCCTATCTCTGGATCCTTTATCAAATATATTTTTTATCTTTGCTGATGATATGTTAGCCTATCAGCAACTTGAAAATATACTTCTTACAGTTCGGTGAGAAACATGATTTTCTTATCAAGTGAATCTTGATAAGTAACATCTTCAATGGCTTTTGACAATTGTAAAGTAGGAAACTTAAGAGTTATTGGTATTTTAACATTTATTCCATATATAAATTGAAAAGGATACATACCTATTGCCATCTTTGGGGTAATTTTTTATCCCACAATGCATCAAACAACTTATTGTGCCAGGTCCTTTGATTGTTGTCTACTAGCTTTTGGATGATATTCATCAAATTCTTGTTGCTTGACTCAACCTATCCATTACCTTGGGGATAATGATTTGAAACATGAACTAAGTTTATTTCATAGGAGTAACATAATTTAGTGATTTACACAAAGGAGAAATTAGATACATTATCTATCACAATTCTATGTGGTAGCCCAAACTTGACAATAATATTTTCTTTAATAAAATCACATACTACTTCTGATGTAGCATGCTTGACAGGAATAACATTAACCCATTTATTAAAATAATTAGTAGCTATCAAAATATAGTGATGTCCAACACTAGATGGAGAATTCAACACACCAATGAAATCCATTCCCCATTGTTGAAAAGGCTCATTAATAATTATTGGTTTTAGTGGAAAATCTAGTAGCTTAACCCATCTTACAAAATGCTAACATGCTTGACATTTAGCAACCCATTATGAAGTACCTTGAAATAAAGTAGGCCAAAAATACCTTGTTCATAATATATTATGTGCCGTGACTCTATTTGAAAAGTGACCTCTGCATGCTTTGTCATGAAATCCCTTCAATAGTTTAATTTGTTGTTCTTTATCTACACAATGAAGAAAAACACCATCAATGGCTTTTTGTATAGACCATTATCCTAAAGGATATAATCCTTTGATTTTAAACTAATGGTTCACTTTTCTTTCCATGTCAGATTATCTGGCATATCTCCATAAGTCAAGTAGTAAGCAATCTTGTTGTACCATTCATTAACCAAATCAATAAAAAGTACCATGGGTAGTTCTTCCTTTGCTTCATCTTAGATTGAAAATGTTGTAGTTTCTATAGAATCAGACCTTCTTTTAGTCATCAAATATCATAGGCCTCTACCTCCTACTAGCTTTGTGGGTTTGATATCAAGATCAAACTCTTTAACCTTGGCTACCCAAGTACCTCTGAGTAATCCCAATTCTTGTTGAGTTAGAATCTACTTGACAATAGTGTCTAGGACATATACTTTAGTATGAGATGATAGGATATAATACCTAAAAATTTTACATGCTTTAACTACTGCAAAGACATTCTTCTCTATCTATGATTACTTCAATTTTGAGATATTCTTCTTGATTTATCTTCTTTGCAAAAGGAGCAATTTGTTCCTCAATCAAAGTATTCTCATCTAAATTTACCATTTCCTAAAGAATTTCCTATTGAAGTTTAGAAAATTCATTTTCATTTTCCAATTCAGCCCTCATTGCTTTAACTTCTTCTATCTTATTCAAAGTATTAATCTAAGCATCCTTGATGAGTGGGAAGATTTTTTTAGCCTTTTGTTTCATTTTATCAACCCATTTGTCAATTGTCTTAGAATTTTCCCCATTTTCTTCCACTTCAGTAATCACTTGTTGATAAATCACAACTTTTGATAGCAAAACTTATTGATAAGTAGATTTTTCCACTTTGGCAATTATTTGGCACAATTGATCATTTTTCTCCTTCAAATTAGCTTTAGTATCTTTCTCTTCATCTAGCTTCCTAAAGAAAGTATCAATTAAAGTTTGGGCATCTTGTTTTAACCCTTCAGTTGTAACCTCTCCAAGAGACACCCTTGTAATTGATAGCTTCTCATTACTAACTTCTCCTTTATTAGTTGCTTGTGGGAGAACTGTTATCTCTATAAATTTCTCTCCTAAAGATTCAATTATCAATTTTGAAGTGAATTTTGCTTGCTTGGGTTTCTTTCCCATTTTATCCAAACTTTTCAACAATTATAAATCCATCTCCTCAAGATTAATCACTTCCTTTGATCCTGGAGTTGTCTATAATGCCAACCAAGATGATAAATCTATGTTGGTGGAAGTGATTGAATGAGTAGCCATTTGTTGTTGTTCATTCCTAATTGATAACTCTTATGAAGGAACTTCTTGTGAAGAGAGTTCTTGTGTCTGAGTGTCATATTGAATTTATTGTGTTAAATCCGTCTCTATCTCTACTTCTAATTTCTTTTCTTTCTCAATTTATTTTTATTTTATAGCCTTAACTTTGTCTCCTCTTGATTCTGTATCTATTTATTTTTCTATTTTATCTATCCCTTCTATTATCTTTTCAATAACTTCTCTTTCATGCATTACTGCTTTTTTCCTTCTATTTCTCCAATATTTCTTCTTTCGATGGGAGCACCTCCTTAGTAGTTACCTTTGCAAATTATTTTTATCTATGAGGTGGTTCTTCTGATGGGGGTGGTGGTGTTATAGCATGTAAATCAGAAGGAAGAGGAGGGCTTGCCTCTTTTTGACTAGACTTCGTAGAAGACTTAGTAACACAAACCTTGAAGATGGTATAAGAATTGAAGGGTCTAGGGTAGAAGTAGTGGGAGGAGCAGAAGTTGGAATGAAAGAAGTAATGGGGGCAAAAGAGACCAATGGTTAAGTGGAAATAATTGGTTGATTTGGTTCCTTATCTTCAACTATTGAGAAAGTATCATCAACATTCTTTTTTAACTTTAATTTATTTAAGGTACCATGACTACTTTCTCCTAGCACTATCTCTTTTTTATTTTGCCCGACACGTGTAGTTTCACTTATCAATTACTTCATGTAATAACCCTTACTAAGAAGACAATTAAAAGTCATTACCAAAGCATTTAAAGTTCTTTTTGTAATTATGTTATCATGATCATCTAAAAAAATAATTGTTAGAAGTGGGGCACCATCCCCTCTTGTTGCATGAAATACATCACTGGTAACAACACCATCATCTTCCAAATCCTCAATAATAGAGGTCAAATCAAATTATCAAATCTACTCCATAGTTAATCTTATATTATCTTTCCTTCTTACTTCAAACTCATCCATACAATCTATCCAAAAATCTTTTTAAGTGCTGGGATATGCATATATTCAAGAGAAATAGTACTCTGAGCAACACCTCTGTAATCAAAATTTTCCCTAGCCTCAAAATGTGTTTGAGTGTAATGGTGAGATATTTATTTCTATACATTCCTAGCTTTATAGATGCTAGGACAATGATAGTGACCAACTACAATAGGAAAATTAACATTTGCTTTGTGAGATTTAGACTATAAATCATGTAACTCAACCAATTTTTTGCTCATCTTCATAAGGATCCACTTGTCACTTGGATATTTTCATAGATTGACAATTGCTCCCAAAAAACCTCCTATTTTGAGATAAGTGAAATCAAGAAATTAAATAAAAATGTTGTCATACAGTGAAACTACATCCCATGCCTTATTTGATACTCTTATATGTTTTAAATATTTCTCCAACTTAAAAATAAGCTCATATAAGAATCCATCATTCACTACAATGTAAACCTTGTATTATTCTTCAAGGGCCATCTGAGGATAAAATTCATAAATTGGTACTGTTGACATTGTACCATTGGTCCTTAACCTCAAGAAAGCTCCATTAGAGGTTACTGCATATACCAAATATGAAGTCATCTTAAAATCAAAAGTTTCTAACATAGTTTTCAATTGTTTATCCATGTAATCAATGATAATTCTTGCCCATTCAATCTTATAAGAGCTTCGATTTGCATCAATGGTCCTAATATAAGCATACATCGAGGGTGAAAACCATTTGGCATTCTTCTATCCATTGATTCTGCATAATAGATGAATGATATCATCTACCTCTTGAACCAAATCATATTTGATAATGTGCTTGGGAAACCTTGAGGGTTGTTTTATCTTCTGCAATTAATATGTATTCACAATCTTAATACACTCTACTATTTTAGTCTCCCATTGTTTCTCAGCTATTTTCATTGAAATATCAATCACTTTTGGTGAGGTTGGAATCTTCAAACAATAGTTGAGATATTGAACATCTAGCCTCACAATCATATTCTCAATAATATCCCTTACTACCCTAGACATGGATTCATATACTTATCACATACTAGCACAAACTTAGGAAGCTGAGCTAAACTTGAGAAAGTTGTTCCCTGAAGGATGCCATGATTGGTCATAGAGTGCAGAAGTGGAGTCTTTACAATGGCCCTTGATCTTTCCAAAAGCTCAGTTATATATGCGTGCCCCATTTTTGTATCACTTATTTCTATCAGCTTTGATGATATTCATGACTCAATAGGGTAACCTTTATATTCATACTTCATTATTAGTTCTTAAACTTTAACTTTCTTTGCCTTTGCTTTTTCTTTCCCCTTCTTAATTAGTTATGGAATCTCCTCAAGTACCAACTCTGGGGCCTCCTCAATGATCTCTCTTTGTGCTCCTATTTTTTTTTTTGACCTTCTTGATCCCTCTGATCTAGACATTTACTCTTTCAAATTCTAAAAAACCTTGACAAGTACTTAATAACACCTACTGACTGCTCCAACTAATTTATAAAATTTAGAAACAAGGTTAACTTTTAACTCTTTTATCTCTAAACAAGTTCCAAATTTTAAAGAATTGATATGTTCAAAAACTTAAATAACTTTATTTTAAGTAAAAAGATTTTACAAGTCTGGGTTGGTCTTGAAAGGTAAGTAACTTAAGTTTTTCATTTTGAACAACTTCAAGTTCTTGATAACATATGACTTTGCATTTTAAATGTTATAAGATTTCAGATTTTCAACATTATAAGACTTCAGGTTTTCAATAGGTAGTTACTCAATAGCAGAAACCTGAAGAAGTAATGAAGAAAGGGAAACTTGTAGTAAGCAAAAGGGGAAGAACACCTGATTAGGTAAGTTTTTAATGTTGTTCAAGGTTTCCTACATTTATTACTTAGAATAATAAATCCAAGTCATAAGTAATGAAGAACCTGATTGGGTGGGACCTTTGTGAATCAAGTTTATTAGGGCAACTTACTAGACATCATAAACCCAAAGTAATCAAGGGTGACTAGTAAACCCAAATAGGTATGGATATTTTGGGAAACTAGGGAATTCTTGGAGATTTTTATTTTTATTTTTTGGGTTTCAACATGAAGAGAACATGAAAAGAGTTTGCAATTTCAATTTTACAGTTAAAAAAACAACAATTTTATCAAGAAATTGGAAGAGAAATTGAACAAAGCAACCTTTACATTAAAAAATCCATGGCAAAATGGGAAATAAAGTTTAGGAAATAAAATTCCATAAAATAAGTAAACAAGAAAATAAAAATACTCTAAACATAATCTACTAACCTCAACTACAAATGGGCCAAGAAGAAAAACACTCAAAGTCACTCTAGAGAATGAAAATGCATGGCTCAGGATTCATAGGGGCAGCTATTTGATTGAATGACTTAGAAGTGAGGTGGAATTTCTCAAATTTATATATATGCCAACACATTTATTTTAAGTGTGACAAAGCCACATAAACCTTCTTTGTAAATCGGGTTTTTTCAACCACTTTTCTTATTTTAGATTTTTAAGTAAAGTACTCCCACAATCCTAATTAGGTCTTGGTACATGTTTAAGTTAGGTTTATAAAACTAAGGTGTTTTTACTTATAAATTTTATAATTTGAGTAACCCTAAAAACCCAATTAG
Source organism: Torreya grandis (assembly GCA_037957365.1). Taxonomy (NCBI): domain Eukaryota; kingdom Viridiplantae; phylum Streptophyta; class Pinopsida; order Cupressales; family Taxaceae; genus Torreya; species Torreya grandis. Next base: position 136,072 of record JARHVA010004436.1, read on the forward strand.
GTCTATAGAGTATTAGTCAGGTTTCCAAGACTACTTAGCTTATTTTATTTTCTTAAGTAAAGTACCATGAAAACCTTGATTAGAACTAGGAAGTATTGGTCAAGTTTTCAGGATAAATTAACTTATTTTAAGGAATTAAAGTAACTCAGAGATCCCCATTTGCATTACAAATGAGCTAAGTTACCTTTAGATTATTTCAAATGCTAAAAATGGATGAGTAAAGGATTTAGGTGATGATTTTAAATAGATGCCTTTAGTCATCTGGAGTAATTAGGAGCAACTGAGGAAAGAAAACAAAAAAATGAAAAATAAAATTAGTATAACCCAAGTTATTTATTTAGAAGACTAGATTCAAGTAGTACAACTGACGCATATAAGGCCAAAATGCAAAAAAAATCAAAAAGGGGGTTCCCCAAAATCTTAAAGTGTCAAATTTTGGGGACACTAATTGGGTCAGACTAGGGACATCCTTATTTCTATCATAAGTAAAGAAACAAGGTTGAGATCTTAGTATTTTTGGTTTCACATTTTATTAATTGGGTATGGAGTCATTATAGAAACTTGGTCACACAAACTACTAGAAAAGAAGAAAAACATAAAGGCTAATCAAAACAAAATAAAAGCTAAAAAGCTTTATTTATGTACAAGCAGGTGTTACCCTATTGGCCAATTCTTGTAGATCTTTAATTTTTTCCCATTGAAATGTAGTGGTAGTGCAATTTCATTTTGATGAGTTAGGAAAAAACTATCTTTCCTAGCAATGCTTTGTATAGTGAAGGGTCCTTTCCACAAAGAATCAAACTTCTCATGTTTTCCTTTTTGTTCATTTTTCTTATCCGATAGAATAACTAGATCTCCCACTTTAAATTGCCTATCTTTGGATCCTTTATCAAATATCTTCTTTATCTTTTCTTGATTATATGTTAGCCTATCAACAACTTGAACATAGACTTCTTTCAGTTCAGTGAGAAATATGATTCTCTTATCAAGTGAATCTTGATAAGCAACATCTTCAATGGCTTTTGACAATTGTAAAGTAGGCAACTCAAGAGTTATTGGTATTTTAGCATTTATTTCATATATAAAATTAAAAGGAGACATACCTATTACCTTTTTTGGAGTAATTATGTTAGCCCACAATGCATCAAATAGTTTCTTATGCCAGGTCCTTTGATTTTTGTCTACATTATTTTGGATGATATTCATCAAATTCTTGTTGCTTGACTCAGCCTGTCCATTACCCTGAGGATAATGATTTGAAACATGAACTAAGTTTATTCCATATGATTAACAAAATTCAGTGAGTTCCATGGAGGATAAATTAGTTGCATTATCTGTCACAATTTTGTGTGGTACCCCAAACTCGACAACAATATTTTCTTTAATAAAATTACATACTACTTATGATGTAGCATATTTGATAGGAATAGCTTCAACCCATTTACTAAAATAATCAGTAGCTATCAAAATATAGTGATGTCTAGTATTGGATGGAGGATTCAACATACCAATGAAATATATTCCCCATTGTTGAAAAAGCTCATTAATAATTATTGGTTTTAGTGGAAAAGTTGGTAGCTTAACCTACCCTAAAAAATGCTAACATGATTGACATTTAACAACCCATTATGAATTATTTTAAAACAAATTAGGCCAAAAATACCTTGCTCATAAGATATTATGTGTCATGAATCTAGCTAAAAAGTGACCTCCACATGCTTTGTCATGAAATCCCTTCAACAATTTAATTTGTTGTTCTTTATCTACACAATGAATAAAAACACCATCAATGCCTTTTTTGTATAGACCATTGTCCCAAATGATATAATCCTTTTATTTTAACCTGATGGTTTGCTTTTCTTTCCATGTTAAAATATCTGGCATATCTCCATATGTCTAGTAGTAAGCAATTTTGTTGTAGCATTCATTAACTAGATCAACAAAAAGTACCATGCATAGTTCTTCCTTTGCTTCATCTTAGATTAAAAATGCTATAGTTTCTATAGAACCATGCCTTCTTTTCATCATCAACTAAGATAGGCCTCTGTCTCTTACTAGCTTTGTGGGTTTGATATCAAGATCAAACTCTTGCACATTGGCTACCCAAGTACATCTGAGTAATCCTAACTCTTGTTGAGTTAGAATTAACTTGACAGGAGTGTCTGGGACATATACTTTAGTGTAAGATAATAGGATATAATACATAAAAATCTTTCATGCTTTAACTACTACAAAGGCATGTTTCTCCATCTATGAGTACTTCATTTATGAACTCTTCAATGGTTTAATCATGAAGGCTATAGGAGATTTAACTCCATTTTTTTGCATGAGTATAGCTAACATAGTGTGCTCTAAAGAGTAATAGTAAATAATAAATTCCTTACCAAAATCTGGAGAAACTAGCACTGGGAATTTAACTATTGTTGCCTTTATTCTATCAAGTGCTAATTTTCCTTCAGCATTCCATTTAAAGTCGAGCTTCTTCTTCATCATATCCAAAATATGGCATGTTAACTCAGCAAAATTAGGAATAAACCTTCTTAGGAAATTCACTTTGTGGAAGAAATAATGCACACCTTTCTTGGGTGTAGGCATAGGCAACCTTTGCATAGCTTTTACTCATTCTGAGTCAATTCTAGTCCCTACACTTGATACTATATGACTGAGGAGTTTACCTTTAGTTACAATAAATATGGATTTTTTTATTTGAGGAAATAACATGTTTTCTACATTGGATCAATACTTCTTCGAGATTAGCTAGATGATTACCTCTTTTCTTTGAAAACACCATTAAATCATCTAGGTATACCACACTACTCTTGTTCTTCAAATGAGTAAACACTAAATCCATAGCTCATTAAAAAGTTGCCCTAGCATTAATTATCTTGAAGGGCATCTTTTGATAAGCAAAAGTCCCCTGTGGTGATGTGAAAGTAGTTTTGCATTGATCGTATTCAACCACTTTTATTTGATTGTATCCTAAAAATCCATCTAGCATAGATAACCTTTCTAACCCTATAACTACTTACAAAATATGATCCATAATAGGCAAAGGATAATTGTCTTTCAAATAAGCTTGATTTAGATTGTGAAAATCAACACATAAACGTATCTCCCCATTTTATTCTTATTGGGACAATATTTACTAACCATTCTAAATGGTGGATTGGATAAATGATCTTTGCATCAAGGAGTTTTTGAATCTTGGCATGAATCGTACCTAAAATGGTTAGATTATAATGTCATAACTTTTTATTGAAAGGCTTTATACCTGATTGAAGAGGAATATAGTGTTGTACTTCATATGGCTGAAAGGACTTGAGATATTTATAGGACCAAGAAAACACATAAATATATTCTATAAGAATTTTGGTAAAATATTATTTCTCCTCTTGTGAGAAACACTTACTATTGTTGACCATCTTGGGCTCTTCATTGTTGCCTAGGTTAAACTGCTCTATTTCTATAGAAGAGATCTCCCCATATTATTTATTTTTATTTAAAAACTTATCATGTTTATCAAATATCTCTTCTAAGGAAACTAAACCTTTAGGAATCTTATTCTTTTTAAGCTAAATTATAACTTGATCATGAGAAAGTTTAGATTCAGTATTACCTATTGTTGTTTCATGTGAATGTGAACTACTTCCTTCAAAATTTAATCCTTGAAAATTTTCATGCTTCACTAAAAAGGTATATATTTATCTATCATCATTGAAAACTTGCCAATGTTTAACATTATCTAGGACTTTCGGCCGATAAACCATTTCTACTTTATAGTCACCTTCTTTGAAGATTGCTAGTTGCTGATCTAGCCTAAGTAAAGATGTAGTTACATCAAGTGAGTCGGCTCTAGAATTTTGATCTCAAGATACTGAGTTGATCGAGAGAGCAAAAAAATAAATCATGACACTCATAACTCTATCATGATAGTGTTTTAGCTTATCTTTCTTCACCTGGTATTGTCATCTAATCTATTTGACTATCAACTTAACATCTCCTTGTACTTTAAGAAGTTTTATTCCCCACTCCTTTGCTTGATCAATACCTAGCAAGAGTGTTTCATATTTAGTTATGTTATTTTTTTTTTCAAACATAAGCTTGAATGAATAGGGAAAGACTTATCCAATAGGAGAAATCAATACTACTCTTGCACCTAAACCAAGAAAACTAAAACTACGTTCAAATTCCATGATCCATATCTTATCTTCTTATTTTTATTTTTTTCTTCAATCTCTTTACTTATTTCAAGGAAGTAAATTCCATGACCTAATTCTTCAAATAGAATTTGTGATCTTGTATCTTTAGATTTAGAAACTATGTATTTTGACTTCCTCCCAGGTTCTAGTTTATAATTTATACCTTTAATTGGAATATGTGCACATGACTAGTCCATCTTTACTTATACTCTGAGTTCTTTACAAAATTTTCTACTTAGAAACATTCCATAGGAGGCTAGGATATCTACTACCAAGATTTTCATTTTAAGTCTTTTATCTGGGAAGGCTGCTAGGATAGCTTGAAGATCTTTAATCTATCTAATCAAGGGAATCTGCCTTTCTATTAAGTAACATTTTCCTATATATTTAGTTAAAGAAAGACCAAGAGTATCATCTACCTTGGCTGGCATAATGTTATCAGAGGCTCCTACATCTAGGATAAATTGCTCAATTTATACCCATTAATTATCAGTGATACATAAAATTATTCTATTCTATTCGATACAAAAGTGGATGAAGATGAAGCATCTACAGAGTTATTCTAAGAAGGAGTTGACTTAAGAATAGTTAAAATACATTTTGAGGCATTTGACACATTGCTTGACCCCTTACTTTGAACATACTTCACTAATCTATTCAACTAATTTGGGTAGGACATTACGTATTCAGCTTCTGACATCTGAATTTTAGTTTTCTTTATGTGTTTAATGATGTCAAAAGAAGGGATGGGTGTAGATGAAAGGTAAATGAATTCAACTCTATGGGTATTTTACTTCAAAGTTTGGGAAGTGGAAGGAACATACTTTTCTTTAAGAATAAAAGAAGGTATAGGACTACCTCTTTTAAGAATACTTACATCAACACTAGGTTGCTCCTTCCCTTTCTCTTGTTCTTTTAATGAATTCTCAATAACTTGTTGAGTTTGAGACCTTGTAAATATTCAAAAGATTGATTATGATCTTTATGTAGTATTTTTTCATAGTCAGTCTCTGATTCATACTCTAGGTAGCAATCGGAGTCGCTAGCAAGATATATAAAATCATCTTTCTCAGTAAACTATTGGTTAGTACCATCAGATATTGAGTCTTCTTCATTCATCTCAGCATGATTTTTGGGGACATCTTCAATTGCCAATCTTTTTTGAGGACTAATAATTAGATTTCTATTTTTGATCTAGGTGGATCTCTCTGTTTTTGAAAAAAAAGTTTCCATATTTTGATAAAAATGATTACACAACATAGAGCTCGTCAAGATCTTTTCGAAGCTTTTTACGGTTCGAAAAATGGAGTCTGGATGCTCAAAATATGGTCATTTGAAGATTTGTCAAAAAAAAGTCACTTGCGATCTTCGACACGTGATTATAAAACGTATCGACATTTGGACCTATCAGAGGTTGACACGTGGCACTATTGAAAAGCCAAGTGGGCCAATAGCCATTTGACACATGGAAAAATGGCATTGACATGTTCCAAGGAGGCAACAAGCTATTTAAAACCTTATCCTTTTACCAAGCGCTTGCATGTGGGACAAAGCATAAAGTCTGAGCATCTAAACTGGAGGGAAGAAAAATTCAAACCTAGTCAAAGTGTGCCCAAGGAGGCAGGCCAGCCTTGTCCTCTTCCCTAGGCACCTAGAATGGAGGAAGGAGGTTTTGAACTTGAGACTTGGTGCCTAAAAGGCTAAGGTCATGACAGCTTCAGCCACGGTGGCTGAAATCTTATAAAAATGAGTAATTTTTACTTGTATTGACACGGATTTCTGACTGTGTTTTATTTTTAAGAGGCTGAGAGCTAGATGGAAGCTTGAAGAGAGCTACCAAATGGAATTTTCTCCAATATCCAACCTTGTACACAATAAGTAAGCCTTTTTAATTATGTTTTGTAATTAAAAAGAGAATGTTATTATTATTATTTGGATAGACCAATAGATTGAATGAAGGACCAAAGCAATTTCAGAAGGGGATTGAAGATTGAGGAAGGATTTCGTGTGACCAAGCTTGAGTTTATCAGTGAAGGTGGAATTCTTGGATAGAGTCAGACCTGAGGGAAGTTGTGTAGCATTTCAAGAATTTGTAAGCCATTTGTTGCACAAATTTAATAGAAATGGTCCTCACTATTGGGCGGACCCGGAGATGTAAGAAATCAATGCCGAACTCCGTTATCAATTTCATGTGGTAATTTGTCATGATTGCATGTTTTATTTTCAAGTAATCTGATTTTTAATTAATCAAGAACTCATGCAATATTTGAAAAATTGACAATTTATGACATTTAATTTTTAAAATAAAATCCAATTTTATTGGTGAATGTAAGATATCAATCTTTTTGACAATTCTAATCTAATTCGATAACTGAGAATACTTTGCCAAACAATTTGCAAGTTCTTTGAGTATTTTAAGAATTTGTATTAGTTTGAGAAATTTAGAATCCGTATGTTTAAAACTTCACTTTGAGTTGAATCAGTGTAGTTTACGGATCAAGATGGTATCAAAGCAATTGATCAATGGGATTTAACAGTTGGTTGTTATTTTGCTTCTATTTTGGCATTTTTCTTGATTTTTGTGATTCGACAGGTGCAGTGGGCAAGTTGTCAAACAAAGCCAAGCTTGATGAGCTTGAATCATATAACCAATAGATCCAGGAAGAGAATGCTTTCTTGAGAGCAAGATTGAACTCCTTGGATGAGGAGATTGCCCATTTGAAAATGGAGTTACGAGCCAAGGATGAGCTCATGGAAAAACTACAGAATGGTGGACAAGTGAAGGATTTGCCTTCCACTATAGATGTAGGCACTATGACAGATGAAAACATTGTAAGTGCATGTAAGTCATCAATTGATTTTCCTTCCCATGAAGAATTTAGTAACAATGATTTTGGTAAATTTGAATAATATAAAAAAGGAATAGGTTCAAAATTACTTGTTAAAATGGGATTTAATGGAAAAGGCCTCGAAAAAGATGGCCAAGGTGATACTAACCCCATTCAGGTAGAGAATAAGCCTAATCATGCAGGGATAGCATACAGATCTGGTATTCATAATGAAACAAGTGAATGCTCTGAGAAAGCAGAAGCAAGATGTGTTATGGAGAATTATAAATCCTCTTGGATGGAAGGTAAAACACATTCTTTTCACCACACTTGCAATCATGTTGATTCTAATTCTACTAGAGAACATAAATATTCCAATGTTCCTTTTGATTATGGTACACAAAATTTGTGGCACATTTATCCATGTAGTTTTTGTGGATTGACTAATCATTGTGTAGCTAAATGTTGGAAGCGTAAATCTTTGTCAGGAAAGATTTTGAAAGACTATTCTCCTAGACAGAGTTTTGAGAGTAGCAATAAGAATATGTTTTCTAATAGAGTGGACAAAAGGTTTTGTACTCATTGTAACAGAAGCGGACATTAGGTTGAAAAGTGTTAGAGACTTCAACCATCACACCATCCTAGAAATGGTAAGACTAAGATGGTCTATAAACCTATCAATGAGGTAATTAATGAAGTTAAATCAACCCATACAAATGTTATTAAATCCACTAAAGAAATCTCACCAACTAATCAAGAAAATTGGATTAAGAGGGTTGGTAAACAAAATTTTGACATTCATGTTGTCATGATTAGTGGATTGATAATGCATTCATGTTTTGGGATCCTTGTTATGTGATGATAAAGGACATTCACCATGATTTGAATGTTGATATGGTTTATTGGAGTGGCCCGTAGAGAACAACCAAGGGACAAGTTAAACATACTTGGAATATTTTCTCATGTTTGGGATTTTGAAACTTCATTTTTAAACCTTGACAACAGTATATGCAGCTTATATGGACAGGAGCAGTATGTCTATTTTGAGAAATTTGCATTGCAGTTTATATGTTGTCTTTTATATTGTGTAAATAAAGGCTTATAAGACCCTTTATGGGCACCGTTTGTAACTGTACTAATTATACAAACTATTTGTAGCCATGCATGATGTTTGTACATTCTATAAGACCCTTATTCATTTTTGGGAATTTTATTGTAACTGTCAATTGTGGTTACAAATAGTGGGTAAAATTATTACACTAACAAATTGGTTTGTAGTTGCACTTGGTGAACAATTTTTAGTGATTGGCAGATGCACCATTTTTGAGATGCGACATTTGAGCAAGCAGTGTGTTTCTATCCACAATGTGGCAATGGGTAGATATTTGTTTTTCACTGACATTTCAAGGATTCAGTTTGAATTTTGAATCGTTACTATGATATGTTGCAGTGATGTTTTTGTAGAAGCATTTTTAATGGAGACCACGCTTTTGGGGTCCAAAAGTGCTTAGTGGGGAGATTTGATCTAGGTGGATCTCTCCATTTTCAAAAAAAGTTTCCATATTTTGATAAAAATTATTGCATAGCATAAAGCTCATCAAGAGCTTTCTAACGCTTTTTGTGGTTCAAAAAATGGAGTCCAGATGCTCAAGATATGGTCATTTGAAGATTTGTCAAAAAAAAGTCACTTGCGATATTTAGCACGTGATTCAAAAACGTATCAAAATTTGGACCTATTAGAGGTCGACACATGGCACTATTGAAAAAACAAGTGGGCCAATAGCCATTTGACACGTGGTAAAATGGCATTGACATGTTCCAAGGAGGTGACAAGCTATTTAAAACCTTATCCTTTTACCAAGCGCTTGAATGTAGGACAAAGCATAAAATGTGAGCACCTAAAATGGAGGGAAGAAAAATTCAAACCTAGTCAAAGCATGCCCAAGGAGGCAGGCCACCCTTGTCCTATTCCCTAGGTGCCTAGAATGGAGGAAAGAGGTTTTGAACTTGAGACCTGGCACCTAAAAGGCTAAGGTCTTGACTGCTTCAGCCACGGTGGTTGAAATGTTATAAAAAGGAGTAATTTTTACTTGTATTGACACGGATTTCTGATTGTGTTTTATTTTTAAGAGGCTGAGAGCTAGATGGAAGCTTGGAGAGAGCTACCAAATGGAGTTTTCTCCAATATCCGACCTTGTACACAGTAAGTAAGCCTTTTTAATTATGTTTTGTAATTAAAAAGAGAATGTTATTATTATTATTTGGATATACCAATAGATTGAATGAAGGACCAAAGCAATTTCAAAAGGGGATTGAAGACTGAGGAAGGATTCCGTGTGACCGAGCTTGAGTTTATCAGTGAAGGTGGAATTCTTGGATAGAGATCAAGCCTGAGGGAAGTTGTGTAGCATTTCAAGAATTTGTAAGCCATTTGTTGCACAAATTTAATAGAAAGGGTCCTCACTATTGGGCGGACCCGAAGACATAGGAAATCAATGCCGAACTCCGTTATCAATTTCATGTGGTAATTTGTCATGATTGCATGTTTTATTTTCAATATAATGTTTAATTAATCAAGAACTCATGTAATATTTGAAAAACTGACAATTTACGACATTTAAATTTTAAAACAAAATCTAGTTTTATTGGTGAATAGAAGATATCAGTCTTTTTGACAATTCTAATCTAATTCGATAACCGAGAATACTTTGCCAAACAATTTGCAAGTTATTTTGAGTATTTCAAGAATTTGTATTAGTTTGAGAAATTCAGAATTCGTATGTTTAAAAATTTGCTTTGAGTTGAATCAGTGTAGTTTACAGATCAATTTTGATTGTTAAAATTGCATGCGAGAGCATTCCTAGTTGGATCCACATGAGTTCCTTGAGAAATTTATCTTTTAACTTGAAGCAAGTTATTATCAAGTTTTTATAACAAGGGATCTGTAGTCTGAGGTGTGGTCGAAGTAGATGATTCTCCTTTAGATATAGTTTTCTTAATTTTCCTAGCCATTATTAGATCATCCTCAACCTCTGTTTCAAGATTTTTAATAGCATCTAGATCAGCTAGGCATGCTCTTCGAAGCTGGTAACTAACTTCTAAAATTTGAGTGTTGATGAAGAAACATTTTTGATTATCTACTATAGGTAATGCAACTTGAGGGATCTTATAAATCAATCTATTGAATCTAGAAATAAAATCATATATGTGTTCATGCAATTCCTTCTTAAGCTAAGTCAACTTTATAAGTATTATGTGAGCATCTTTAGTAGCTTTTAACCTTTTTTCAAATTGATCATGCATAGTAGCCCAATTGGTCACAATGACTGGAGCTAGATGGTAAAACCATTCTACTACTAAATTATGTAAAGTCTCAATAAAAATCCTAATAGAGACATCTTCATGCTCTACACCAATTACTTCACATGCCATAAAGAACACAACCAAGAGCTCATCTATATTTTGTTTACCATCACCAATAGATTTAGGAAAAAATTACCTTGAGCCTTTTGCCAGGTCATGCAAAGGAGGAGTCAAATTCAATAGACCAATAGCTAGTACCCATGAAACAAGATGTGATAGCACCATTCTTTTAGGAATAAAAAACTAAGAACTTGTTGATTGAATAATTCTAGTGGAATTATGTTGAAGCTGATGCGTATGAGGAGTTGGTCACCTAACAGGTGAGAGACTAGCTCTTCTAGTTCTAGCTTGAATAGGGAAGTGGAAATTAAATTGTTCTTGTAGATCAAATAATTGGTCTACTTGTCATTGTGCTCTTCTCGCTCTAGTGAAAGGTTGATTGGCCAGTTTGAAAAGTAAAAAAATATTCTAAAAATCACACTTTTATAACTATCTTGATGAATGAAAGCTTAATCAGCTAACATCTTATCATGCAACAACTTTAAACAAAATGAACTAGCAACAAACTGAGTTTTCAGACTAACATGCAACTAACTTTAAATAAATGTGTTTAATTCAAAATAGGAGTAATTAATCTTAGCTAGGTATTAAAAATAGACCAACACATCACACAAAGCATGCAATCTTTTTATTAGTGCTTAAATTTTTTGGAAACTAGAGGTAATTTTTAGATTTGATTCTAGGAGTCAAACATTTACAGCTCATTCCCCAATGGAGTCACCAAAAATTGTTAGCTATATATTTTGCATAGAGTCAAAACTACCTAGGTAGTCATGGGATTAAATCCCCTTCATTTAATGGTGAATCTACCATATGTTTATATTTGTCTACTTCTAGTTACTCTCTATTTATATTTATTCACAACATATACAAATTATGTGTAAATTGCTTTGATTGGGGGGGTATTACTTTAATCACTTTGTTCATGAGTCATAACAAATGGATTTTTCAGTAAGTAAGCAACTAGTTTTGGGAATGTAAAAAATAATTTAGAAGAGATTTGAGAATAAGGAAAAGATTAAAATGCTCGAGAAAGATGAAAATTACATTTCACAACATATAGTTTTGCAAAGTCTATTGTATCTATGCAAGTAGATAAACATATAAGTATGATAACCTTACAACAAATGATTAATAAAAATATGAATTCAATTTAGATTTAAAAATAATGCAAAGTTTACCATTTTATCTTCATAGAACGCACTAAATGATTCCCTCAGACACAAAGTTCTTCAGGAAAAAAAATTGTCCTCTTATTTAGTTTCAACACAATTCATACAAAATAATCCAATTATCTCAAACTCAAAGTTTTAGATTTTATAGACCACTTGTACAATTGTTATAATTGTTTGCCTCTAAAAATTATCATCTTGTCACAACTAGGCTTGCTTCTCCATTTATACAATTTCAAGATACAAAATCCTAATAGAAAACCATTTCCTCAATTCACATGTGTTGCATTAAAAATGGAAGACATTGAATAACAACTTCCTCAAACTTCTCCTTCATGTCATGCAATGATCAATGACATGTAGCTCTCTTTGCACTCCTTATTTGGATTGATTACAAATAATTTTCATGTAGTACAAAGTTAGATAAAGTAATTCATTTTTACAAAAAGACTTTGAGTAATGGCACTTTAAGCTACTTAAAACATGGAAATTTACAAAGTAATTTCATGTTTACAAGCAAATCATAAAATGATATTAATTTTACATAGTTTTTTACCAAAAATAAGATTACTTACATAATACTCATGAACAAATAAAATAGAAGAAAAATAAAAATTTATTCAAGTCTCAAGGCAAAATTAATCTACTACATGAACTTTACTTCTGCACTTTTTTCTTTATTTTATGTGTTGGGATATCATTGATTAGATCAATGCATCATCTGGTTTAGCAATTGACTATCTTTATATTTCTAATCTTAGCATTTCCCTTTCAATCCTTTTACAATTAGATTTAGTTTTCTCAATCCTTATCCCAAGTCTCTTCAATTCTTCTCAACATTTGATCATCACTTTGATAGATTTAGTTGTAAAAGGGGTTATAGCTTTGTCCATCCTCTATTTGAATTATTCATCCAACTATTCAATTGCTCTTGGGACACCACTTGACCATATACCTATGAGCGCAAGGAGAGAGTCTTATACATTAGTATTATCACCACATGCATCTTCTTTTAACTTCTTTATTTCTTATGCTATGTCTGGAAGAATACTTAAGCAAAAGGATATGAGATATTCTTCTTGATTTATCTTCTTTGTAGAAGGAGTAATTTTTTCCTCAATCAAAGTCTTCTCATCTAAATTTACCATTTCCTGAAGAATTTCCTGTTGAATTTTAGAAAATATGTTTTCATTTTCCAATTCAACCCTCATTGCTCTAACTTCTTCTATCTTATTTAAAATATTAATCTGATCATCCTTGATGAGTGGGAAGAATTTTTTAGCCTTTTGATTCATTTTATAAACCCATTTGTCAATTTCATTGGACTTTTCCCTAGTTTATTCCACTTCAGTAATCACTTGTTGAGAAATCATAACTTCCAAGAGCAAAACTTGTTGATGGTTATATTTTGCCACTTTGGAAACTATTTAGCACAATTTATCATTTTGCTCCTTCAACTTAGCTTTAGCAACTTTTTCTTCATCTAGCTTCTTAAAGAGAGTACCAATTAAAGTTTGAGTATCTTGTTTTAACCCTTCATTTGTAACCTCTCTAAGAGACACCCTTGTAATTGATAGATTCTCATTACTAACTTCTCCTTTATTAGCTCCCTATGGGGGAATTGCTATTTCTATAAATTTTTGTCTTGAAGATTCAATTATCAAATTTTAAGTGACTTTTTCTTGCTTGGTTTCTTTCCCCTTTTATCCAAACTTTTCAACAATTGTAAATCCATCTCCTCAAGATTGATCACTTCCTTTGATTCTAGAAGTGATTGAATGAGTAACCAACCAAGATGAGAAATCTATGTTGGTGGAAGTGATTGAATGAGTAGCCATTTTTTATTGTTCATTCCTGATTGATAACTCTTGTGAAGAGAGTTATTATGTCTGAATGTCATATTGAATTTCTTGTGTTGAATCCCTCTCTAGCTCAACTTTTAATTCCTTTTATTTCTCAATTTATTTTTCTTTTTTAGCCTCAACTCTATCTCCTCCTAATTCTGTATCTATTTCTTTTTTCATTTTATCTATCCCTTATTATACTATCTTTTCATTAACTTTTCTTTTAGACCTTGTTGCTTCTTTTTACTTCTGTTTCTCCAATATTTCTTCTTGTGATGGGAACACCTCCTTAGTAGTTACCTTTTTAGATTCTTTTTTTATATGAATTGGTTCTTTTGATGGGATAATGGCATTATAGCATGTAAAGTAGAAGGAAGAGGAGGAGGGCTTACCTCTTTCTAAGTGGACTTCTTGAATACTTAGTAACATAAACCTTGGGAGATGGCGTAAGAATTGAAGGGTCTAGGGTAGAAGTAGTGGGAGGAGCAGAAGTTGGAATGAAGTAATGGGGGTAGAAGAGACCAATGGTGAAGTGGAAATAATTGGTTGAGTTGGTTCCTTATCTTTCACTATTGAGAAAGTATCATCAACATTATTCTTCAAATTTAATTTCTTTGAGGGACCATGACTACTTTATCCTTTCACTATCTCTTTTCTCTTTTGTTCCACACATACAGTTTCACTTATCAATTCCTTCATGTAATAACCCTTATTAAGAATCATTGAAAGTCATTGCCAAAACATTTAAAGTTATTTCTACAATTGTCTTATCATGATCATCTCCAAAAATAAATTTTTGAAATTCGGGCACCATCCCCTCCTTCTACATGAAATGAATCACTAGCAATAACACCATCATCTTCCAAATCCTAAATAATAGAGGCCAAATCAAATGCTCAAATTTGCTCCATAGTTAATCTTATATTATCTTTTCTTCTTACTTCAGACTCATCCCTACAATCTATCCAAAAATCTTCAAGTGTTGGGATATGCATATATTCAATAAAAATAGTACTTTGAGAAACACCTCTACAATCAAAATTTACCCTGGCCCCAAAATGTGTTTGAGTGTAATGGTGATATATTTCTTTCTATACATTTCTAGCTTTATAAATGTTAGGACAATGATATTGACCAATTACAATAGGAAAATTAATATCTTATATATGAGATTTAGACTAAAAATAATGTAACTCAACCAATTGCCTGATCATCTCCATAAAGATCCACTTATCACTTGGATATCTTGGCATCTTGATAGGTGCTCTTGAAAAAACTCCTATTTTGAGATAAGTAAAATCAAGAAATTGAATAAAAATGTAGACATACAATGAAACTTCATCCCATGCCTCATCTGATACTCTTCTATGTTTTAAATATTTCTCCAACTTACAAATAAGCTCATAGAAGAATCCATCATTCACTACAATGTAATCCTTGTAGTATTCTTCAAGGAGCAGCTAAGTATAAAATTCATAAATTGGTATTGTTTAAAATATACCATTGGTCCTTAACCTTGAGAAAGCTCCACTGGAGGCTACTATATGTAACAGACACAAAGTCATCTTAAAATCAAAAGTTTGCAACACATTTTTCAATTATTGATCCATGTAACCACTGATCATTCTTGCCTTGTCAATCTTAGAAGAACTCTAAGTTGCATCAATGGTCCTAATATAAGCATACATCTATGGTGAAAACCATTTGGCATTCTTCTATCCATCATCTACCTCTTGAATAAAATTTGATCTGATAATGTGCTTGGGAAACCTTGAGGGTTATTTTATCTTCTTCAAGTAATATGTATTCACAATCTTAATACACTATGTTGTTTTAGTCTCCCATTATTTCTTAGTTGTTTCCATTGAAATATTAATCACTTTTGGTGAGGTTGGAATCTTCAAACAATATTTGAGATATTGAACATCTAACGTCACTATCACATTCCCAACATTATCCCTTACTACCCTAGACATGGAGTCATAATACTTAGCACATACTAGCACAAACTTAGGAAGCTGAGCTGAACTTGGGATAGATACTTCCTGAAGGATGTCACTATTGGTCATGTAGTGTAGAAGTGGAGTCTTTGAAATGGTCCTTGATCTTTCCAAAAGATCAGTTACAGATATATGCCCCATATCTGTATCACTTAGTTTTATTAAATTTGATGATATGCATGACTCAATAGGGTAACCTTTATAATCATACTTCATTGTTGGTTCTTGAACTTTGACTTTCTTTGCCTTTGATTTTGCTTTCCCCCTCTTGATTAGTTTTGGAATCTCATTGAGTACTAACTTTGGGGCCTCCTCAATGATCTTTCCTTGTTATCCTATTTTTGATATTTCTTCCTCTGACCTTCCTGATCCCTCTAATCTAGACATGTAGTCTTTAGAATTATAAAAAACCTTAACAAGTACTTAATAACATCTATTGGCTGCTCCAACTAATTTATAAATTTGAAAAACAAGGTTAAATTTTAGCTCTTTTATCTCTAAACAAGTTCTAAATTTTAAAAAATTGATATCTTCAAAAACTTAAGTAACTTTATTTTAATTAAAAAGATTTAACAACTCCGAGTTGGTCTTGAAAGGCAAGTAAATTAAGTTTTTCATTTTGAACAACTTTGGGTTTTTAAAAATAAACAACTTTGGGTTCTTGAAACATATGACTTCGAGTTTTTAATGTTATAAGATTTTAGGTTTTCAACATTATAAGACTTCAGGTTTTCAATAGGCAGTTACTCAGTATCAAAAACTTCAAGAAATAATGAAGAAAAGGAAACCCGTAGTAACCAAAAGGGGAAGAAAAACTTGATTATGTAAGATTTTAATGTTGTTCAAGGTTTCCTACATTGAGTACTTAGAATAAGAAATACAACTCATGAGTAATGAAGAACTCAATTGGGTGGGACCTTTTTTAATCTAGTTTATTAGGACAAGTTACTGGACATCGTAAACCTGAAATAAGCAAGGGTGATTAGTAAACCTGAATAGGTAGGGAGATTTTTGGAAACTAGGGCATTCTTGAAGATTTTTTTTTTTTTTGGTTTCAAAATGAATAGAACATGAAAAGAGTTTGTAATGTCAATTTTATAGTTTAAAAAACAACAATTTTATCAAGAAATTGGAAGAGAAACAAAAAAAAAACAACCTTTACATTAGAAAAACCATGGCGACATAGGAAACAAATTTTGGGAAATAAAATGCCATAAAATAAGCAACAAGAAAATAAAAATACTCTAAAAACAATCTATTAACCTCAACTACAAATGGGTCAAGAAGAAAAACACTCAAAATCACTCTAGAGAATGAAAACACATGATTCGAGTTTCACAGGGGCAACTGCTTGATTGAATGACTTAGCAATGAGTTAAAAATGAGGTAGAATTTCTTGAATATATATATATATATATATATATGCCAATGCATTTATTGTAAGTGTGATCGAGCCACATCAACCTTCTTCAAACCACTTTGCTTATTTTAGATTTTTATGTAAAACACTCTCTTGCAATCCCGATTAGGTCTTGGTCCATGAGTAAGTCAAGTTTGTAAACCCAAGGTGCTTTTACTTATAAATTTTATAAGTTGATTAACCCCAAAAACATGATTAGTTTTATAAAGTATTAGTCAGGTTTCCAATACTACTTAGCTTATTTTATTTTCTTAGGTAAAGTACTCTAAAAAAACCTGATTAGAACTAGGAAGTATTGGTCAAGTTTTCAACTTAACTTATTTCAAGGAAGTAAAGTAACTCAGAAAACCTGATTTATATTATAAATGAGCTAATTTACCTTCAAATTATTTCAAATGCTAAAAATGGATGAGTAAAGGATTTGGGTGATGCTTTTAAGAAGATGCCTTTAGTCCTATGGAGTAATTAGGAACACCTGAGGAAAGAAAACAACATTAGTATAACCCAAGTTCTTTATGTAGAAGACTATCTTCAAGCAGTACAACTAACTCACACAAGGCCAAAATGCAAAAAAATTCAAAAAGGGGGTTCCCTAAAATCTTAAAGTTTCAAATTTTGGGGACACCACCCTCTTCTTTTTTAGAGTGTATATTTAAATGATCTTTAAGGTGGTGTATAAAAACTAGTTTTACATTTTCCATTACTATGATTTTGGCCAATCATGTCCACATATCTTAAAAATTCTATAAAGAAAATTATTTATATAACATAGAATTACAACACAAAAAACTAGTGTTTGAAACCCCATAATCTAAAAATGGTCATGTTCGGGATCAATAACTAGTCTCCTCTAATTTTTCACTTTGAAAATATCATTGTAAGATTGAGGGAATATTTAAAAATATATAACATATATAACATCTAACATAGGGGCTTGTAACATATCAATAAATCTATAATAAAACATTTTAAGTGAATGTCCAATAATATGGGTTCATGTAATAACTAGTTACATGTTACATTAATCATATTTATAGAAAGGGACAGGTGAGGTAGTCCTGCAACATTTTGATAAAAAATCATATGTTTAATAAAGGAAGGGTACCTAAAATTTTGGTATGTGTTATAATCCACCATCTGGTAATGAATCTGATTGGTGATAATATTATCCTAATGGAATATTCTTGGGTTATATAGGTAGCTCATATGAAGTCCAATTAATATTTATAGCAAAGGGCCATTCATGTCTCAATATTTATCATATCCAACAATGGTTTTATCCATAATTAGGAC
Source organism: Torreya grandis (assembly GCA_037957365.1). Lineage (NCBI taxonomy): Eukaryota > Viridiplantae > Streptophyta > Pinopsida > Cupressales > Taxaceae > Torreya > Torreya grandis. The sequence goes on from JARHVA010004436.1 coordinate 154,251, forward strand.
ATCCTATGTAGATGCATTAAAGCTCTCTAAGTGCATAGGTAGTCCAGGCTCTCACTTTATAGGTGTAATTAGAACCTTATTAAAAAAGGTGAGCTTATCCTTCTTACTAGCCTATTAGGTTGCCTAAATTTGAATGGTATTGATATAGGTATTAGGTTCTTTGATAATTATCATCTCCCTATTTCACCTCGAACTGACCTCATGAAAAAAAATCCTATGATACTAATTACCCTACTTTGATTCAGTATATAATGTTTTACATAATTAAATACTAGCTTAGCGCAATGATAAGTTTTAGGATCTAGGTGCATAACTTGTTATGAGATCAAGGCCTTTTGTGTATTTGGATATCGATCACTTTATAATTTGGCATATTTGTAATTGACTTCCTCTCTATGTTTCCTATGAGTTTTTTTAAACTTAGTGTCAAATATGTTCTCAACAAAGTCAATAATTCTATGGGAATTTTTATCTTTTATGGCACTAGAAGATGAAGCTTGAGATGAGGTAGGAAATGAAGGTTGAGATGGGGTGAGATTTTATTTTTGGTAAGCCATCTCAACTAAAAATCTATTTTTATTAGAAACACAAACAAAAAGATTAGGTGGCACTATATTGTGTACCTATAAATCTATTCACTACAAACAAGGGACTAAATGTCCTCTCCTTGAAGTGACTTTCTTCTTGGCAATGTTTTGTATTTTACTTCTTGTACACCAATTAATATCTTTAATATAGATTTCTGCCATAATTTTCATTCATGGATTTACAAATTTGGATTCAAAAATACTTTATCAAAATATTAAAAGTGTTTCCCTTTCTTAGATATAGCTTGACCATGTTCAATCATTTAGGCTTTTGGAATGATTTTATATTATACTATGACATTTATTTATTGAATTAAAATGATTATTTAGACCACCTCTTGAATATATGTGTGATTTGATCAATTACCAAAGTACCTGTTGTTCCCAAAATTAGCTATGCTTGTTTTGTGGACAACCCCTACGAAACTTGTCTGTTTCGTAATCTACACTCTAAGGTCATCATTCGAGACAAGATTCTCTTGATCTCAAGTGAAGTTGAGTGACATCTTGGAAAAGTTTACAACACTCCCTCATCATGATTTATAAAAAATCATGAATCCCATTATAGTCTTGATCTAATCAAAATGTCAATTTTGATCATTTTTAAGGTGTTATAAAATTTCATTTTCTCCATGTATAGGTGGCATTTTTTGCCGCTTTTGCATGTTTTTCATTTTATCCATACTTCAGTAGTGAAAATCACAACTTTTGCATGTTTTTCTTCTCTCCATGCATTTACGGCACTTTTTTCCACCAGTGCATGGCTTTCCCTTGTCCTATGCAAGGGTGGAGGCTTTGCCACCCAAGCAGAGATTTTGTAAAATCTCCAATTTTGTGCAGTATTTATGACCGCACGTATTGAGTTGTTGAAACTTGGTTTGGGGAATTTAAATGCCTTTTGATTTTCATTTCTTTAATTTTAAGTTTCCTTGACTCCTTCCTACAACCATTCGACCACACAAATGAGTAATATTTAGAATTCACCAACTACCGAGCTTATGACTTCGAGATTGTTGGGTAAGTCTTTTTGCTTCTAGGTTTTCATTTCTTTTATTAAAAGTTTTCTTTTTTATTTAAGTTAGGATTTTATTTTTTAGTTTTTGTTTTTGGTAGTTCTCCTTCATTTTTATTTTTATTTACCCAAGTGAGCCTTAGCGGCCAATTCCACCAAACTTTTGTGCGTGCCCTAGGTTATCTTGCATATCGAGTCAGTGTCTCGACCCAACTTAGGTTTACCCTCACCAAGTCTTGTTGAAAATTATCTTAACTTCCCATTGTAAAAAAACCATTTGCATTGTCAACATTTTTTACCACTTTCAAGTATAGAAAACATTTTTAAACAAGTGCAAAGGTGGTGAATTTTTCTGCTAAAATATTCCCTACCATTTACTACAAGGGCAAAAAAAATTTGCTGCTAGGACATCTAAACAAATTTCCTGTGTTTTGCCTTGTCAGTAATTTTTTCCACCCCTACGTAAAACATGCTTCAACAGCTATTTTCACCACCTCTGCATAAACTTTTTTTTCTCTTACCTACAAGGGTAGAAATTTTTGCCACCGAAGCAAAATACAAATTTTCCCCCATATGCAAGGGCAGCGATTTTTGCTGCCCATTCAAGACTCCACTTGAATTTCCTAACTTTGGGATTTTTTTTTCAATTTTGCTTTTCTAAGCCTACTTTCCTCTAGTTTTTCAGCCTGCTCGCACTTTAGCCCTTTCTGGCATATCCCCATAGTCATGATCATCGACATGCAATTTTCCTAGATTGCTAGTATTTCCCCTAATTGCATGATCATGGCTTTTATTGTATTTTATTTTGTGTATCCTTCTTCATCAACATCCTTTTGGTTAAATCCCTTTCAAATGAATGTGTTTTCTCTGAAGAAGTTGAAAGTAATGAAGTATAAATATCAATATGTTTTTCCAATCACCTTAGTTACTTCTAATATTGATGACATTAGAGATACAAAGATTGGTCATGTGGACATGGCTAAGTTTGTTGAAATAACTAAGTCAATTAATCCCAGTTCTAAAATGAAGAAGATAATTGAAAGTAATATTCATTTGATATCTTATTTTCCTGTAGTGGCTAACAACATATAATTTCTTCTTTAGTGTACTTAGTTCTATAATAAAGAGACCAGGGTTGTGTTGGATGCTAGTGGCAATTTGATAATTAGAATAGATCCTGAATTCATTGATAAAGTGTTCATGTGCCCTCTTGCTATAGAAGTGATAAATCTTTATTTTGTTGAAGCACAAAAAAAATATGACAAAGATCCTGAAAAAGCAAAAAAAGTAATCAACAATAAATGGCTCAAGACTCCAAGAGTGAATTTTTCAAGGTGGCCACATAGTTTTCTAATAAGTGACTTTATAGAAGAAGTTAGTGATATGATAACTCTTCTCAGCAGGGTAAGAGGTTTTCCCTTCTCACAATTTCACGAATGGATGTATCCCTTCATCAAGATAATACTCCAAAGCAGACAAATCATCTTCTAGGGAGAATAAGTCAGTAACGATTTGCATGATCAATTGATGAAAGTATCCACTACCTTCAAATTATTTATGAACTCTTATCTGGTGTATATTTTAGCTTCAATGAGAATCTTTCCAGGTTTAACATTAGAAGGAGATAGGAGAGTAACCCCAGTATATCAATACTACTCTCAGTTAACATTAAAGGGTTTTATTCATCATTTTAGAAGAGTAAATGATGATATATTTGTATTATTTTTATGTCTTTTTGATCCTCAATTAGAAAAAATAAGAGTGTCAGATGAGGCCTGGACATTTGTGAATGATTTTGGATGCATGTTCTTACAATTTTCTTCTTTTTCGTACCTGAGGGTTGGCTTTTTTCAAGGTCATCCTTATATGATCCCAATATTCCCCTTAGACAAATTAGTATTAATGGAACTATGCAGACAAATGATCATTGTGCATAATAAACAAATGGAACTCAATAATCTCAATTTTAGGTTCTCAATTGAAATTGGCAAGTTTTTAGTGTTAACCACTAGAAAGGCTAGAGCCATGGAAAATAAAATGCAAATCATAACCTTGAAGCAATTCAAAATAAGACCAAATTTTGATTACAGGGGTGTGAAGGACATAATCAAGAGGAAAAACCAATTTCATGAACCTATGATTGAGGATATTTGGGTAGATTTGAGAATAGCAGAAGATGTCAGGAAAATAGATTATAGTAGGTTATCTCTTGATCAGATTGAATATCTAGGACTTGATGATATTCCTAGGAATTTAGTGGATGATAGAGATTTGATTAATGATAGATACAATACTGAATAGATTTCCAATGCCCCTCTTCCTCCAATCCAATGGTCACAAAAAATTCTGACTTTCTTGAGGAAAAGATTTGAACCTATATTGGCAAACACCAATAATTTGTTAGCAAATAAAGGAATTACTTTGAAAGAATTCATCACAAGTTTAGAAGCTGAATTTGAAGAGGAAACAAGAAGAAAAGTAGAAAATAAGATGAAGAACAAAAGTGATGTTCCTTCTTCTTCCAAGCCACATAAGCCTAAGATCATATTTGTGACAAGAAGTCAAAAGTTATGGAAAAAGAATCAGAAATAGAAGATGTGGAAGTTGAGAAACAAAGCACTGAAGAACCAATGATGGAACAGATGGAGACTAAAAATAGGCCTACAGATCAACCAGAGAAGGAAACTTTGTCTCCATAAGATAATGTGCAATAAGAAATAAGAATCTCTTCTTCTCTACTTGACACACCTGTTAGAACTCCTTCACCTATTTCTCTAATTAGTGTTCCCTCTTCTGGGTCACCCTATCCTTCCAAAATAATTTTTGACAACCCTCAAAGAACTTTTGAAGATATTCTTCATTCCTCAGGTCAATTCCCAGTTTGTCATCCCCATCTTTTAATATTGAAGATAATTTTACTTTTGATCACTCAGTAAAAGCTGCATTTTTTATTGATACTTCACCTATTGTTTCCACTACCTATGCAAGTGTAGCTCTGGTGATGCCAACAATGGAGATAGATCCTAATATAAGTACTTATGTGCTCCCACCATGGTTATCAACTTATACACCCAAAATTAATAAATAAGATATCTCTCCATATGACTTTAATTTCAATAAATTGGTGCCAGTAAAAGCCAAGGCCCCAAAGAAGCCGAGGATTCTTTCAAAAATGATTGGGGATAAGGGACACAATTTTTTGGAAATTGTAAGACCTTCTTAGGTCAAAACCATTGAAATTTTTGATATAAATGATTACTCTATCTCTAGAGTTGAATTAGGTAAGATAACTCATGAAAGTGCCAAGAGTGATATGTAGTCAGTCGTGGACATCCTGATTCAAAAATTTGATAGAGAGAAAGAAATGAAGGATCACTACAAAGCAATGGTGGAACAATTAACTGCAAAGAAATGAAGGGCCTCTTTTGTTGTTAAGGGGATTATCTTAAAGTTATTGGAAGCAAAAATCTACCCAAATTGAAAGGAATTTTGAGACTTTGAGCTCAGATTGTAAATCAAATTTTATCAATTGAATGAGAAAGCAAGTGACCTTTCAAACTTTGTATTGAAATAACTTGTGTTGTGTAGGAAATTGTTCTTATGTCCTTTTCCTAATACAATCTTATCTATTAGATTAAATAAGTTGAATGAGTGAAAATAATCTGGAAGATATTCTGAAGTTGATTATGGAGACTTTATACTACTATAATTATCTTTAGTTTGTGTTTTAGTGTCTTATATAATAAAGGATATTGTAAAGACTTTGAACTACTTTTATCTTTTGTGATCATATACTTTGTTGTAGTTTTCAGTGAAGACTTTGGGTTGCACCTCATTCTACTATGATATAAGTTATAAATCAATAAGAGAAGCAACGATAGGCTTTGTGCTCTTGTGGGTTTCTTGTGAATTCATTAATATCAAGAAAGTTTTCCTTTAGTTTGTAAACATAATTTCTAAAAAAAGAGAAATAGATGATATGATCTCACCTCTAAGTTAATATTTAGTTTAAATTAAGTTTGTGATAGTTTATAAGGAACCTCCCCTTGCTAAGAGGAGATATTTATCTCATTACACTATGGATGATATAACCATTTTGTCTTCAGTAAGTTGATGAAAAAATATTCACCCAATAGTTTTTTAGTGACTCTGTTGGGGATCAAACATGTAATTTGAAACCTTACACTTTGAGTTGAAGCATTTTCAATTCTTTTCCATTCTACATTCTAGCAGATTCATGGTATACGTGAAGCTAGAGAGCTCAAGGTATTATTGATCCTATATTTGAATTGATACAATAAAATAATTTTGATCTCTTGCCTCTATGATCTCACCTTCAGTGAACCAAGAGTTTTCCTCCTACCAATGCCAGATCTTCAATACTAGGTGAAGCTTCTAGTCCTAGTGCTAGCGGAGTTTTATCTATACATACCCCACAAAGGTTTGTTATACCTCCTTTTAATCATCATATCATGGCAACCTAAGGCCGTTGGGATAACACTTTTGGCCCTCTAAATCTAACACCACCTTTGTATAAACTACCTCATAGTTTGAGAAAGAATTTTATCAAGTTTTATGGTGATGGGAAAGCTCACCCTGATGAGCATATTGTAGCTTTTTATATAGCCTATGGTGTGATAGGTGTTGAACATGAAGATATAGTAGTAAGACTTTTTGTAGAAACACTGTAAGGTACTACTGTAGATTGGTTTTATCATCTTCAAGCTTAGACTATAACCGATTAGAACACTCTTAAGACCAAGTTTGAGGCTAGGTTCAAATATGTAGAAGATGCTTACACAAATGAAGAAGGAGCCTCATGAGCCTATGAGATACTTCATCACTAAATTCAATAAGCTAAGAAATAATATTATTGCAATTGCTCAGCCAACACTAGAAAATCTTAAGCGCTTCTTTATCAATTCTCAACTTCCCAAAGTGAGTTTTCTATTAAGGTGGGCTAACCCTATAGATCTTTATGTATCTCATATTTTGGCTACCAAAGTCAAAGATGATCTTATCCTTCCCGGTAAGATAATAAAATATTCTAACAAAAATAGATTTTTTTTTTGTTGAAAATTCTTTCACAAGCACCATTGATCTTATAGTGCAAAAGTTAGCCAATGAGTTGCTAGCTCTAAAAAGGCAAATGTCCCAAGGTATGTCTACTCCTTCTTATCAGGATATACTAAGAAGACATTTCCCAAAAATTCATATTAAGGAAATGCTACCAAAAATCAAGGGCAACCTAATCATCTTCCTCTCATATAGGGGAAGCTTGCTGTTGAAGTAGCATCGGTCAACTTAGCAGTTGGTTATTATGAAGTTGAACATGTTCATTCTTTCCAACCTGAGTTGGACCAAGAAAATGATGCTAATCTCTTTGTAGAAGTAGAAAAATATTTAGCTGGTGACTCCATTATTGGTTTTTTGAATTACCAAGACAAAGCTAAAAAGGAGAGGTGTATGATGGAGCATATGTTATTTTTACTAAGTCCCAAAACTAGTCAACTCAATAAGTTGATAAAGGAAAAGTAGGAGAAGAACCTCAGCCAGTGATCTCAATTGCTAAACAAAGAATTTTGTTGCCTTTCCAATCAAAGGACCCAATGGCCAATAAGCAAGTAAGTACCTCAAAAAATCATATACCTTATGCTTCTATTCTTTAGACCAATACCACATCAAATAAAAATTAGAATGATGCACTTCTTTCCTCTATTTTTAGATCATTCTATTTATTCAACATAATTGATCATACTAGAAAGACCAAGATCCAAATGTCTAAAGTTAAGTACTTACAAATTAATCCTAAATAGTTTGATAGGTTGGATGAATACATACAAAATAAAACCATCCCTACAGGACAAAATTGATCAAAAGTGAATCATGATCCCTCAAAAAAAAAATTCACCCAAAATAATCTTGTCACTACTCCTCTCATTGCCCTTGGAAAAATAGAACCTTTCTATGTTTCTCTATTGATCAATAGTCATAAGTTGAGCAATTGTATATTAGACTCTGGAGCCTCTGATAATGTTATGCTCACTAAAGTAGTAGATTCTCTCAGTATTACCTTAACTAACACTTTTAAGAGATGTTTCTCCATAGAGAATAAATAAGTACCACTTTTAGGTCAAATCAAAGATGCACAATTTGCATTTGTGGCTTTTTCAGATAAGAGGATTAAGATGACAATCTTAATGGCTGATGTTCCAGCTTCTTATGGCATTTTGTTTAGATGTAATTTTTGTAAAGATGTAGGTGGAGATTTGAAAATGGATCTATCTAAAGCAAGGATAACTGTTAAAGGCATCATGCAAAATTTGCTTCCTGAGAAAGAGTCAAAATATATTGTTACCCAAACGTCAAACTCTGAAGCTCAAATTTTGTTTGAATCTTTAGGAATGGGTAATTATTTTTTGTCCACTGAAAATGTTTTTAATTCATCAGATGAAAGTTTATTAGGTGAAAATTTAGATAATTTAAATAGAAAATAAAAAGAATTTTAAGAGAAAAGTTAAAGTAAAAAGGAATCTTTCCTCACTAATGAAGAAAAATCTTTAAGAAGATCAAATTCTAATGAGGTTTAGATTTTAGAATTTGATGGCAGTTGCTCCTCTACCAGTTCAAGAGCTAGAATTGTTTTGATATCTCCATAAGGAGATATTTTCCCTTGCTCATATAAGTTAAAATTCAACAATACGAACAACACCACTGAATATGAATCATTTTTGCTTGGATTGAAAGCTTCCCGTGCTAGAGGTGTTAAGATTTTTCATGCCTGAGGAGATGCTGAATTGGTGGTTTGTCAAGTAAGAAATTTGTATGAAATCAAAAATAAAAGATTGTGACATTATCGAAATCATGTATGGGATTGCATTAAAAGTTTTGATGCTTTCAATATTTCTATGGTGCCAAGAGAGTTTAATGATCATGTATATTCATTGGCTATCTCTGCAACCCTCATGATTCCTCATAAAAATTTCAAAGGAAATAAGTACACTATTGAGCTAGTCTTTTGACCAAGTGTACTTGATAATGCTGACCATTGGTAGGTGTTTAATGGTGATAATCAAATTATTGAATTTTTGGAAAAGATGGATAGCTTTGAGGAGCTCTATTTTGAAGGTAGTGAATCTCCACCATAAGAATCAGTTCCCAAAATAGATTCACAAGCTAGTGAAGAGTTTATTCAACTCAAAGGGAATAAAATTACAAAAGGTTTGGTTTCTCTTGAAAAATTATTTGATAAGCATGACAGATATATCAAGCAGCAACAAAAAATGGATTAAAATTTCTAAGGAGTTTGATCAAGTAAATTTGAGTACGGAAGAAAATCCCAAAATGGTCAACATTGAGAAATGTTGCACTACTGATAAAAAGTTCAAATTCATTACTCTTTTTCATCATTACATTAATGTTTTGGCTTATTCTTATGATGTATTTGAAATCCTTTAGGCTTAAATAAATTTAGTATAAAATTTCTCTTAAAATTGGGTCATTACTTCACAAATAGAAACAAAGGCAATACAATCCCAAAATATCAGGTACTCTCCTTTCTGAGATCCAAAAGATGTTGAATGTAAGGATGATTTTTCCACTTCATCATTTCATCTAGATCATAAACATAGTTCCTATAAGGAAAAAGAATGGATAGATTTATATTTATGTTGATTTCAAGAATCCCAATCAATCTTTTTTAAAGGATAACCACCCCCTACCCATCATGGATCAAGTACTGAAAATAGTAACTAGCTCATAAATGTTATTTATGTTAGATAGTTTTTTTAGGTATAATCAAGTGGAAGTTAATGAATCAGATCAATATAAAACCACTTTCACTATACCTTGGGGCACATTTGCATATCACATAATGCCTTTTGGTCTAATCAATGCTGGCACCACCTTCTAGAGAGCAATGAACCATACCTTCAGAGATGAAATAGGAAAGTTTATTATGGTGTATCTTGATGACTTGACTATTTTCTCCAAACGTCATCCTAATCATGTGCATCATTTACAACAAGTGCTGGAATGCTATAAAAAAAATAGTATTTCTCTCAATTCTAAGAAGTCAATTTTTGGGGTTACAGAAGGTAAACTTCTCAGTCACATTATATCCTAAGAAGGCACAAAATTTGACTCAAAAAGAGTCAAATCTATTAAAAATATTACTATACTTACTAGTAATACTACAATTCATTCTTTCTTTGGGAAGGTGAATTTTCTTTGAAGGTTTATTCTTGAATTCACAGAGAAAACTCACCACATTGTTGACATGATGAAGGGTAAAACTAATTACTGTTGGACTACAAAAGGCAAAGTAGTATTTGAAGATATCAAGAAGGCTATTGCTCATGCTCCAATCCTAGTTTGTTCAGACTATACCAAAGATTTTATAGTATATAGCTATGCTTCTGAACATACACTTCGGCCATTTTAGTTTAGTAGAATGAAAAAGGTTTGGAATCTCCCATATCATTTATGAGTTGTCCTTTCAAAGCTCACAAATTGAAATATTCAAATATGGAGAAGCATGCTTATGCCGTGGTTAAGGCTGTAAAACATTTTTTATTCTATATCCTAAATTCACATACTGTTGTTCTGGGCCTTGATACAACAATAAAGTCTATTTTAACTCAATAGGAGTTCAATACTAAAAGGGGCAATTAGATTTATAAAATTCAAGAGTTTGATCTTGATATCAAGCCTACTAAGTTTATGCAGGGAAGAGGTCTTTGTTAATTAATTATTGATAACATACCAAAGGAAATAAGACATGAAGAAGCAGAAGTTGAGGACATGCTAACAGTTCTTTTTGTCACTACTACTGATGAGTGGTATTCTGATATCACTCATTTTCTTATCTATGGTGAGTGTCCTACCCATCTATCTTATAAATAAAAAAGAAATGTTAAGTTGAAAGCTACTATGTCATATGAGACAATGGTTTGTACAAAAGAAGCTTTGATGGAGTATTTTTTCATTGCGTAGATAAAGTACAACAAAGTAAACTTTTGGAGTCCTTCCATAATTTGTCTTGTGGAGGACATATTTTTACACTCATGATGGCTCACAAGATTCTATGAGCTAGATACTATTGGCCTACACTATTTCAAGATATGTACAATTAGGTACGTATGTGTGAGTTATGTCAATAGTTCATTGGGAAATTTAAGTTGGCCGCATTACCTCTCAAGCTGGTGGTGATTGAAGTCATCAATGGGAAATTTAATTTCAGCAATGGGGTATCAACTTCATTGGCATTGTGAACCCATCTTCAAGTGCTAGACATGACTATGTTCTCACTGCAATAGACTATTTTACCAAGTGGGTGGAAGCCATTCTAGTTAAGCATGCTACTTCAGAAGTGGTATGTAATTTCCTTAAGGAAAATATTATTTCCCGATTTGGAGTTCCAAACAAGATTATAACAAAAAATGCTACTTGTTTCTCTTCTCATGAGATTACTGACTTTTGTTATAACCATAAGATTATTATTTCCCACTCAAATTATTATCTGCAAAGAAATGGTCAAGTGGAATCAAGCAACAAGAATCTGGTTACTATTATCAAGAAACTGGTAGATGACAATCAAAGAACTTGGCATAAAGCATTGTTCAATGCTTTATGGGTAGATATGATTACACCTAAGAGGGCAATAGGTATGTCACCATTTCAAATTTTGTATGGTCTGAATGCGTAGATACCAATTACCTTGGAACTACCAGCACTAAAGTTGGCAAAGGCAGTGGAAGACCAAACTTTTGAAAATTCTATTGACAAGAGGATCATGTACCTAACTAAACTAGAAGAGCAACAAACTATGGTAGTAGAACATATTGTTGAACATCAAAATTAGGATTCATGAGTTTTAGATTGGAGATCAAGTCTTGTTGTAGGACAAGAGGAGAGTAAGAAACTCTTCGACAAGAAAGTAAGGATTCATGAGTTTCAGATTAGAGATCAAGTCTTCTTGTGGGACAAGAGGAGAGAATCAAAAGGAATGCATGGAAAATTTGATTTCTTGTGGAGAGGACCATTCACCATTCATCAATTTTGTGGTGAAAATAGTTTCTTGCTAGAATATCAAGATGGAACACCATTATCACTACCTCACAGTGGGCAACATCTAAAACACTTCAATCCTTAAAGTATCAGATAAGTTCATTTATACATTTGTATAGTCTAATGTTTTTATTTATATTTTTGTTTAGTTTTTTATGTCTTTTTGGTAGTTTGACTCCGTGGCCCAATGGCATGGATGATGACACTTAGAGACTGGATTCTACTCCCTTCAATCATTTCAAAGTACAATCAATTGAAGTTCCCCAACTGAAGCCAGCTGTTGTTCTTAAAATTAGCTACGCTTGTTTTGTGGACAACCCCTAAGAAACTTGTCCATTTCATAATCTACACTCTAAGTTCATCATTTGAGACAAGATTCTCTTGATCTCAAGTGAAGTTGACTGACATCTTGGAAAAGTTTACAACACTCCCTAGTCATGATTTCTCAAAAATTATGAAGCTTATTATAGTCTTGATCTGATCAAAATATCAATTTTGATCATTTTTAAGGTGTTATAAAATTTCATTTTCTCCATGTATAGATGGAATTTTTCACTGCTTTTGCATATTTTTCATTTTCTCCATGCTTCGGTGGCAAAAATTACCACTTTTGCATGTTTTTCATTTTCTCATGCTTCGGCTGCAAAAATCACTGCTTTTGCATGTTTTTATTCTCTCTATGCATCGGTGGTACTTTTTGCTGCTAGTGCATGGCTTTCCCCTGTCCTATACAAAGGCAACAATTTTTTTCACCCAAGCAGAGATTTTGTAAAATCTTGAATTTCATGTGGCATTTATGGCTATGCACACCGAGTTATTAAAACTTGGTTTGGAGTATTGAAATGCCTTTTGATTATCATTTATTTTATTTTAAGTTTCCTTGAATCCTCCGTGTAACCATTTGACCACACAAATGAGTGAGGTTTCAAATTTGCCAACTACGAAGCTTAGGACTTCGAGATTGCCAGGTAAGTCTTTTTGCTTCTAGGTTTTCATTTCTTTTTTTCAAATTTTTCTTTTTTCTTTAAGTTAAGATTTTATTTTTTAGTTTTTGTTTTTAGTACTTCTCCCTCACTTTGTTTTTGCTTTACCAAGTGAACCTTAGCAGCCAATTCCACCAAACCTTAACCAAACCATGTTAGTTGAAAACCATGCGTACACTAGGTTATTTTGCATATCAAGTCAGTGTTTTGACCTGACTTAGGTTTACCCTCACCAAGTCTTGTTAAAAATTACCTTAACTTCCCATCACAAATAAACCATTTTCATTGTCAACATTTTTTATGACTTGAAAATATAGAAAATGTTTTTAAACAAGTGCAAAGGCAGTGAATTTTGTCCCTAAAACATTCCGTACAATTTCCTACAAGGGTGGCAAATTTTGCCGTTAGGACATATAAACAAATTTCTTATGTTTTGCCTTGTCAACAATTTTCACTACCCCTACACGTAAAACATGCTTCAATAGTTATTTTTGCTACCTCTACACAAACTTTTTTTCTCTTACTTGCAAGGGTGGTGATTTTTTCTGTCAAAGCAAAATGCAAATTTTCCCCCATATGCAAGGGTAGCAATTTTTGTCACCCATTCAAGCTTCCTCTTGAATTTCTTAACTCTGGAATTTTTTTTAATTTTTCTTTTCTTAGTCTGATTTTCTCTAATTTTTTGGCCTGCTCACACTTTAGCCCTTTCAGGTGCATCCCCATAGTCATGATCATCAACATGCACTTTTTCCAGATTGCTAGTATTTCCCCTAATTACATGATCATGGATTTTGTTGCAGTTTTTTCTATGGATCCTTCTTCATCAACATCCTTTTAGTTAAATCCCTTTCAGATGACTGAGTTTTCTCCAAAGAAGTCGAAAGCAATGAAGTATAAATATCAAAGTGTTTTTCCAATCACCTCGGTTACTTCTAATGTTGATGACATTAGAGATATAGAGATTGGTCATGTGGACATGGCTGAGTTTGTGGAAAGAACTAAGTCAAGTAATACCAATTCTAAAATGAAGAAGATAGTTGAAAGTAATATTCATTTGATATTGACTTTTCTTATAGTGGCTTACAATATATAATTTGTTCTTCAGTGTGCTTAGTTCTATAATAAATATACCAGGGTTGTGTTGGGCGCTAATGGCAATGTGATAATTAGACTAGATCCTAAATTCATTGATAAAGTGTTCATGTGCCCTCCTATTACAAAAGTGATAAAACTTGATTTTGTTGAAGCACAAAAAAATATGACAAAGATCTTGAAAAAGTGAAGAAGGTAATCAACAATAAATGGCTCAAGACTCCAAGATTAAATTTGTTAAGGTGGCCACAAATTTTTCCAAGAAGTGACTTTGCAGAAGAAGTTGGTGATCTGATAACTCTTCTCAACAAGGTAAGAGGTTTACCCTCCTCACAATTTTATGAATGGATGTATCCCTTCATCAAGATAATACTCCAAAGTAGACAAATCATCTTTTGGGGAGAATAAGTCAGCAACGCTTTGCACAAGTAATTGACGAAGGTATCTACTACCTTTAAATTCTGTATGACCTCTTATTTGGTGTATATTGAAACTTCAATGAGAATATTTATAGGTTTAACATCAGAAGGAGATAAGAGAGTAACCCCAATATATTAATACTACTCTCAATTAATATTGAAGGGTTTTATTCATCATTTTAGGAGAGTAAATGATGATATCTTTTCAGTATTTTTATGTCTTTTTTATCCTTAATTAGAACAAAGAAGAGCATCAGATGAGGCCTAGACAGTTGTGAATGATTTTGGATGCATGTTATAATTTCTTTCTCATACTTGAGGGTTGGATTTTTCCAAGGTCATCCTTATATGCTACCAAGATTCCCTTAAGATAAATTGGTTTTAATAGAACTATGCAGACAAATGATCATCATGCATAATAAATAGATGAAACTCAAGAAGCCCAATTTCAGGTTCCCAGTTGAAATTGGTAGGTTTTCAGTGTTAACTGTTGGAAAGGATAGAGTCATAGAAACTAAAATGCAACTCATAACCTTGAAGCAATTTAGAATAAGACCAAATTTTGATTACAAGGGCATGAAAGACATAATCAGAAGGAAAACCTAAATTCATGAAGCTATGATTGAAGATATTTGGGTAGATTTGAGAACAGTGGAAGATGTCAAGAAAATAGACTACAATAGGTTATCTCTTGAATAGATTGAATATATGGGACTTGGTGATATACCTAAGAATTTAGTGGATGATGGAGATTTGATTAATGATAGATATAATACTGATCAATATTGCTAATTACCCTCTTCCTCTAATCTAATGGTCACAAAAAGAGCTAACTTTCTTGAGGAAAAGATTTGAACCTATATTGGCAAATACCAATAATTGGTTAGCAAATAAAAGAATTAATTTGAAAGTATTTATCATATAGGTTTAAAATCTGAATTTCAAGAGGAAACAAGAAGAAAAGTAGAAAATAAGACGAAGAACAAAAGTGATGTTCCTTCTTCTTCCATGCCACATAAGCCTAAGATCATATTTGTGATGAAGAAGTCAAAAGTTATGGAAAAAGAGTCAAAAATAGAATGATGTTGAAGTAGAGAAACAAGGCACTGAAGAACTAGATGATGGAATAGATGGAGACTGATGATAGGCCTACAGATCAACCAGAGAAGGAAACTTTGTCTCCACAAGAATAATGTGCAATAAGAAATAGGAATCTTTTCTTCCCCACTTGACACACCTATTGTAACTTCTTCACCTATTTCTCTAATTAGTGTTCCCTCTTATAGATCACCCTCTCCTTCCAAAATAATTTTTGACAACCCTCAAAGCACTTTTGAAGATATTATTCATTCTTTAGGGTCAATTCCCAGTTTGTTCATCCCCATCTTTTGATATTGAAGATAGTTCTACTTTTGATCACTTAGTAAAAGGTGTATTTTTTATTGATACTCCACCTATTGTTTCCACTCCCTGTGTAAGTGCAGCTATGATGATGCCAATAATAAAGATATATCCTAATTTAAGTACTTCTATGCTCCCACCATGGTTATCAGCTTATACACCCAAAAGGAAGAAACAAGCCAGTAAAACCCAAGGCCCCAAAGAAGCCGAGGATTCTTTTAAAAATGATTGGGGATAAGGGACACAAATTTCTAGAAATTATAAGACCTCCTCAAGATGCAACCATTAAAATTTTTGATATAAATGATTACTCTATCTCTAGAGTTGAATTAGGTAAGATAACTCATGAAAGTGCCAAGAGTGATATGTAGTCAACTGTGGACATCCTGATTCAAAAATTTGATAGAGAGAAAGAAATGAAGGATCACTAAAAAGCAATGGTGGAACAATTGACTACAATGGTAAGGAGAATTAATTTCACTCCAAAAACATTAACTCCTGAGGCCATTTCCATAGAAGACCCCATTGTTCAAAAATTGGAAAAGACCCATTTTAAAGGTAAAGTACTTGAAGAGTACTTGGACAAGATGAATGCACAAGGATTTTCCTTACTCATAGAGTTATCTGAGAAGGTAGATAAAATGAGAAAAATAAGAGCATAACTTGATAATCTCATTAATGTTATTTCTGAAGATATTGAAAGGATAGAAAAGTATCTTGATAAATGGGTGGATATGAGGAAACTAAAAATAATCACTCTAATATCAATTGGTGTCATTACTGATAGAGACTCTTACACTCAAAATAAAGAGGCATTGACATATAGGACTCAAGTGCTTAAAGAGTTGATCAGTGACCTTGAATCTTCAAGGAAACTTAGTGAACAAAATGAGGTCAATCTTTTGCATAAATTGGAGGAGATACCTTACAAACTTACATCATAAGATAACCAATTCATTTTAGTAGAAAAAATGATTTAAGAATTTGAAGGTATGTTTTAGAAAGAATTTAAAGATAAGGTATTTTCAATAGCCTCTATGTTCTGGATAATCAGTTAACTCTAGATAATCTAAAAACCAAGTTAACTAGTCATGAAAAATCAGTCACAGAAGTAAGAGATGCCATAGTCAAAGCTAAGATGATTTTCAAGAACACTATTAGTCTAGACAGTATCAGGATGCAAGCAACTTTCAATATGTACGATGCTCACATGAAGAAAGATGGGGATACAAGTTGAAATTGTTTTTTTCTTTGGTTAAAATTTCCACTTTTTAGATGTACTTTTACAACCTCTTTGGATGTTTTTACATGTACTTTTTTCATATGTAATTACATGTAAAAATATAGGAAGTCATAAATCAAAAAGGACTCCTATCTTTGATTAGGTCAAAGTAATTAGGTTTTTCCTATAATTTCTTCAAGGTCTCTCCCTATAAATAAAGGGGGCCTCTTTTGTTGTGAGAGGGGGATTATCTTGGATTTATTGGAAGCAAAACTCTACCTAAATTGAAAGGTATTTTGAGACTTTGAGCTCAGATTGTAAATCAAATTTTATCAAGTGAATAAGAAAGCAAGTGACCTTTCAAACTTTGTATTGAAATAACTTGTGTTGTGTAGTAAATTTTTCTTATGTCCTTTTCCTAATACAATCTTATCTATTTGATTAAATAAGTAGAGTGAGTGAAAATAATCTAGGAGATGTTTTGAAGTTGATTATGGAGACTTTGTGCTACTATAATTGTCTTTAGTTTGTATTTTAGTGTCTTATATAACAAATGATATTGGAAAGGATTTGAACCACTTTTATCTTTTGTGATCATATACTTTATTGTAGTTTTCAGTGAATACTTTGGGTTGCACCTCATTATATTGTGATATAAGTTATAAATCAACAAGAGCAGCAATGATAGGCTTTGTGCTCTCATGGGTTTCTTGTGAATTCAGTTAATATCAAAAAATGTGTCCTTTACTTTGTAAACACCATTTTTGAAAAAAGAGATATGGATGATATGATCTCACTCTTGAGTTAATATTTAGTTTAAATTAAGTTTGTGATAGTTTATAGGGAACCTCCCCTTGCTGAGAGGAGAGATTCATCTCATTACACTGTGGCTGATATAACCATTTTGTCTTCAATTAGTTGATGACAAAATATTCACCCAACAGTACCTTTTTAGTAAGTGCTCTGGAAAAAAATATCTTCTGAAAATAAATTTGTAACAAGGACCCACGCATCACTTTTGAGATATTTTTTTAGTTACCCTTTAATTCAAAAATAAAAATCAAAATGTTGATCCTTTAAAGATCAAATAACCCAAGGGCTCTAATCAAGGAATAATATTAGCACAAAATAACCTATGCCCTAAAAAAATTCAAGGCACCTAAGAAAATGATGAAAAAAAATACCACAATAATTATGGGATCAATATTATGACAGACATAGAACACGAAGGAAGCAAAATAAAGAATCAATATTTACATATTTATACAAGGTCCCTACTTAATCTAAGGGTAAGCCTTGAGGTGTATCCCATTGAATAGGATTTTTAACATTTATCTATCAAATTTTTTTAGATAGAGGGCATTACATGATTTGTAGCTAACAATTTGATATGGGCCACTCCATATAGTGCCAACATTTACATGCCTTATAGGCTTCATCCTATCTTCGTCCCATTTGAGGATAAAATATTTTTGTCTGAAGATGTGAGGGGTGGATTTTTTAATTTTACACCCACTTAAAAATATGATAATGAATTGTGAATATTTTATTGCTTTTCTCCATCATCTCTTCAAGTTTGAATAGGTCATATATTCTTATTGTCATTGCATCATTATGTTTTATCTCCATTTGATATGAAAATTCAAGGTTAGGAAAGTTAGTTTGAATATGAAACCTAGATTATTTACCCTAAACTAACATAAATGGCTCACATGATACTATCCTATCTCAATATAAAGAGTCAATTCTTCAACCCAACTATGTTTCTATTACAGGGCTCACTCTTTTTCCAAAGCAATTTATTCTTCAAATAAACATAATTAATCTTGATCATCTACCAAATATTGAGCCAAATGTTTTCATAAGTATCTAGGTTTTAATAGCTTGGTGGATTTGAATAACATATTATATGATTTTGGTTATCCAACCAAATCTTTTCTCACTAAACTTTCCTCCCATTATATAGTCTTTGACAACTGAATGAATTACATGGGCTTGCATCTAATTATTTTAGAGGAGATTTATAATTTCTTTATATCTTTTAGTAGTGCTTATGTTTGATTCTTAATTAAACTATTCTTAGTCTCATAATCTTTCAATAACTGATTCATGAAGGTAATTGGCTTCTCATTATCTTGACTATTCTTCTAGTTTAATATTATTTCAATACTAACCTTACCACAATATGCATATAGGATGAAGGTTTTGTTAAATTTTGGATTGACCAACATGGGGCCACAATAATTTGTTTTTTAATTCATTCAAATCTCTCTTATTTATGGAGTCCATTTGAATTGTGCATCTTTATTTAGCATAAGGGTGATGGGTTTAACTATGGTTTTTAAATTTTATTATGAAACTCCTTACAAAATTAATATTTATAATAAAATATTTCAATTTCTTATGATGCAATAAGTTCAAAATTAAATATTTTAATAGATATGGATCTTTCCAAATTTATTTTTGAACCATCCTTGGATAAATATGACCCAATAATTTTCCTTTGGTAACAATAAAAACTAACTTCTTTGAGTTCAAAGATACACTAAATTCTCTACATTTCTCAAATATTATTTTTAAATGGGGTAATTGATCTTCTTTTTTATTAGATAATACTATGATTTCACAAGATATACACCTGCATTAGTCAACCCAAATTTCATCGTATTATAAGCATAAGTTTACATTTTGGTAGTCAATGCAATATTGTATTAATATTCTTTTTTCAACCATACGTGATTAAAGCTAGAGAATCCATCTAGCAGTGATACTATTTAGAGATAGCCATTGTCTATAATATTTGGTCCATGGAGAGCAGAGTATAATGGTCCTCTTAATAAGGACTTGCTTAGATTTCTGAATTCAACACATAGGTGTATATACCCATTATTATTTATTGACACACACTAAATTAATTATCCAATTAGATTGATTTGATGGGTGTATACTATGAGCCTAAATTAACTTATTCAATTCCAAACTCATTAAAGGTTTAAACCTATGTTTTATATGCATTTGCTTCTACCTAACCGGTTTGACATTTGGTTCAAGATTGATTGAATTTTATATGGCATATATATCCTACCCATTGATATCCTAATAGTTTCATGCAATTATATCATCATAATCTTATCATATCTTTAAAATTTTCCTTTTTCCTTTTTCTACACAACTTTACCAACTTTAGATTTTTATTTGTTGATATCATTATCTCTACATAATATCCAGCCTTAACTAGAATGTTCCTCTTACCCTTCATGAATTGATAATTAAATTTAAATATGATTTCATAGGTTACTAATACTTTGGGTAACCTAATGACTTTTATTTGAATTATTTAATTTTAATAGTCATTCTCTAGTTTGGGCTGAACCTCATTAGAGAACTCTACAACATGTTGAATGAAAGTAATGATTTGGAGGTTGTATACACACAATATTTTTAAACTTTATCAATTACTAATGTTTTCTCTCTTTCAATAACCTATCAAGTATTAATCTCTCTAAGTGCACACCTTAAAGGGTGCACCAAGAAAGGGGTGGGTAGACCATTAGTGATTCTCAAGATTGTTTTTCCCTATACCACCATTTATAACCAACACAAGTCCCTCCTATATGATTCCCTAAGTTTTGACACCTCCATTAGACTCTCATTAAAGTGATTCACTACCTCAAATTACCCTTACCTAATAAAAACCTTATTTTTACCATCCTTAGAACATAGTTGAATGGGTTGAACCAATTGTGGGAATTGAGTATGTTAAGGGACTATATCAGCCCAAACAACTTAGTTCAAGACCTAACTACATTATTTCCTAACTAACTAGGTCGATAGGGCCAATTGTATCAACTAAAATTATGAATGGGGTTAGGGTTATATGAGGATATATAGACACGTCCTTCACCCCATTTATAATAGAGATAATCATTTGTGGTTATTTATATGTTAATCCACCATTCTACTTGAGGATTCATTACTTAGGGCTTCATAATACTTGGAGAAGAATCTTATCTTGTGGGAAAAGTCTTTTGGATGCATAACAAAAATATTGTAGCCTATAGATGACATATCTCTATATTATCCTTAAGAACCAAAAAAACCTATTTAAAATCACCATTGGCCAAGGGAGAGATTGAGACTTGACAAGTTCATCTTCATGGTAAGTATTTATAATGCTTACTCCTTTTTTGTTAGTGTATATATTTACATGTATAATGGTTTATGAATGTATTATATATCCATGCTTAGGATTACCTCTACATTGACTTGAGTAGATTTATTCTTTGCATGTTTATTGTTTATCTTTATTATCCCCCATTTGTGCTACAAGATTTGGTGAACACTAGATTATATTTACTTTACTTTATTACCACAACCTAGATGATCTATATTGCTCATGACCCCGATTATCTAAATATACCAACAAGAAAAATGAATAGATTGATTTATCTTCTTCTAACTAGGATTGATTTATATATCAAATTTAATTTATCTTGTATATATTCTAGTGACCCCAATGTGAAACTAACCCTTGTAGGTTTTCCTTCATGCTTTCATTTATTTTCATTTCTTATTTATTTCATTATTATATTGCTATACCGATTCTATTACCTCATTATAACATTATGTGTGTAGGTTTTAACACACAATAAATATGATCTAATTTATTTGTCTTTATGCAGGTCATCTTCAAATATAGATAATTGGATTGATTTGATTGACTTAGTTTAATTTTTTGCATATAGATCTTCAGACTTAGTGACCTAGTCAACTATGTTAGCATGTTAAAAAATTTCATCTAGACGTCATAGTATAAAAATAATAATTCAACATTATTAAATCATCATATTCATTATAAACCAAAACAATCATTTCTTTTCTTCATTTTAGTCTTATGTTTTATAGTTTTTAGTTCTATTAATATATAGCCCTATAGAAAAGTAAGTCGACTAGATTGACTTAGTTCTATAGTTGCTTCTTGCCTAGGAGACTTGGATTACTTGTTCAATTAGGTTTTTTGGCCTATACTTAAGTAGACCAAAATAATCAAGCCAAATATATTATGTACTATTTACATACTCAGTCAACCCAATCGACCCATATTATTCAATCAAAAAGAATTAAATCACATTGGTAGTAATTAATTCATCTTTCATTTTGATGCCTACTTGTTTAGAGTAACATGCATAGTAGAACTAGGAAAGTTTGAATTATAGGTTTAATCACATTATTTTTTATTTTATTCACATGTTAACAAATCATAAAATATTAAAAGGCATTACCCAAGGTCTACCTACATGGATTTCATCACCAATCGGGAAGTCAACTCAATTTTTTGGCTAAGTATAAATACATGGTTGATATTATATATTGGAAAAGCACCCGATACCCTTATTTTTGAGGGATTGTGAAGTAAGGGGATAGGCCCCAATACCAATCTAGTACCATCACCTATATGGATCAATTTCAACCTTAACAACCTAAAATCAACTTTAGCTTGCCTCTTTCTAGTTCCTTTCTAAAGCCAAATTCCATACCACATTTATTTTTAAAGGTATAATTTAAAACATTAAGAATGACCACATAGATTAGCATTTCCATTTTGAGCTTTGTTGATGGCTCTTTGTCAATTGTATGATGTATTAAAAAAAATTATTGGCTAATGTTGGTATAAGGTTTCTATTGTGTGCCATAACTAGGTTTCCTAGGTTGACCTACTTGCCTGTGTGTTTATTTTAATTTCATTACCAATTAACACTAGATCTTCTAGAGTCATAATTGTAAAAACCTATCTTTATCCTTAGAACATAATCAACCCACTTGACCATGTCTCTAAATTTTTTTATCTCCTCTAAACATATTCAACCCATTCGATTGCATCTCCTACATTTTATTTTTCATAGAACACAATCATTATGTCCAACCCAATCTCTCAGAGGTTGGTCATTTTTTCTTCCCTCTTACAGATAATAATCATCCTATTCATCCCAATCTCTTATATGTTGTCTATTGTGTTTACTTTTAACACACAGTCGACCTATTTGATTGTTTGTCTTACATACTTTCTTAGTTTACCCATCCACAAAACATGTTCAACCTATTTGATTGTGTCACTTGTAGCCTATCCTTTTTATTTTATTTTAGAACAATGTCAACCAGTTCAACCTAGTATCATATTAGTTTATCTTCATTTCTAATAGGTGTTTATATTCCCTCCCTTATCATGAATTATTTATTTATAGATAATATAGAATTAAATCAAACCAAAATGATGAGTTTCACTAATTCCAATAGAATTTTTAAAACACACTTTGTAGTACCTAACACAGATCAAAGTAATGTCCATGTTACCACCCAGACTACCAACTATGGAACTCCTCCTTCTTCTTCTATGGAACTTAACCCCTTATTTATGTGAATGCTAGAAAATTAATGTGACTTTGATTACATGGATAAAATTATCCTTTTCATCAATTAAAATTTCCAACATAGACGTAAGGATCCTATAGTCATTTATAACATCATGATGGGACTTCATTTTATAGAAACCCATTCAACTTCACCTAGGTTTTCCACAAGATTTAGGGCAAGTCATTTTTTTCATCTACACTTTCCTCTCTATCATGTCTCCTTCTCACATTATGACATCATCCACTATGTCTTCATTTACCTCCATGCTAAGTATTTACACAAACATGGTAGGTTAAACCTTTAGTGGGGCTCTTTAAAATACCCACATGCATACCCATGATACTAATACATCTCATTCTACTAGTGCTTCTTATTCTACTAGTTTATTTCATGATTCTAATGTTTACTATGATACTAATGCATCTCATTCTATTATTTATTCTCATTTCATTGGTGAATCGCATTCTACTACCTAATCTCATACTCATAGTGCATCAAAGCTCTTAATAGCTCACATAACACTAATGCATCAAATGTTGCTTCTACTAGCCAAAAGATATTAACTATTATTAATGTTTTAACCTTTCAGGACTTAACACATGTAAATCCTATGTTTGATTAAAGGTTTAGGTAGAATAAAACAAGGAAATAATATGAATTAAATAAATACACTAATTTGTTATAGAATTAATTAGCTTTGACTTTTATAAAAATAGTAATAAATAGTGAAAATAAAGACTTACCTAGAAAACATCTAATATAGATGATATGTGTGCTATAAAATGAGATGGAATATAGTCTAAGTGTCATAAATTGGATCCCTATGTCATAATTGCTCCTAGAGAATAGTGTTATTATTGGTAAAGTGGTAGTAGTATCTTGATATTAGTAGTGTCATATGTGCAAGACTATTTTTAACTTTTGGGTGCACCTATTTCTAGATTCCTGGGGTCTATTCCTATGCACATGAGTTTTAGAACCTTGTATTATCCCTATAATAATTGATTTATTCTACAAACCCTAATCCTCCATATAACTAAGGCATGAGATATAAAGTATGTTCATTACTAGGGTAGGCTGTACATCCTCAATGTACCATGATGAAGAGAATTGCCTACATAATAATAACTCAAGGAGGGATTGATCCCAATGTAGTTCCCCCTACCTAAGTTTTATTGTAGGTGAAAGTGATGATAGTATGATAGTGGCCTTGAGTGACTTGAATGTTATTGAGACTGTAAATTTTGAAAATATGAGCTTAGGGATGTTGTATGTGATATTATGCATAATTAGGGCAAAATAGGGATTGATAACCTAAATTTTGCTCAACTTGTTTCATTTTTGAATGTGTATTTTTCATCTAATTTATATCTAGTGGATAGAGGTATAAAAGTTGTGTGTGTGTGTGTGTGTGTGTGTGTGTGTGTGTGTGTGTGTGTGTGTGTGTGTGTGTGTGTGTGTGTGTGTGTGTGTGTGTGTGTGTGTGTGTGTGTGTGTGTGTTATCTTATTGCTTATGTAGGTGAGAAAAGATGTCTAAGCCAACCTTAGGAGGCTTTAGTTTTTAAAATATATCTATTTGTAAAAATATAGGGTAAAAGGACATTAGTTCCATTTTGGGGACACTAGAGCCTTGTGGAACTAATGTCCTTATTATGGTGCTAGTGTATAAATGGTAGAACACTAAGAATGAAGGGACACGATAAAGAAATGAGGTCTATGACTACTTTAGGGCTGACTAGGGATGCATGTGTCCCACATGAAGGCTATACATGTGTGATAATAGGCTCTAGGATAGATTTAGGGTTAAGCTAAGGATATGTAGTCTCAAGTAGCACTCTTAACACTCAAATACCACTTTTAGGTGATTAAAATTACAAAATCTTAACCAAATGCATACATTTTAAAATAATAATGTAAATAAAATTATGAAAATGCAAAATCACTTATTATATCTCCAAAACCAACCCCAATATGCTCAATGACCCCTATGGATTCACATGGTAACCTCATACCACAGCCCCCACTTATCAACAAAACTATTAAACACTTATAAAATGAAAATTTTTACCTCAAATTTCCAACATTGACATAGGGGTAACATTCCCACTGTCAATTATAATATATCTACATATCCCACCTTATACTTTAAAACATTTGGAAACCTTTACCAAGATTGGGTTAAAGTTAATACTTTTGCTGCCACTAAACTCTTAGATAAAACACTTTTAGGAGATGTTTTAGATTGGTATAGTCAACTTAAAACCCAATCCATTACAAGGTCAGAAGACTCGGCCAATTCACTAGTTTAATAATTATAAACTAGTGATCTTCCTGAAAACTGCTTAGCTCATTTCATCAACTTTAAATAATTAGAATTTGAAATATCACAAGTTTTCATAAAATGATGGAAATACTTGTATAATAAAGTTGAGTATAATATGGAAGATGATAATATATTACACTTATTTATTAATGTTATTCATCCTAAATTATAATATTGTGTTAGGACTGTTTCTCCAAAAACTTTAGAATAGGCTCTTGACCAAGTTAAATTTCAAGATTTCCTTATACGTCAATTTGAACTCCCCAACCTACAAGGGAAGTTTCATTCTTGTAAAAGATAAAATATAAAATATAACCAATGATTGTGCTATAGATACTTATAATTCCATATACACTATCCAAGCCATCGCTCCAAATAATACCATAGAGCGTGTTTCTTTACCTGCACCTAATAACAATTCTCATCATAATCCCACATTCTCTCAAAAAAAATCATACTAATGTGCACAAACCTCTTTCCATAGAATAAAATAAAAAACATATTCCAAGACATTTACCATGAGATTTTGACCCTACAAGTCCTATGAAAACATGGTATGATCTAAATAAATTTTATTGGTTTCATGTAAGTTAGGGCCATTTTCATGAAACTTGTTGCTAATTAAGAAATCTTGTAATGGACTTTCTCCTTGGACCCAAATTTAACCACAAATCACTTGTACATAATTGTCAATAAGCTTATGACATAGAACTTAAATCTCATAAAAATCAAACTAAAAATAAAGATTTAAACCAAGTTAATGCTCATTTAGCTATTTATAAGGATCCTCTTCCTAACCATTAAGACAAAATTGATCAACTTACCCTTAGTACCAATAATAAGGAAAGTAATATAGATATTAACACCAATAATGAGAATGTGGTTAACATAACTAATATTAGGAGATTAATTGATTATATTGATTCAATCCCAACCCCTAACCGTCACACCTCTTCAACATTTTACATTATTCAAGACACTTCCCCATCCCATCATAGAACTGGGGCACTTGGAACCAACAAACATACAAGCATCACCTCTAATAACATAAATTGACCATACCTCTCATACAAATGATATAAATTCTACTATTTCCCAAACTTCCATACCTCAAGTAAACATCCCTCAAATTTAAATACTATTTCTTCTACTCAACCACATGAAATATTTCAATAAATAACCACATCACCTAAGATCAATCAACCTACTTTAAACTAGAATAAAACAAAAATACCTTACCAATATAAATTTCACTGTGCATCCAACCCCCCTTCAATGTATTTATTATAACATTATTCTCCTTTATCCAATAATCCTCTAACAGGTTATGATGGATGGGATCCTATCATGGAAATTTCCCATATTCCATCCCAAATTCATTTCTTAAAAATTATGAGAACATCCCCTTACTATTTTAATTGACTAATATAATTACTATTCAAAATGAACATCCCTCATTCTCCACCCATAGGTAAATAAGCTACCTTATTCGGATATGAGGATAACATTCTCTAATAGTGTGAATAAATATATATCCATGTTGATGAAATAGTGGACACTTCTCTCTCACTAAAATTTCCTATCTCTTCTATGATTCTCTATGATATATTGATTCATGTGGATGATCCCACTTTATTAATTAGTGTACAAATAAGAGATATCCAATTCAAACATGTTTTAATTGATAATGTCTCAAGAACTTATGTTTCTTCCATTGATTTCATTAAAACACTTGGATATTATGAATGCAACCTTAAATCCACATAAATTACATGCCAATGATATGATATAATTCGAATGCATATTTTATGCTATGTTTTGATTCCTATTATCATTCTTCCCATCACCGTTCATGTGAAAGTCATGATATTTAACTTTCCATTTTCCTATAATATCTTGTGTGTCGAGATTGGACACAATGCATGAGATCAGTTACTTAATTTGCATGCCAATGTGTTAAATTCTCTTACAATGGTGATATATATAAGATTTAAGGGAACATGAATCCTTATAATTTTGAACAATTCTAAGAATGAGGTATTTTTAAAATACCCACCCTTAACCCCTTACTTAGCACTACATTTAGAGAATCCCAATGCTTTAATTATCTCATCAACTCTACTAGAGGTTATAATGGTCATCTAGAATTAATCAAAAATTTTCCACCTAACCTCTTAGACTCATATGATGATGAACCAAATGAGATAAGTTTGAAGATAAAAAAATTCAATCTCTCCCCTAACATCATTTATAAACTACCTCCTCTTCAACCTTGATTCTTTCAGCAAACTTTTGATGAAGTACCAATTACTCTAGTTGAAACTAAACAATCCATTCACTATGTTTACTCGATTAACAAAATAGTTAATGCATATAATGTTGACTTACATATAGTCAATTATGATAATGGTTATTATTTAGATGACCCATTTTTAGTTGGATTCATTCAAGATAAAAATGTTGAGGTTCTTAGATATCATTCTTATTTATTGTAGCCTCTTATTTATTTTTAGACCATTCCTTCTCTTATAGTACATGATATGTTTTTTTATATATTTTTCATAAGTCATATATGTAACACACACATTCTACACCTTCAGTCATTGTTGACCCACTTAGGAGAATACTTATGGACCATGCCATGATAGGACCTTACCATTTTTATAGATGTCATTATACCTCCAATTTTCTTCCTCTTCATATGTTAGCTACTCTGCTTCAACCCACTACATAGCCAACCATACATATATATGAGCCTAGTCCTGACTCTAATCTAGCTTCTCCCTTCTTTGGTTGTGATCTTTTACCATTACCTAAGCTATATCCTCTACCAACATAATTAGATGAGCACTATTGTGATATTCATAGAGTTATTGGTCATTAGAACAAGGATTGTCATATACATCAATAGTAGTAGGCTTATTCCTCTATCGATTCATCTAGTAGACCTCCACCATCTATTAATAGACGCATTTGTTGATTTCATGGTACATGTAATCATTCCTCTACCTATTATCGACAACTTAGGTAGTAAATTGATACACTACATTCCATCATAGTACATCCTAAATACAAGACTATCCCACCTCCCAAGCTACTTCCAAAGTACATCCCTAAATATGGGAAAGTATATTATCTTTGGCATCAGTGTACTACACACCATATTGATAGGTGTTGAGTGCCTCAATAATATCTTGAAGATTTTCCATATACTACACTAGCACAAGTTATTCTTCTTGTTACAAGTCACCTAAGAATAAAGGATCCTCCTTCTCCACCAGCTACACCTCCACATAGATCTACATATTATATTCATATTGAGATACCTATTCCTTATATTGAGTATTCCACATAGGAGGTACCACATGCACATCACTCTTCTTCTACCACACCTACATTTTTGTTAGATATGATATAAAAGAAATTATTTTCATAAATTTAGATGAAGATTGATGAGACTTTGACCAACATCAGAAGTCAAATACATAAGGATGTATCAGATGTTATGGTTGACATTTGTGGTCAAATCTATCAATATTTGTGAACACAACACGGTGTTCTATCACATTATTTATCATTCTATTTCAAGATTTGGATTAGATTTATGATTCATTTATCTATCTTATATTTTTTACTGTTTTTCAAACATGATTTCACTTATCTCTTTTGCATGAATCATTATATTATGTTTTGTGTATTTTACATGGTTTCATTCTATTTAGCTTTCTCTTATTTTTCATGGCTTCAAACTTCTATTTATGAATTCAATTATTTCACATGATTCTTTTATCCTCTATTTGATGTTTGTTTTCTAATTTAAGCTAAAATAAAGATAATTATTATTGTGACATGGTTATAAAACATGCATTCGCTTAGTATTTTATCTTTACCATATGATCAATTACCAAACATTACTTCTCAATGTACTATCTATATACAAGGATCTATTTGGTCTCCCTTTTTCCCTTATTTATCTTCACATAGTAAGCATACATATGGTTGAAACTTAAGATTACATATTGGTTCATAGGTAAGCCTATGTTTTTTAGCCAGTCATATCTCTTGTTATTTAGACTCTTTTAACCAAAGTCTAAATCTCATTCATGTGAATCACTATTTTTCACTCATGTTGGTTATTATAAATTTTTATGGAGGAAGAATCAAAAAATCAATAAAAAAAAATTAAAATCTAAATCATTTAAACAAAATTAAATGATCAGAAAGGCAAATATAAAATCAAAAGTATAATCACACCAAAAGACATGATTTTTTATTTTTATCACATATCCTATTCCCAATAAAATCTCAAACTCCATAGTTGGCCTCATGATAGATTGGAGGTCTATTGGAGTGTAGTATGCCATTGGATTGGGATAGGAGAATAAAAAAATCTCTATAGTGATACCTATTTTCTCACACAAGTACCTAATCTTCTAGTAGACTGATGGATCTGTAAGGGGTCCTGAGGAACATGGAATATGTTGTGGGAAGGTAGGTATATTTTAATTTCTTTATTTATATAAACTTCATGATTTGATCTTAATATTCCACCTATTTTCCTATACCTCTTTGTGCTTATATGGAGTAGGTATCCTCTATATTTTGACGATCACTTAACTCTTAGTCTTTTCCTTCTTACCTGGTATGCCTCATGTTTACTAAGTATTTATTATAAACACCTATGTCATGATTTTTACACTCCATTTTTCATTACAACAATCCCAATATTTCCCCTTGATGAATATTGTTTTATTAATTGATCATACCCCTAGGGTTTCTCTTTGTGAGTTGTAGTATAAGTGTGAACAAGGAATCTAAGAAGGGTGTTTAGTATGGTGTTAGTTTGAGAAATAAAACTCAAATAAACACACTAATACTTACACTTCTAGCCTAGACACTAGGGAGAGCTTAGGTAACAAAAATAAATGAAAGCACAACAAAAACATAAAAAAACAACTCTTTTACCTTTTTGGAGCTCTAAATGGATTCTTGAATGGCATTCTTAGCTTGTGCATCAAGAAGTCTTTGAAAATGAAGCTTGTTTGGCTCCTTATCTCCTTTCCACCTTGGATTTTATTATTTGGCTTAAGATTTGGGAATGAGAACATTACATATATGAGACTTATGGACTAAAATCTTGTATAATAACTCTACAATATCCAAGCTTAGAAATGAAGGGGTATAGCCTTGTATTTATAGCCTTGAGAATTAAATCTCACCCAAGGTGAGTTAAGGTTGAGTTTAGGCTTGGATTGTGTTAAAAATAACCCTATCTAAATTAAAACTTACTCTAGTTGAGTTAATATTTGTCATGCAATTATGATTTTCTATTACTTGGTATGGCTCTTAAATTAGATATTTTGAGATATTTTGGAAGAGCTTGACAACTCATAAAGGTAATGATGAAAAGGCTTGATATTTTGAATTTTTGAAATTTTATTTTTAGATATTTGTTAATTTAAAATGGATAATTAAAAAAATCATTTAATCCTATTTATTTAGATAATTCAATTTGATTAGCATTTTATTTCTTTCAACATTTGATCAAGTGCCCCACTTAATGGGTCCATAGGCCAAACTGACCATTGTTATGTCACAAGGTGATTAGGGATGAATCTATGAGAGGTTATTATTGAATATGATAGAATACCCCAATTAGGGATGTCTCAGCATGATTCTAAGCTTTGATGAATGATGTGTAAGAAAATTTTGGATGTTTAGTGATTCCTAGGATTAATTTGTAATGGCTGGTAGGAATTGGTCTGAATTCCAATCAAAATCCAGTTGTAGCCAATTTTAGGTGTCTATAGTTTACCTCTATTTGGAAAATAATTATAAGCTATATGCATAGTAACGTCTTCTCAAAAAATGAAAAGGTCATGTATGCCTAATGCTTCAACGATAATGGATGAACTCTAGATGCCCCTTCAAGGGAGTGGTCGACCAAGAATGGTTGGTGATCAGTCCCTCAAAAGAAGGAAAAAATGGGACCAAAAGGTAAAATAGGGTGAAAAAGACTTATTTTACCATAGGTGGTTATAATTAGTGGCATATTGATCTACCCTAGTTAGGCAGATAATAGGATGATTTTCCCAAAGGTGGTTATAATAATCAACATAACATGGTACAATGATTTGCCCACAGGTAGTTATAATAATTAACCAAAGGGTAAGGGTAATAAGAGAATGATTTGACCAAAGATAGTTATAACCATTGGAAAGATAAAAACATTCCCTATTTGGGGAAAAAGAGATATTAGTTTACCCAAAGGTGGTTATAAGTATTACCGTAATAAAAACATGCCCCAATTGGGTAGAAGAAAGATAATTATTTCCCAAAGGTGGTTATAATCATTAACCTCTAGATATATCAAAATATAATGATTTTATCATAGGTGATTATAATCACTAACTCTATAGGTGGGATGGTACATAATGATTTTCCCAAAGGTGATTAGATTCATTTGTAAAATGATGGGAATAACATGGTAAATTGGAATAGGTGGCTTACATATTAAATCCATACTCACAGAGTTAGAGTAAGTTGGTATAGAGGAGAAAGATAAATTTAGGCAACCTACTGGCATGGAGATGCACATCTGAGTTATCAAGGGTTAAAATTATTTTTTGATTTAGTTACTATATATGTGGGAAATGATTAGGGTAGATTGGGAATTTTTTAGGTGCCAAGGAGAAATAATGCGGCTTCATTACTTGTAAGATTTATCGAGCTGATTTTTGTTGTATCATGTGATGTTAGGCATCATGATAGAACACCATGATAACTTATATAAAATATGTATAAGGACTAACACACAATCTAATAAAAAATAAAAAATAATGCACCAATGATAAAAACCATGATGATAATGTGGATGTATAAATATGGATGGATGTAAGCATAATGCATAAGGAATCACCCAATGGATGCAATTTTATGAAGTCAAGGCAAAATAATTAAAGAAAACAAATAGGAAAACAAACAAACAAACATAAAGACATAAACATTTAATAAATAAGAAGTAAACAAATAAATAAAATAATGAGAAAAGAAGGAAACAAACACAAACAATGGTTAATGATAATGTTAGCACAAACAATATAACACAAACAAAAGACCTAAAATTTCCCATAGGCTATAAGATACAATGATAGAAAAAAAATGGGGTAATAGAAGAAAAGGAAGGGGTAGCCGAGCTGACTCTAGATGCACTAGGTAAGTGGACACTTCCTACATAGTTCCATGGATGGAAGATCCAATGTGAACTTCAAGCCAAATGCAATTCTCCTAGGAAATGGGATAAAAGAAAAATGATGAGAATAAAAGCATGATTATGTGGTAGAGGAATTATGGGAATGGGCTCAAAAAATGGTGAGCATGGGATGTTAATCCAATAAGGATGGGGACAACTAAATGACAAGTGGTATCTTGTAAAATGGTTAGGGGTTCCTAGAATCTATAAGGCAAAGATGTGGTTAATTTGGTGATTTTTAATATTTTATAGATCTTTTAAAACTATTTTTGGAAATTTGTCTCAACTCAAATGATAATAATGAGATACTAAATGATTCAACTCACAAAATGGTGAGAGTGTTCAAATTGAAATTTCACTCAAAATGGTTAGAGCATGGCAAAAGGGTATCTAAGTTGACCTCATGTGAATTGAATGCTACCTACATAGTCTAAATATGGGACCTCAAGTCACTGTAGTTTTGCCTTATAGTGGAAGAATTCGATGAGGTAGTAGCAAGTTCTCAAATAATAGGTAAAGTAGGAAAATATCATAGTACAATATAGGAATGGAAATGTGGTACTATAAGGCATGAATGATAAAGGTATTGGTCCTAATTTATCCATAGGTGGTTATAATTCAAAAATAATGATAAAGGTCAATGATACTATTTTACCTACATTCAGTTATAATTAGTAGCATGATGTGACACACTAATTTACCCAAATACAGTTATAATCAGGAATACCTAGATTGAAATGAAACAAAAAATGATGTAATTACCAAAGCAATATAATTCTAGTCCAAAATATGGCCTCTATTTATAATTTTGAATAAACTAATAAAACTTAATTTGAATCCCCACATTGAAGGTGATCAAACAATCAATGGAATTAAACCAAGGTCAAAAGATTGGGTAGGGAGGGTGAAAATAATGAGGGTTGATATGAAAGGTATGGAATAATGGTATAAGGTATGTTATAAAGAAGATCATAATATGATACAATGGAAATGGGCCTCATAGACAATACTTTAGGTCTCTCAAGTGAAGTAATGCTTGAGGTGTGTAATGTTCATCAACTCATCAAGTTCATCCCCATTTAGTCTAGTCATCATGTATGATCTAGAGCCATAATTGGAAAAAAATGATATAAGGGCCTATCCAGTTGGGTTTTAACTTTCCCTTGTGTTTTTTTATCGATTATGGTATTTTGTTGGTTTTATTTGAGAACAAGATCACCAAGTTTAAACTCTCAATGTTTGACTCATCAATTATAGTGGCCACAAAGTCTATTTTGGTATGCTTTAAGGTTATTAATTATAGACATGCATTTTTAATCAAGTAACTCCATCTCTCAAATTCAACCTACTCAGTAGTCTTCATCTACCAGGAAATGCTTCAGTGAGATGCACAAAGAAGGTAACTCAACCTCAATGGGAAAAATGGCCTCAATACCATAAACTAGGGAATATGGAGTGGCTCCTATTGAGGTACGATAATTAGTGTAGTCTACCCAAAGGGAGAAAAATATTTAGAGGTGAAAATCATGGCTAACATCATTGATAATCTTTTTAAGGATGTTTAAAATGGTTTTGTTAGATGCTTCTTCTTGGCCATTACCTTATGGGTAATATGCAATAGAAAAATGTTGAGTAATATTGTACTCAAAACGTAGTGTTTTGACATCCTTATTCTTAAATGATCTACCATTATTAGATATAATGTCAGATAGGATACCATAGTATAAAATGAGATGACTAAATATGAATTTGGAAATTTTCTTTTCAATCATGTCAGTGAGGGGTATATCTTCAACCCACTTAGTAAAATATTTGGTGGTGGTAAGGATGTGATTATGGCCATCAGATGATTTTTTTTAGTCTCCCAAATGAGATCGAGTCCCCATGTAGAAAACATCCATGGATTAAGTTTAGTTTTAGTGTTTTGACTAGGGCATGAATCAGATTGGCATGGCTTTGACATTTGTTGCACCTTATAACATGAGCATCTACATCTACATCCATAGCTAGCCAATAATACCCAATACATAGGAGATTTTTAGCTAGGATGGCCCCATTAGTGTAGGCTCCACATAATCCTTCATAAACTTACTATAATTATAATGTTGATTATGTTAAATTTAAATAATGAAGTAGAGTTCCATAAAGGTTATGACAGTAAAGGGTTGGTCTAAGTAAGGTATAACATGTAATTTGGTGGGTAAAGGCCTTTTGATTTTTATGTGATAGGTCTGGTGGCATTATATGGTATTGAAGGTAGGTAAAAAGGTCAAAATAACATATAGATATAGGACCAACAATATCATATATCATTGTGATGTTTGAAGGTTCATGAGTAGGCATTATAAAATTTTCAATGAGGAACTGATATTCTTTTGCCTTCTCTGGATGATCTATCAAAGATCCAATGGTGGCCATGGCATCCATTGTTCTATAATGGCCCTTGGTGTATGTTCAAATTTTATGTTGGAAATCTTCTATTTGAGAGTGTTGACCATATCCTTGTATGGCACCAACTTGTCATGTTAGGTTTGAAAGTGGTTTGTACCCTGATTGATGATTAACTGAGAATCACCATAAACCTTGAGATGTTAAATATTCCATTGTACTATATAAAAAATGCCTATAACAAGTGATTAATATTCATCAATTTATTGTACAAGGAAATATGATATAAATGATTTAGGGATAATATCCCCTATGGTGTAATAAAAAATAGGTGTGTCCCTGATCTATGTGTTATGAATGATCCATCAAAATATAACTTTCAGTAATTCTCCTCAAGGGGTGTTTCAATGATGGTCATTATGGACTCATCTAAGAATTAAAAAATAAGAGGTTTGTTATTTGTAAGGGGAAATTAAATAAGTTGATTTTCAAGTCCTTATCCCTTTATATATTTTTAGTTGACGTATTCTATTTCAAACTCACTTAGAAGCATGATCTATTTGGTCACACAACATTGTAAAGCTATTTTGGATAGAAGATACTTGAGTGAATATACTTTGGAAATAACCATGATCTTGTTGTTTAGTATGTAATGTTGTAGGTTTCAGGCTACAAAGACCATCACCAAACAATATTTTTCAATAGGCATATAATTATGCTCATACATGACTAGTGTACATCTTAGATATTACATGACACATTCTTTTCCATTGTCATCATGTTAAACTATAAGTGCTCCCAGGGATTTTATTGTGGTAGATAGATATATTAGGAATTACTTTCCTAACATAGGTGGTAACAAAATAGGTAGATTGGTTAGATATTCCTTTAGGTGCTAAAAGTCTTTCTAGCATTTGTCATCCTAATGAAATGTGACACCCTTCTTCAGTAAGTGTGTAAATGGATGGTATTTGTCATCCAAATATGAAATTAAGCATTTGATAGATTGAATATTTCCCTACAAATTGCGGAGATACTTCAAATTGGAAGGTTGTGGCATCTTTACAATGGCTCATACTTTGGCAAGATCAACTTTAATGCCTCTATGAGACACAATGAAGCCCAAAAATTTGCCTAAATTAACTCCAAAAACACACTTATAAGGATTGAGCCTAACCTCTAATTCATGTAGTCTCTCAAATATTTGTCATAGTGTAGTTGGGTGATCAACTTGAGTATTTGATTTACCTAATATGTCATTGACATAGTCTTAAACAATTTCATCCATGATATCATGAAATATAATAGTCATGGCTCTTTGGTATGTGACCCAATATTCTTGAGACCAAATGACATAACCAAATAATAGAATGTTACTCATGGAGTGGTGAATGTTATTTTATGTTGGTCTTATGGTACAATCCTAATCTGGTTGTATCCTAAATATCCATCCATTAGTGAAAGAATTTCACACCCTACTATAGATTCAACTATCATGTCAATGTTTGGTAGAGGAAAGTCATCCTTGGGGTAGGCCTTATTTATATCTCTAAAATTAGTATAGATTTTGTTTCTTTCTAGCTCT
The DNA here is from genome assembly GCA_037957365.1 of Torreya grandis. Lineage (NCBI taxonomy): Eukaryota > Viridiplantae > Streptophyta > Pinopsida > Cupressales > Taxaceae > Torreya > Torreya grandis. The sequence goes on from JARHVA010004436.1 coordinate 190,995, forward strand.
TGCTAATGAGCATAATATTTGATATCCACTCTGAGTAGTTGATCAATCGAATATATCTCACTTCTAAGAGTTTTTATAACTATTTATTTACTAATATAATAATGCAAGGATGCATCTTGTGTAATTTTTGCTTCACAGGTTTGGCATCAAGATGTATAACAAGGTGGGTTCTAAACCTGGCATGTCTAAATAAGCCTAATCAAAGATGTCAACAAATTCCCTCAAAAGGGTTATAAATATTTTATGTTCCTCTTCAGTGAGATACGCACTTAATTTGATCCATTTAGAGTCATCTAGAGTCCCAATGTTAAATTTTGTAGTGTCTTTTATAGGGAGAGTTGAACAATCTTGTAGAATGGTTGGTAATGATTTGAATTGGGAAACCATAAAGTCCTCTATTTGGATTGGTTCTTCTAGTTCTCATAAATAAGATTAATCAGAATCTCCCAATCGTAAAGATGGCCATGTTATGAACACTGTTGGAAACTCTTGAATGATTCATTCAAAGGCATCTTGTTTGGTAGAATTGTACTTGGATCCAAAAGTAAGTTCATCATTGGTGGTCTCCTGAGCTTCATTATGGGAAAGGTGAAAACCCCCATCTAATGGCTCTTGAAATAGGTTTTCAATATAATATTGGACTTTATATTTAATTTTACCCTGGTCCAAAAGTTCCTCAGAGAGGTTTTCACTTTGGGACCTTAATGTTTTATTTCTTTATTTATGGCTAAGGGTGTTCACCCATTATCCAAAATATGTTGTAGGATCTAATTTTATTGAAAGCCCTTATTTGTGGTCTCCCAATGAAACATTGTCTCTTAGGCCTAGAAAATCACAAAAGGCCTCATCATTCTCAAATTCATCTACAAGAACTATGGATTCTTGTTGGTCCTAGGATATAAGTTTAGGGTGATAGAGAGGAAGCAGATTATTACAAATAACTGGTGTAAGGGTACAAATGATATGGGTGTCAAAAATATTGGTATTGTCAAGGTATTCATAAATTCTATGATTAGACTCTACTTTGTTGCTTACATCATTATCACTAATCATCAACATTGAAACATGAATAAGATACATGGGGTCACCCCTAGGTAGTTTAAATTTGAGACCATAAGTTTCTTTGTACCAAGTGATAGAGATTGGCTCAAGAGTACCCTATTGATTTATCCTGATGCCTCCTCCTTCATAGGCTTGATTCTCCATGATCCTATTAAGAATTGGGTATTTTTTATTTTTGTAATAATTAGTGAATTTATCATTATATAACCAATATTCATCTTTGGCAAGTGGGTCCTCTTCTTGGCAAGTGGCCAATGTGAAAATGATAGGAGATGGACTATGGATCTTGCCTTTTCCCTTTCACTACCATTCCATGCAAGATGGCTTGGATTTAGGTCTTTCATAAGACTTGGGGTTCTATGGAAGCTTGGTAATGTGAAACGTATCATGGGTTTAATACTCTCTTAGTCCATTGTCTGAGTTGGTAAAATGATTAGACAATTCAGGAGGTGGTATATGGGAAGATGAATCAAGGATATATGGGTTGATGGAATTAGCCTCTGGTAAATTAACAAGTATTTCCTTGCCTTTATCCTTTTTGGTAACTATATCTAAGCTAAAGAGGTAATTATAACTTTCATACTCAGCCTCCAAATGGTTATAATTTTCATAAGGATACAAATCTCCTTTGATGGTGACCTCCATACCTAAGTGAGAGAACATGAGATACTAGTACAATGCTGAAGGGATTGCATGAATTTCATGTATCTAAGATCTACCTAAGAGAAAATTATATGATAGGTCCAGGTTTAACACATGGTAAAGTGTATAATGGGTCAAATCCCCAATGATAAATAGCAAGTTAGTGGTGCTTTATGATTCTCGCTCTTCATTATCATAGGCCTTGATAGTGATTATCTCTAGTTAGATATCGATTGTTTATTTAGCTAAGATTTTTGATGAGATTTAGAGACACAATATTTAGGCATGATCCATTGTCTATGAGGACACATTTCACTTTGTGTTACATTATGATAACTTCAACATAAAATGGATTATTATGGAGAGAACCAAGGGATGACAGATCACTTTGGTCGAAGGATAACTGTTGGCTTGGGGTTAGATGCCCAACAAAATCTTGGAATTTGTTTAGAGATATGTCATTTGGAATGTGTGATTGGCCTATAAGCTCTATTATGATGTTCTTATGGATAGTAGACATATGCAAAAAATCTAAAATGGAAACTTGTATGAATATCTTCTAAATTTGTTCCACAATATAGAATGTATTTTATTTTACAATAGTATATGGCTTTTTCCTAACTAGAATGGTGGGTTGGATGGGTTCGATGGTAGGTGGCTATGGGTCTAAAATGGTAATCTTTAACTATCAAGTTGTGATTCCATAATCAGAATGAGATATAGGACCATTGTTGCTAGCAAATGATGGTGAAGAGGGGCTAGATAGGATAATTCTTGGTTGTCAATTCACTTGTATGTGGTCATGGGGGAATGATGAGTTATTAGTATAAGGTCCAAAAGTAGTAATCCATGATTAATGGTATGCCTATATACAACCCCAAGTCAAGGGAGGATCACTAGCATAAGTTGGTTGATTATAATTATTTATCAATGGTCATGTTTAATTAACACTTAGTATCGGATTGATGGTGATAGTGGAAATGTGACCTCCCGTAATATGACCTACAAATTTATTTTAGTCATGTGAAATTATGTGGTAATTATATTAGGTATTGAAATCATTTTGGCCTTGGTTTCATCTATTTAGTTGACTTTGTTTTTGTGGGTGGTATTGATGTTATTGTCTTAGCTATTGATATTATTGATGTTGTTGTTCTAGCCTTTATTGTTGATATTGTTGGTTATTGTGGTTATTTTATGGAAAAAGGGTTTTGATAAATACCCAGGTTATGATTATACGTAGAAGCTTTATTATCCAATGTAATCTACCCATTTTCCAACATATTTTCAATGAGGTGTTTGATTTACAAAGAATAGCATAGATTATGTCCATGAACTCGATGGTATTCACAAAACTTGTTCTCTCTATATCAGTCCAGATAAAGAATGCCCTTAGGATAGTGATTTGGAATTGGCCAACTAATTAGATTCATAGTAGTGATTTTTCAAAGCATGGCTTCAATAGGCTCTCCAATGTCTCTAAAGACTTGATGAGTAGGTACATTTCTCCTTAGAGGAGGGGTTTTCAAAGGCAATGGTTGTATCATTTATTGAGTTGGTATAGGCTATTGTGAAGGCTATGCTTTCTAAATGGGTAATTGGTGAGGAGTAATTTGCATTTGTAGTGTTGGTTGAGAAGATGGTGTTTGCACCAGTTGAACATGATGTGTCTTAATTACTCCATTTCCAACAACATTATTATTGCAATTAAATTACTTAAATTTTTCATAATTATTGATATGGGTTGGTGCTGATACTTGCACTTAGATTTGGTTTTGGTTCTGATTTTGGCCATTTCCGTAGTTTTGATTATGATTTTGGTTTGATGAGGTTAATTTGATAATCCCTTTGCTAATAAGGTCCATTTATATTAGTAAACCTTTGTTGATGATCTCTTTAGAAGTGTGTGCACACTACAACTCTAGATGGCAAGATATCTTGTTATGAATTTTTTTGGTAAACACAATAGCTAATTGTTTATTTGGTAAGCTATGGGTGAAATGGTTGGCAAGTGTTCTCCATCATTTTAGATAGTTTGAAAATATTTCACTGGCTTTGTACTTGTCCTAACAAATCTACCAATGAAATCTCATGTTCGATATTATAGGAGAAATGTTGCACAAACTTGTCTAAAAGGTCATCAAAATAAAATATTAAGTTCTTTGGAAAATTTAGGAACTATTCCAAGGCTTGTCCTTCTAGACTACGAGGAAAAAATAATAGGAGGTATGTGTTACTACAAAGCACTAGTTGGCAAGCAATAAAGAATTCTATTAAATGGGCCTTAGGGTCCCTTTACCCTTGTATTTGTCAAATTTTAGTGGTTCATACCCTAGAGGAAATGATATCTATAGATATTCCATGTTGAATGGGTAGGAACACATGTCATATAACTTAAACTTATTGGTCTATTTCTTGGATTGAATTGCATTAATTGCATCCTTCATTTACTATAGTTCTTGTGCCAAGAAACTAGATGGAACATTGGCCTGAGGTGGAAGTTGGGTGGTAAAAGGTAGATTACCTTGATCAGGGTATAATGGAGGCATGGTTTGTTATGGAATGTTGGTTTGTCTAGGGAACCAACTACATTGATGAATTCAGGTATGATTATTGAAATTTCATGCATTATGGTGTGATATTCTGGTTTGTATTTGGTATATAGGATTGGTTTTGGGGGAATTGTGGTTGAGATGGAAGGATATGGTTTTGAGTGAAGTACTATTCCTATTGTGATTGAGTAGGGACTTACTACTGACTAGTTAAACCTAGATAAGTAAGGGGATCTTGTGAACTAAGGCCCTACCATTAAATTTGTTGCACGTTTAGAATTAAAGGCACTAGTTGCCTAATTGGTATTTTTGGGATAGCGGTACCTATTTTTTGCATGAACAACTATTGTGCAGTATATTCTTATTGGATGTTTGGAATTTGTCATTGACCAATAGACATACATTATTGATTAGACAACATTTGTGATTGTAAAGGTATGTTGGTCTATGATTGAAGAGGTATACTTATCACTTATTGATAAAGATGGAACAATTTTTTCCCCTTGTTGATGTGGTAGAATGTTTTACCTCTATTACATAAATATATTAGACTGTGCCTATTGTTATGGAATGTTAGTCATCACCTATTGTGGTGGAGTAGCATTCATCATGAATTGTTGAGGCAAAGCACTGATTTGTACTTGATTTTTTAATCCTTACCAGTGTGTGCTCAAAGAAGTAGTTGGTTGAGGATTAGCGGTGGATTTTTATGGTTTGGATATAGGATTTTATACCCCTTGCTATGGATCACCACTCATGGTGTTAACTAAAGGCACTTATTACAGACTAGTTGTTGGTGTAGTTAAACCACTTTATCTTGGATTGGATGACATGTGCATGTGATCCATTGTGTTTGACACATTTATCTATAGAATAAATAGACATTTCTTTAATAGTTGGGGAATTTCACATGCTTTCAACTAAAATGCTTTGTATGAATGGATCTATATATGAATTATTTAGGCCTATCATTTCAATTAATACATAACATGTTATTTTCTATTGTCATCATGTTGAGATATAAGTCCCCCCAAGGCTTTATCTATGGTATATATATATATATATATATATATATATATATATATATATATATAGATACACACACACACACACACACACACACACACACACACACACACACACACACACACACACACACACACACACACACACACACACATTAGGGATGGATTTCCAATCATAGGTGGTACTAAAATAGGCATATTAGCTAAATATTACTTTAGGTGCTAGAAGGATTTCTTGCATTCATCATCCTAATGGAATGTGACACCATTATTTAATAAGTGTGTAAATAGATGGCATTTGTCAACCAAATATAAAATGAAGCATCTACTAAATTTAATCTTACCCTATAAAATGTGGAGCTACTTCAAATTGAAAGGTGGTGGCATCTTTGTAATGGATCATACTTTGATAGGGTCGACTTTAATGCCTCTACGAGACACAATGAAGCCTAAATTTTTCCCTTAAATAACTCCAAAAACACACTTCTTAAGATTAATTATGAACTTATATTCATACAGCCTATCAAATATTTGTCATAATGTGGCTAGGTGATTAGAATGGGTCTTTGATTTACCCAATATGTCCTCAATATAGTCTTCAACAATGTCTTACACCATATTTTGAAATATGATAGTCATTGTTCTTTGGTATGTGGCCACCATCATCCAATTTAAATCAGCTCTGATTTTGTAGGGAAGGGTTCAATCTATTATATGATTTATTTGGTAGTTGGTCAATAAATGCCATCCATTTACACATTTACTAAAGAAGGGTGTCACATTTAATTGGGATGATGAATACTAGAATGCCTTTCATCACTAAAAGGAATATCTATCTAATTCACCTATTTTTTTATCACCTATGTTAGGAAAACCATTCCTAATATATATCTACCATAGACAAATACCTAGGGGCACTTCTAGCTTAGCATGACAATAATGGAAAAGAACATGTCATGTAGTATCTAAGTCGTACACTATTGGAAACTCTTAAATGATTCGATCAAAGGCATCTTATTTGGTATAACTCAACTCAGATCCAAAATCAAGTTCATCATTGGTGGTCTCATGAGCTTCATTAGGGGAAAGGTGAACACTCCCATATAATCACCCCTAAAATAGGTTTTTACCAGAAGATTAGCCTTTCTCTTTACTTTTACCCTAGTCCAAAAGTGACTCAAAGAGGTTTTCACTTTGAGACCTCAATGTTTTATTTCTTTATTTGTAGCCAAGAGTGTTCACCCATTATCCAAAATAGGTTACAAGATCCAGTTTGATTAAAACCCTTATTTGTGGTCTCCTAATGGAACATTATCTCTTAGGCCTAGAAAATTACAAAAAGCCTCATCATTCTCAACCTCGTCTACAGGCACTTTGGATTCTTGTTGGTCTCAAGATATAAGTTGAGGGTGATAAAGAAGAAGTAGATTATTATGAAAAACTAGTGTAAGGGTATAAATGGCATGGGTGTCAAACATATTGGTATTTACAAGGTCTTCATAAATGTTATGATTGGACTCTACTTCACTATTGGCATCATCATTACTAGTCATTGGCATTGGAACATAAATAAGATAAATGGGGTCATCGCATTCAGTTTAAATCTGAGACCGTATGTTCCTTTGTACTAAGTAATAGAGATTGTCTCAAGATTACCCTATTTATTTGGCCTAAGGCCTTCTCCTTCATAGGCTTGATTCTCCATGATCCTATCAGGAATGGGGTATTTGTAATTTCTATAATAATCAACCAATTTATTGTTGTATAACCAGGATTCATCTTTGGCAAGTGGGTCCTTTTCTTAGCTAATGGCTAGTGTGAAAATGATAGGTGTTGGACTATGGATCTTGCCTTTTGCCTTTCCTTTCCATTCCATGTAAGATGTATTAGCTTTAGGTCATCCATAGGACTTGGGGTTATATGGAATCTTGGAAATGTGAAATGTATCATGGGTCAAATACTCTCCTAAGCCATTGGATGAGATGGTAAAATGATTAGACAATTCAGGAGGTGGTATATGGGAATCTGAATCAAGTCTATCTGGGTTGAGGCAATAGGCCTCTATTAAATCAATAAATTTTTCCTTGCCTTTATCCTTTTTAGGAATTAGATCTAAGCCAAAGTGGTAATTATAAATTTCATACTCAACCCCCAAATTTTTACAATTTTCATAAGAATGCAAATCTCCATTGATGATGACCTCTATACCTGAGTGAGAGAACTTGAGATGCTAGTGTAATTTTGAAGAGATTGCATGAATTTAATGTATCCAAGGTCTACCCAAGATAAAATTATATGATAGGTGTCAGTTTAATACATGGTAAAGTATATCATGATTCAAATCCCCAATGATAAATAACAAGTTAATGGTGCCTTATGATTCCCACTCTTCATTATCATAGGCCTTGATAGTGATTATATCTAGCAAGAGATCAGCTATTGTGTATTTGAGATGCTTGATGAGCTTTAGAGACACAATATTCAAGTTTGATCCATTTTCTATAAAGACATGTTTCACTTTGTGTCATGTTATGACAACTTCAATTTATAATGGATTATTATGGAGAGGGCTAAGGGATGACATATCACTTTGGTTAAAGGTTAAATATTGGCCAAGAGATAGATGTCCAACCAAAGCTTGGAATTTTTCTAGAGATATGTCATTTAGAATGTGTGATTGGCCAAAAAACTCTATTAAGATGTTCTCGTGGATATTATACATATGCAACAAATCTAAAATGTAAATTTGTGTGGGCACCTTCTAAAGTTATTCCATAATATCAAACATATTTTATTTTATAGAGGTATATGGCTTATTCCTAGCCAGAATGGTGGATTGGATAGGTTTGGTGGTAGGTGGATGTGGGCTTGGAATGGTAATATTTGACCTCTGAGTTGTGATTGCACAATCATGATGAGATATAGTACCATTGTTACTAGAAAATGATAGTGGTGAGGGGCTATATAAGATAAGTCTTGGTTGTTGATGCACTTGTATGTGGTCATGGGGAAATGATGAGTTGTCGGTATAAGGTCCAAAATTAGTAATCCCTACTTTTTGGTATGCCTCTATGTGGTCCCAAGTCAATGAAGGATCACTGACATAAGTTAGTGTTAAGCATAAAATATACTGAGAGGGGGGGGGGTAAATCGGTATATTATATATCTTTTTCTTAATGTGATTTATTTTCTTTAACCACTTAATCACACATTCAAGATATGAAATAAAACTAAAATAATAATATGCACCACGAGAGAGAGAGAGAGAGAGAGAGAGAGAGAGAGAGAGAGAGAGAGAGAGAGAGAGAGAGAGAGAGAGAGAGAGAGAGAGAGAGAGAGAGACCATATTTTTATGTGGAAACTCAAAGTGGGAAAACCCATGAAGAATAATCTCAAGTATATGAATGAGTACCAACTCAAATTAAAAAGTTTGCAAGCACCAACTTGTAGGAGCACCAACCCCTTTTTTGATCACCAAAATAATAACTATTTGTGAGCATCAATCCCTTTCAAAGATTTGTGATCACCAACCCACAAAATCACCAACACCTCTTGTGTATAAAACACAACTATCTCTCAATGTTGATTACTCAACAAATGATATAACTCTACAATATCTCCTACTTTTTTCTCCTCTAAAACAAATAAAAACCATGCACTCTCTTACATATTACAAATGGCTTCTCAAGCCTTTATTTATAGTTTTCCAAATGACCTTTGGTATTCACCCTTTGTGACCCTTCAATCCTCATGAAAAATGGTGCCAAACTTGCATGCCCCTTCGTATCCTTGCATTTGAAAAATCACATGGTGAATCTTCATAAATAAATGCATCCTTTCCTATTTGTGACTTTTAGTATTCCTCAAAGTTTCCCTTCATGAAAAATGTGCCATACCCTCTTTTGTCTTTACATGATGACTCTTGGAATTCCTCAAGATGACTCTTCATGAAAAAATGCATTCCATTCTTCTTTTGTCTTTACCCCATGACTCTTTTACTTCTCAATGGGCCCTCTTTTGACTTATATGTAACCAAAAATATATTCATTAATATTAAATAAATATTAACACACATTATCCAAGATATGAATATTAAAAACACCATTAAATGCAATGGGGCCTTTATCACCAATGCTAGACCTTTGACATCAATGACAATATTTCCAACAATCTCCCCCTTTGACATTGATGAAAACCTCAAACTAAAATTACCACATCCTAAAACCTACACCTAATACCACCTAAAAAACATATAGTAACTCCCCCTTACTATAGAAACCTATACCTATTCCCTGTACCTATTTTTGCACATGTATCTTTACCTATTTCTATTCTTCTCCCCCTTTGACATCAATGTCAAAGGGCCTATCCTGGAGCTAACACTTAGCTCCCCCTCAATTGATGTTGATCCTAAATGATAAGAATTAAAATAAATTACTCCCAACTCCTCTCATAGATCCTTGAATGTGTCTTTTGATTATGCCTTTGTGAATATATCTGATAACACACAAAAATTGTTGCCTATCCTCTGAGCATCTGCAATCAACTCATTTGAATCTTTTCTTATGATATCACAACATTCTACATAAAGCTTTAATGTGTATCCCTGATCACATATTTGACTTACACTCAATAGATTTTGCTTAAGACTTTCTACATACAATACATTCTTAGTCTTAATTTTACCATTATCCAAACTCAAAGTACCTTTTTCAGCTATCCTGGCAGTTGTTTTGTCTACAAATTTCAATATGCCACCATTGATATTATTTAGAGTTATGAAATTTATCTTGTCTCCTATCATGTTCCTTGAGCATCCAATCTCAATGAACCACGGATATTCTTCATTTCTTGCATGCAAAGCTGTCTGAACTAACATAGAATCTTCAGGTTGTTTCTTCTACCTTGAACTGTTTGAACCTTCTTCTTTATGAATGGAACCTTGAAATTTTGGTCCTTCTTGATTGACTCAAACACACTTCTACAATTCCAGGCTATGTGTCCAAAATTATTTCACTTATAACATATTATGGTCTCTTCATCAAAGCCTAATAGAGGAGCAAAAGAGTTGTAGCTTTTGCTATACTCTGCATGAGTTTCCTTCTCCTTGTTTCTAAAATTGTCAGCTCTTTTCTAACATTCTATTTTCTTGTGACCATATCCATTACAATAAAAACAATAACTATAAAAATAGAACCTATTTGTGTATCTCTATCCTAATTATATTTTGTAGCTTTGTTCCTTCCAGCCTTCTTTATTTGAGATGTCCTCTGTATTCTTCACTTCTTCCCTTTTTGTTTCCTCTTTTGTAAGAGCTTCAACATATCTCTTTTTATTTTCAAATCTGATACCTGTCTTATCTGATATTTCCTTTTGGATTTCCAATATCATATTCAACATGTTAGTGATATCCTCAAATTTTGAATCATTGACTACTTTCTAAATATCAACTGTTAAAGAGGCAATTTTAATAACATACCTTTCACATTATTTATTTACTTTTTGAAATTGTGTTGTTAGATCTTTTTCATTCTTTTTAGCTTCTTCAAAGTGTACTTGTAGATCATTAATTATATCCTTTGACTCCTTTTTATTTTTCTCAATTTGATGCTTCAATCTTTGATTCTTCTTCTCAATGGCTTCTAATTAATCTAAGGCATAAATGAGTTCTCCTTCCAAATTTACCTTGGATTCATCCTTACTTTCATCATGTTCTTCTTCTTGATCATTTATACTTTTGTTTATAGATGCATCTTCATGTATGGTCATGAATAGATTCTCTTCTTCATCTGAGTCACTAACTCCACTATCTTTGTTTGAGCTAAGATATTTAGAATATAAACTCTTCTTAAATCTCTTCTTGTATTTGCCTTTGTAGTTTTTTATTTTATGTATAATTTCCTTCATTGTCATCATTATTCATATCTAGGCATCTATCTGCAAAATGTCCAATCTCACCATATTTAAAACATTTAAATGGAAATTTTCCTTGATATTTACCTGTGCCCCTTTTTCGTTTATGAATGAAAAGAGCTCCATTGTCATCTTCATCACCACTAGAGATGTCACTTGATTCTTGAATATTATCCTTGTCTTTCTTTAATGTCTTGAAATCAACTTCCCTTTTTGAGGGTTTCTCTTGTTTGGTCTGCATCTCATATACCATAAGAATACTATGTAGCTCATCCATCTTTAGCTTGGCTAAATTATTCATCTCTTCAATTGCTAATTTTTTTGCATCATATCTCAATGGTAGAGATATCAAAAAAATTTATACCACAATTTATTCTTCTAACTTTTCTCCAAGACCTTGAATTTTATTAACTATTTGATCAACCCGCAAAAGATAACTTGCTATATTTTCTTATTCTTCCATCTTTAAACTCTTAAACTATCTTCTGAAAGTCTGAATCTTAGCTTGTTGAACCTTTCCATCACCTTTGTAAATATTCTCAATTTTTACCCAATTTTCGTGAGAAAATTTACATTGCATAACTTTAACAAATTCTGATTCACATAAACCACATAAAATAGCATTCAAGCTTTAGCATTATTTTCACTTACCTTCTTTTCCACTAGAGTAATTACAAGTTTTTATGGCTCTTCATATTCCTCCACTACTGCTTGCCAAATGTCTAATCCAAGGGCCATCATATAAGTCTTCATCCTTATTCTCCAAAAATCATAATTTGTCCTATTAAACAAAGGTGCCTTATTTGTATAAAGACCTTCATGTGATCTAGCCATCATACTTTACCGATCTACCTTCAAGCTGTAAAATTTTTTCCAAAGGAACCTGCTCTGATACCAATTGTTAATCATGAAATATACTGAGAGCGGGGGTGAATTAGTATATTATATATCTTTTGCTTAATCTTATTTCTTTTCTTTAACCACTTAATCACACATTCAAGATATGCAATAAAACTAAAACAATAATATGTACCAGAGAGAGAGAGAGAGAGAGAGAGAGAGAGAGAGAGAGAGAGAGAGAGAGAGAGAGAGAGAGAGAGAGAGAGAGAGAATATTTTTACGTGGAAACCCAAAGTGGAAAAAACCATAAAGAACAATCTCAAGTATATGAATGAGTACCAACTCAAATTATAAATTTTGCAAGCACCAACTTGTAGGAGAACCAATCCCTTTGCTGAGCATCAACACATAAACTATTTATGAGAACCAACCCATAGGAGCACCAAACCCTTGTAAACATTTGTGATCACCAACCCCTCTTGTGTATAAAACACAACTATCTCTCAATGTTGCTTACTCAACAAATGATATAACTCTACAATATCTCTTGCTTTTCTCTGCTATAAAACAAATACAAACCATGAACTCTTTTACATATTAAAAATGGATTCTAAAGCCTTTATTTATATCTTTTAAAATGACATTTGGAATTCACCCTTTGTGACCCTTCAATCCTCATGAAAAATGGTGCCAAACTTGCATGACCCTTAGTATCCTTGTATTTGAAAAGTCACATGGTGACTCTTCATAAGAAAATGCATCCTTTCCTCTTTTTTATTTATCTTGGTGAATTTTCATATTCCTCAAAGTGTCCTTTCATGAAAATATTCCATAACCTCTTTTGTCTTCACATGGCGACTCTTGGAATTCCTCAAGATGACTCTTCATGAGAAAATGCATCCCATTCTTCTTTTCTCTTTACCCCATGCCTCTTTGACTTCTCCATGGGCCCTCTTTTGAATTATATGTAACCAAAAATATATTCATTAATATTAAATAAATACTAACACATTATCCAAGATATGAATATTAAAAACACCATTAAATACAATGGGGCCTTTATCACCAATGCTAGACTTTTGATATCAATGATAATATTTCTAATAGTTGGTTGATTGGAATTGTTTAGTAATGGTACTATTCTATTATCATTTGGTCTCATATTGATGGTGATAGTGGAAATATGACCTCCCACAATATGCCCTATAACTTTGTTGTAGTTATGTGCAACTACATGGTAATTTTATTGGGTATTGACATCATTCTAGCCTTGGTTTCATCCATTCAGTTGACTTTATTATTGTTGTTGCTAGTATTCCTATTATTGTCTTGTTTTTTGATATTTTTGTTTCTATTTTGGCCTTTTTTGTTATTGTTGTTTGTTGTTATGGTTATATTATGGAAAAGGGTTTTGATAAATACCCAGGTTCTAATTAGATGTATAAGCTCTATTATCTAATGTAATCTCACCATTTTATAGCATATTTTCAATTATGTGTTTGATTTTCACACAATGGCATAATTTATATCCATGAACTCAATGGTATTCATAGAACTCATTCTCTTTATACTAGTTTGGATAAGGAATGCTCTTAAGATAGTGCTTCAAAACTGGCCAACTAATCAGATTAGCGATAGCAAGTTTACGAAACATGACATCAATAGGTTCTCCAAGGTCATCAAAGACTCGATGATTAGGGATATTTATCCTTAGAGGAGGGATTTTCAAAGGGAATAGTTGTTGTATTTATTAAGTTACACTAGGCTACTACAAAGCCTATGCTTATTGAATGGGTTTTTGGTGAGGAGTAATTTGCATTTGTGGTATTGGTTGAGGCAACAGTGTTTCCACCATTTGGACATGATGTGACTTAGTTACTCCATTTCCAAAAACATTCTTGTTTCAATTTAATTTCTCAAATTTTTCATAATTACTGGCTTGGGTTGGTACTGACGCTTATGCTTGGACTTGATTTTGGTTCTGATTTTGGCCATTTCCTTGGTTTTGATTCTGATTTTGGTTTGATAAAGTTAAATTGATAATCACTTTGTTAATAATCACCCTTTATATTATTAAACCTTTTTTAATTATCTCTTTAAAAGTGTGTGCACACTATATCTCTAGATGGTAAGATATCTCATTGTGAAAAGTTTTGTTAAACATAACAGCTAATTGTTTGTCTACTAAGCTATGGGTGAAATGGTTTGAAAGTGATCTCCATCACTGTAGATGTTTAAAAATATTTCACTAGATTTATTCTTGGCTTGAGTCAAATCTACCAATGAAATATCATGTTTGAGATTATTGGAGAAATACTGCACAAACTTGTTTGAAAGGTCATTAAAACTAGATACTGAGTTCTTTGACAACTTTAAGAACCATTCAAAGTCTTGTCCTGATATAATATGAGGAAATAATATTAGGAGGTATGTGTCACTATAAGCCACTAGCTAGGAAACAATAAATAATTCTAATAAATGGTCCTTAGGGTATCATTTAACTTTGTATTTGTCAAATTTTGGTGATTCATATCCTGAAGGAAATGGTATATATAGATACTCCATATTAAATGGGTAATAACACACTTCAACTAACTTAAAATTCTTGGTCTATTTCCCTAATTTAATGGAAATAATTACATCCTTCATCTACTACATTTCGTGTCCTTAAAAACTAGATGGAACATTGGCCTAAGGTGGAGGTTGGGTGACCAAAGGTGGATTACCTTGATTGGGGTATAATGGAGGCATAGCTTTTTATGAAATGTTATTTTTGGATAGGGAATCAACCAAGAATATTAAATCATGAATTATGGTATGATTTTTTAAATTATGGTAGAATAGTTTCTTGTATGACAACTAGAAACTACACTCTATATTTATGTATTCTTGATCAAGGGAATAACCTAAGCATGTGTCAATAGTGATAGAGATTTTTTTTAAAGTTATTATAATGTATATAAATGTTGGTAATAACCTACTCTTGATACTCAAAAGGTTTTTATGTGTTGTTTTGGTTGTTTCAATACTACTAAGGAAACCAGTATAAGTCCTGTAGGACCTTGTGTTTGCACATAAAAATAGACCCTCTTTTGAGTCAAACACATAATAGAGGCATAAATTAAAGGATTAAATGATTTAAAAAGATGTATAAATGTTAAATATACCTTTAAAAATCTTTATAGTTTCTTGAAATTTAATATAAAACCTAAAATCTCAAGATCAACCCTCTCAGGCCTACACAGTCAGGTCTAAACCCTGTATTAGGGTTTCGTGATAAGAATTTGATTTGTGGAATATTTCATTGTTTAAAGAACATATATTTTTTTAAATATGTGGATTCATGTGGTCTAATATATTTTATGTTTTTCAAGTTATTTTAATAATATGTCTATGTACGAATGAGAGAGATTGTGTGTTGAAATAGGGGTTGGTGACCTATTAGGCCTAATTAGAGCTTAAAAGGGAGTGAGAAAGTGATGTAAGAGTGGAGTTAAGTCATAAAAATTCATAGAGAGATAAAATACCATAGATGGTACCTTAAAAGTGTTTTATTTTTGTAATTTGAGATGGTACTTGTCTGTACAATGCAAATAAGCCTAAAAAAAAGTTATTAGAGGACCCTATCATAGAGAAGGAAAATAGTGAATGATAAATAGTTGAGTTTGGAGGTTGTGAGAGAAGATAAAAAAATGAATAATTTTAGTAGGATATTTATGTCATTAAACATCATAAATTTTTTGGAAACTTGAATTAAGAGTCAAGCCAAGTGACTAATGAGTCCTTGTCCAAGAATGAGCAAAGTAAACTAAGTCTAATGTGCAAGTTGATAAAAGAGTGACAAGTGTGAATTGTTGAAGGATGAATAGTAAAAATAGAGAATGGAATGATTGAAGGTAGAGATAAAGAGTTTTTTTAACCAACGGTGTAAGAACAAAGAAATATAAGTAACTTTCATAGCTAGGTGTTAGAGCTGAGGTAAAAGTATATTTGGTTCTTATTGCCTTTCAAAATAGACAAGTTTATTATAGACCTCTGCATCATTTGGTATCAAAGAAAGAATGTTTTATGGATGAGGTATGTTTATATATATATATATATATATATATATATATATATATATATATAGGATTAAGTCCTTAGGTTAAAAAAATAGCATATTAAAAAGGTGTTTCAAATCATTATTATTTGACTTGAACCTGTTCTGAAAAGGTCAAGGCATTTAAATTTTTTGTTGACACACACAAAGTAAGGAAAAAATTATGAAATGAATTAAATATTTAACCTTAGACATATAAGTAGTTCCAAATTTACTTAAATAATAAATAAGATTGTTTGTGTTAGCCTACTTTGAAATTGTTGGTTACATGTGCATAAAGTTTATATTGAATATGTATTGAAGATTATTTGAGGTGTTGTTGGAAAGGTGGCTAATGTAAGTTACAGGAATGAAGGAGAGGAAAAAATATATGTGAGAGTGAAGAGTGATGTGTCTAAATCCCTTAATCCAAGAGACTTAGAGAGAGGAGATCTAATGAAAGCTCCAAGAGAGAAGCTCAAGAGAGCTTAAGATAAAAAGAGAAGTCCCAGCTGAGGACAAGAAAGAAAGAGACTCTAAGAGAGAGAGATCCAAGTGAGGTCAAAAGATAAAAGTATGTATTCTTGTCAATAAGAAGATTAAGGTTTAGGTGAGACCTAGAAAGAGTGTGAAGAGTAAAGACAGAAAGAGAAAGATGAAGGGATTGAAGAGTGAGGAATGCAACAAGAAGATAAACAAGGACAAAAAATTGAAGTAAAAAGAACTAGAGAGAAAAGGAGATTATTGAGGTGAATATGGTTTTGACAAGGTTAGAAAATTTCTTGTAAGAGATTAGACCAAGATTTTTTGTACACATAAAGAGGAAAGTGAGATGGCGTCTCAAGCAGTTGATAGAGAAGAAGAGAAGACAAATGGTGAAGATATTATCAAGGCATCCTAAAAGAAGAAGCAAAGGGAAAAGTAAGCCTCACAATATTATGACTAATTATTTCTTTAAATGTGTGTATAAAAGTGAAGAGTTGAATGAAGATGAAGAACATTGTAATCATGAGTAGCATGTTAAGGTTGAAGAACAAGCTGATTGGATAGCTGAGTATGGTGATACAATTCTATGCTACCCTAAATAAGGTAAACCATTAGATGAAAAATGAGAGAGAGTTTTAAGCAACACCATGCCTCATGACAAGAAAAAAGGAAGTAGGTTTCAGTCAAGAAAGCTTTGAGGAGATCAAAGAATCACATGGTATTCACTTCAATGTTATTTTTGATGAGTATGCTAAATTGAAAGTTGATAAAGATGAGTTGTATGATATTATATTGAATCAAATGAATATGATAATGCAAGGATAATAAGGAATAGATACCCAAAGAAGTTATTGGCATGCAAAAATAAACATATGAGGTGGAAACAAGAGAGTATGAAGAATAAGCACATGTTGAATTTCTTGAAAATTCTACATTACAACAGGTCAAGTTTTCTTATTTAATGCCAATTGAATATAATAGTGATATAGATGAATATAATTCAGAGGAGAAGCATATGTGGAAATAAATATTACAAGAATTAGATGATTTGAGTCTAATAGGAGATGAGGAATCCATCATAGTAATTGAGTTTGCATTGAAGATAATCTTGAGCCAATATGAAGGAAAGTTGGTAGCCAAAGAACAAATAAGATTTGAAGAGACACAAATTGAACTTCAAGAGGAAAATCAAGGACTATATTTGTTTGACTTATTTTTTTTATGTGCAAGTCTTTGGATGAAGAAGAACAAGCAGCAGTTCCCATGATTAGTTTGGATATCTATGGCAAGAGAAAGACCATAAAATAAGGATCCATAACAAGTTTACCAAAACATCAATAAGGTATACATGCTTTAAATACACCTTGTGATGTAAGATGACATGCCTTTGAACTTTGATCTAGGAATTTGACTCAAGAAAGGGGCTTAGATCAAGTGTTAGTTCAAAATGAAATAAAAATAAAAATAACACACTAATAATCATGACGTCTCTAGGCCTAGACACTAGGGGGATCTTAGTAACAAACATCCATATGAAAGAAACAACTAAAACATGAAACAAACCTTCCTTCACCTTCCTTAGAGCTTCTAAATGGTTTTTAGAGTGGCTTGCTCAGATTGTGTATCAGAGAGTCTTAATCAATGGAGTTTCTTGGCTCCTTCTCTCCTTGGCACCTTTGGCTTGTGATGAATTTGTCTTGGCTCAATAATTATTCATGATAACACTATACTAAATGGATTTTGAATTCATTTAAGCATTATAACTTTACACTATACAAGCCTAAAATTATGGTTATGAGGCCTTCTATTTATAGGTTTTTGCAAATGATCAAAATGAACCTGAACTATCCATCTCAAGATGAAGATGTATGACTACGAATCCATTAAATTTTTGAGGTTAAAATAAATAAATTCCCTCAAAAATATCTGGGATAGAGAGTCATTAAATATTCATGGGAGGGCTTAATCAAAAAAATTATGCATTTATGGTCTAGGGATGCCTTCCC
The DNA here is from genome assembly GCA_037957365.1 of Torreya grandis. Taxonomy (NCBI): domain Eukaryota; kingdom Viridiplantae; phylum Streptophyta; class Pinopsida; order Cupressales; family Taxaceae; genus Torreya; species Torreya grandis. The sequence goes on from JARHVA010004436.1 coordinate 209,599, forward strand.
AAAAAATGATGTCACATGATGATGCAAATAGTCAATATCAATTTCCATTAATTAAATATTCAAAAATTTCCATAGAAAATTAACTTAATCTCTTGATTCAAATTAATTAGCCTTAAACATGATTTATCAATTTTAGTGCAAATTTTGGAAATTAGTGCTCAAATTAGTCAAAATTGTCATATTATTGGCTCAAAATTTGATTGGATTAGAATTGGAAGGCAATGTTAGATGCATTGGATCCATTATCCCATTTAGGATGTTACCAACCAAAAATAACAAGGGCATGTGTCTAGTGTAAGGAATTTGGTAGAAAAGAGCAATCTAGAGCACCTAGGTGTAAAAATGTCATTTTGACTCAAACTGATATGATCAAAGTTAGCTATCTCATTAATTATATTGACCCATTTAGTGATACTCTAGCCAAAATCGGCACTTTTATATGACAAATTTGAAACATTTAATACATTTTAGTAATTTTAGGCCAAATTATGATATTTCATAGATATTGATCTGGAGCTTGATTGGAGGTCATTGGTGGCCACTTTTAGGTGTCTATAGTTTGACCCTATTTGGGAAGGCATTGAAAACTATAGGCAAAATAAATTATTCTCAAATAATGAAAAGGTCTTTTATGCCTATAAATTTAATGGTAATGGATGAATTGTATGATGCCCCCTCAAGGGAATGGTTGGCACAAGGATGTCAGCAAATGATCCCTTGAAAGAAAGAAGCAAAATGAGGGGACCAAACATATGAATATGATGGGGTGAGAACACAATTAGTTTTAAAAAGTAGTCAAAATCACTAAATATGCAAGTGGGATGGTGTACAATGGTTTGCCTAAAGGCGGTTATAAGCATTATACCCCAATAGTGGCAATGTGGTATGATAACATAATGATTTTCCCAAAGGTGATTATAATCATTAAGAAGATGAAGCTTCCATAGTTATGATAGACAAACATGATAGCAACATGTCCCTATTTGGGAAAAAAGAAAGTAAATTTGGTGAGAACATAATGATTTTCCCAAAGGTGATTATAATCACTGAGAAATGCAAGTGGGAGGGTGGACAATGATTTTCCCATAGGTGGTTATAATCATTGGACCCTGATTATAGAAAACATGATTGATTGGTTGATGATGGAAAAAATGATGTGGGTAACTTGATACAAAGGATAAAGATGAATTGGGATATCTTTCTAGTAGGGAGATGCTCATCCAAACTAACAAAGGTTGAAATTCTTTTGGAGTTAATTACTCTATTTGGGATATAATTGGGATGTTGCTAATGCTAGTGCTAAGGAGATGTTGATGATGATATTATTAAGTAGACTTGATGAAGCTAATTTTTATTGTAGAATTATAAAGTAGGCATCATGATATAACACCATGAGGACTAGTCTGAAAGATGTATACAGATGGACTCCCAAGATCCAATAAACAATTGAAAATAATGCACTAATGATAAAAACCATGATGATGATGATGTTGAATTATAAATATGGATGGATTCAAGACTAATATGCATAAGGAATTACCCCATGAACACACATAGACTGAATCAAGGTAATAGTTTTGAAAGCAAATAAACAAGCACACAAACAACAAAGAAAGAAACAAGAAAAGAAACAAATAATAGTTAGTCCTAATGTTAGTATAAACAACATGATGAACATTGCCCCTAGAAAATAGGTGACAACTTAACAAACAAACAAGACAGGGGGAAATAGAAGAAAAGGAAGGGGTGGCTGAGCTATCTCCATATTCTCTAGGCAAGTGGATGCTGCTTACATAGTTCTATGGATTTAATATCCAATAAAAACTTCAGGACAAATGTAGTTCTCCTAGGAAATGGGAAGAAAATGATAACTAAGGAAAACAAACGTGATGGATGAGATATAATAATATAAATGAGCTTGTAAAATGGCGAGAGCATGGGATAAAAAGCCAAAAAGGATGGGGAAACTAAATGACAAGTGATTTGCTTATAACATAGTAAGGGTTCCCAAAATCCTTAAGGCAAAGAAGTGGACAATGTTTTTGGAATTTTTGGAGTATCTCAACTTAATCAAGAATGATGATATATTTAAGGGTTCAAGATTGAAAAATGTCAAAAGCATTCCTTAGGTTACTTATAAAATGGTGAGAGCATGGATTAGGTTGCTTGAAAAATGGTAAGACCATGGTTTAGGCTGCTCACAAAATGGTGAGAGTGTGGCTTAGGTTACTTAAAAAATGGCAAGAAAGTGGCTTAGGTTGCTCACAAAATGGCAAGAGTGTGGCTTAGGGTGACTGAGCTGAACTTAATAAGTATTAAGCGCTACCTACATAATCCTAGATGGGACCTCAAGCCATTGTAGTTCCACCTTACAATAGAGGAATCTGACCAGTGTAGCAACCAATTCAAACAAAATAGACATAGTTGGTATAAAGGCATATAAAATGACTAGTCGGTATGTTAAGGCATTATAAACAAATGTTGCCCCTAGTTTGCCCATAGGTGTTTATAACTAGGATACAATAGTACAGGTCAATTTTATTAATTTTCTCATAGGTGGTTATAATTAGTATCAAGACAATGAGAGAGAATAAAACAATAAATGAAGGATACAACTATCAAACTTTTGTATTATTACTCCAAAATACTACCTCTATCTAGAAAGCATGAAAGAACTATTGAAACTAAATCTGAATCCTTTTATTAAAAATGTGAGTGGAACCAAATAGAATGGAACCAAGGTCATAGGGTTGAGTAGGGAAGGAGAAAACAACTTCAGTTGATGGGAAAGGTATGGTAGAATGGATATATGATAGGAAAAATTGATAGGTTGGTAGGATGATAGGACAGTAAAATAGTAGAGTACAAAGAAGAATATTGATAATATGGTATAGATTTAAAAAGTTATTATAGATAATATACTAAGTCACTCAAGCATAGTACCACTTGAGGTAGATAATGTTCATCAACTCATCAATTTCATAATCCATTTGGTATGGAAAGCATGTATGCTCATGTTCCATAGTTTTCCATAATGATGAAAGGACCAACCCAGTTGGGTTTGAACTTGCCTTTATTCTTATTTTCAGCCGTGGTATTCTTTTGGTTTTATTTAAGGATAAGATCACAAAGTTAAAATTATCTATGTTTCACACATCAATTACAGTGGTCTTGGAGTCAGTTTTGATAGGCTTGGATATTTTTCATCACATCCATGCATTTCTTATCAAGTAACTCTATCTCTTGTAGGTGAGCTCATCAATAGTCATTTTCATGTAGGACATGACTTAAATAGATGCATAGAGAAGGCAACTCGACCTCAATGGGAAGAATGGCCTCATTACCATAAAAAAGTGAATATGGAGTGGCTCCTATGGGTGTATAGTGATTGGTATGGTATGCCCAAAGGGCATAGAATATCTGAAGGTGCAGTCATGATCGACATCATTGACAATCTTTTTGAGAATGTTAATAATTATTTTATTTGATGCTTTGGCTTGACCATTACCTTGAGGTTAATATGCCATGGAAAAATATTACATGATGTTATATTTAGTACATAACTTCTCGACATCCTTATTATTAAATGATCCTCATCATATGTTTATGGCCATCAGATGAGGTGGGATCGATCTTCCTAATAAGGTTGAGGCCCCATGTAGCAAATGGTCATGGTGTCAACATTGGTTTTAGAGTCTTAGGTAGGGCATGAATCATATTGGCATGATGTTGACACTTCTCACACTTTTTCACATATGTAGTGACACTTGCATTTATCATGGGCCAATAATAACTAGTATATAAGATATTTTTGGATAAGACTACCCTACTAGTGTGGGCTCCACATACTTCCTCATGAACTTCCCATAACACTAGTGTAGATTTTGTCAAAGTTAAATAATGAAATAGAGTTTCATCACAACTATAATGGTAAAGGGTTGATCTGAGTAAGTTATAATGAGTGGTTTGATGGATAAAGGCTTTGGATTATTTATGGGATAGGTCTTGTGGCATAATTTAGTCATGGAGGTAGTTGTAAAGGTTAGAGTACTAAATAGAGTTAGGACCAATAATATCAAAAATCATCATGATGGTTGAAGGTTCATGATCTGGTGCTAGCAAATTATTAATGAAGAACTGACACTCTTTAGTCATGTCTATTTGGAAAATCAAAGATCTAATAGTAGCCATAACATATGTGGTTTTTTTACTTTCCCTCGATATATACTCAAACTAAATGTCGACAGTATACTACTTAAGAGTGTTGACCATGGCCTTATATAGAACTAAATTATCATCTTTGGTCTGAAAGTGGTCTGTAACTTGATTGATGATTAACTAAGAATAACCATAAACCTTGAGATGAGATATGTTCTATTGTACTACTTATTGAAATCTTGCAACAAGTGCTTCATATTCAACCATGTTTTTGTTACAAAGAAAGCTAATCTTGAATGATATAGGGATTAGATCCCCTTGTGGTATAATAAATAAAAGGCCTACCCCCAATCCATGTCTAGTAAATGATCCATAAAAATATAGCTTCTAGTGCCACTCTGTGAGAAGCATGTTGATGATTGTCATTATGGATTCACCGAGAAATTGGAATGTGAGCAGTTATGTATCAGTAATGGGTGCTTCAACAAGTTGATCTATAAAATATTGCTCCTTAATGGATTTTTGGTTGATGTAATCGATGTCAAACTCACTAAGAATCATAATCCATTCAGCCATGTGGCCTTGCAAAGCTATTTTAGATAGTAGATACTTGAGTGGATCTACTCTTGAAATAACCATGGTCTTATTGTTTAACATGTAATGGAACAATTTTTGAGCTATGAAAACCATGGCTAAATAAGATTTTTCTATGGGTATATAATTATGTTCATACATGACCAATGTATGATTTAAGTAGTACATGGCATGTTATTTTCCATTATCATTATGTTGAGATAAAAGTTCCCTTAGGGCACTATTAGTAGTAGATAGATACAATAAGAATGGCTTTCCTATCATAGGAGGCAACAAAATAGGTAGATTCTCTAGACAATCCTTTAGTTTCTAAAAAGCTATCTGGAAGTGATCATCCCAATAAAATGTGACTCCTTTTTTAAGAAGATACATAAAATATTGGAAATATCATCATTGATGTCAAAGGTTTAGTATTATTGGTGATAAAGGCCCCATTGCATTTAATGATTGTTTATCTTGGCTAATATGAGTTAATATTTATTTAATATTAACGAATATATTTTTGGTTGCATATGAGACAAAATAAGGGCCCATGGAGAAGTTGAAGAGTCATGGGATAAAGACAAAAGAAGGATGGGATGCATTTTCCCATGAAGAGTCATCTTGGGGAATACCAATAGTCACCAAGTGAAGAAAAAAGAGTAAAGGGCGAATTTCTCATGAAAGGACACTTTAAGGAATACGAAAAGTCACCAAAGATAAGGACAAAAGTGGGAAAGATGTTTTTGGTCATGAAGGGTCACCACATGACTTTTCAAATGCTTGGATATTAAGGGTCATCCAAGATTGGTGCCATTTTCCATGAGGAATGAAAGGTCACAAAGGGGGAATGCCAAAGGTCATTTGGAAAACTATAAATAAAGGCTTGAGTAGCCATTTGTAATGTGGAAGTGAGAGGTTGATTTGATATTGTAATATCTAGCTTAGAAGAGTAATTGTGAGAGATGATTTGTATTTGTTATATCTAGCTTAGAAGAGCAAAAGTGAGAGAGAGGAAGAAGATGTTGTATTGATCTATCATTTATTGAGATAACAACATTGAGAGATAGGTGTGTGGTATACACAAAGGGGTTGGTGCTCCTATGGGTTGGTGCTCGGCAAAGGGGTTTGAAGCTCCTATAGGTTGGTGCTCATGAATTGTAGCTGAGGTTTGTACTTGGCAAAGGGGTATGGTGCTCCTATGGGGTTGTTCTAACAAATATATTTGAGATTGATTCTCCATGGTTTTTCCCACATTGGGTTTCCACATTATATCTGGTGTCTCTCTCTATCTTGTGTGGATGTTTATTGTTTGAGTTTTATTGCATATCTTGAATGTTTGATTAAGTGAAAGTTAGTTAAAGGAAAGATTTATAAAATATACAATATACTAATTCATCCCCCCCTCTCAGTATATTTTGTGTTTAACAATTGGTATCAAAGCAGGTTCCTTTTTGAAAAGTTTTATAGCTTGAAGGTAGATCAGGAAAGCATGATGTCTAGGTCAAAGGAAGGATTTTCTACAAATAAGGCACCTTTGTTTGATGGGATGAATTATATTTTTTGGAGCATGAGAATGAAGGTTTATTTGATGTCCCTTGGATTTGACATATGGAAATAAGTGGTGGAGGAATATGAAGAGCCACAGACATCTACAATTACTCTAGCAGAAAATAAGGAAAGTGAATGTAATGCTAAAGCTTTAAATGCTATTTTATGTGGTTTATGTGAATCTAAATTTGTTAAAGTTATGAAATGTAAATCTACTCATGAAACTTGGGTAAAACTTGAGAATATTTACAAAGGTGATGGAAAGGTTCAGCAAGCTAAGTTGCAGACTTTTAGAAGGTAGTTTGAAAGTTTGAAGATGGAAGAAGAAGAAGATATAACAAGTTATCTCTTATGAGTTGATCAGATAGTAAATAAAATTCAAGGTCTTAGAGAAACATTAGAAGAGTCAACGGTGGTGTAAAAGGTTTTGAGATCTCTACCAATGAGATATGATGCAAAGGTTTCAACAATCGAGGAGATGAAGAATTTAGCGAAGCTAAAGATGGATGAGCTTCATGGTATTCTCACGGCATATGAGATGCAGACAGAACAAGATAAACCCTCAAAGAGAGAAGTGGCTTTCAAGACATCAAAGAAGGAGAAAGCTAAGATTCAAGAATCAAGTAATAGTTCCAGTGATGATGAAGATGACAACGAAGCACTTTTCATTCACAGGCCAAAAAGAGGAACAGGTAAATATCAAGGAAAATTACCTTTTAAATGTTTTAATTGTGGAAAGATTGGACATTTTTTAGCTAGATTCCTAGATAAGGTTAATGATGAAGAAGAAGAAAATCCTACATACAAGAAGAATTTCAAAGGCAAATCTAAGAAGGGATTCAAGAAGAAGAGCCTATATTCTAAAGATCCTAACTCAGGTGAAGATAGTGGAGTCAGTGATTCAGAAGAAGAAGAGATTCTATTCATGGATATACATGAAGATGATCAAGAAGAAGAAGAGGAGGAAGTTGAAGTAGATATGGAAGGAGAACTCAATTGTGCCCTAGAAGAGTTAGAAGCTGTTCAGAAGAAGAATCAAAGGTTAAAGCGCTAGATCGAGAAAAATGAATAAGAGTCAAAGGAAATGATTGAAGATCTACAAGCACACTTTGAAGAAGCCAAGAAGAATGAAGAAGATATCAAAGCACAGTTGGAAATAGCAAGAAAATATTGTGAAAGGTATGTTATTGAAATTGCCTCTTTAAAAGAAGATATTCAGAAAGCAGTCAATGAAAAAGTAGTTAGTGATTCAAAATTTGAGGATAGCACTAACATGCTAAATAAGATATTGGAAAGTCAAAAATCATATTCAGATAAGACAGGGATCAGTTTTGAAAAGAAAAAGAACTATGCTGAAGCTCTGACACAAGAGGAAATAGAAAGGGGAGAAGTGAAGAATACAGAGGACATTCCAAACAGAGAAGGCTGGAAGGAATAAAGCTAAAAAAGGCAATTAGGTCAGAGATATACAGACAAGTCTTATTTTTATGGCTATTATTTTTATTGTAATGGATATGGTCACAAGAAAGTAGAATGTAGAAAAAGAGCTAACAATTTTAGAAATAAGGAGAAGGAAAGTCAAGTAGAGTCAAGCAGAAGCCACAACTCTTTTGCTCCTCTATCAAGCTTTAATGAAGAGACCATAGTATGCTACAAGTGCAACAACTACAGACACATAGCTCGATATTGCAGAAGCATGTTCGAGTCAGTCAAGAAGGATCAGAGGTTTAAAGCTCCATTCATCAAGAAGAAGAATCAGAGTGTCAAAGATCCATTCATCAGGAAGAAGGTTCAGACATGTACATGGCAGAGGAAACAACATGAAGATTATATGATGTTGCAGATAGCTCTGCATGTGGGAGGTAAAGATCAGCCATGGTTAATTGATAGCAGGTGTTCGAGGCATATGATAGGAGATAAAAGTAAGTTCATTTCTCTAAAGAAGATAAAAGGTGGTACAGTGAGGTTCAGAGATAAAACCACTGCCAGGATAGCCGAAAAAGGTACTTTGAGTCTGGATTATGGTAGAACTAAGACTAAGAATGTTTTGTATGTAAAAGGTCTTAAGCATAATCTATTGAGTGTTAGTCAAATTTGTGATCAAGGATACACATTAAGGTTTCATGCTAAAGGTTGTGAGATTAGAAGAAAAGATTCAAATGAGTTGATTGCAGATGCTTAAAGGATAGGGAACAATGTATATGTTTTGTCATATATCTTCTCAAAGGCATGATCAAAGGATATATTCAAAGATCGGCAAGAGGAGTTGGGAGTAATTTCTATTACTTCCTGTCATTGATGTTCAGCATCAAGTAAGGGGGAGCTAAGTGTTAGCTCCAAGTAGGCCCTTTACCATTGATGTCAAAGGGGTAGAATAATAGGTACAAGTGTAGAAAACATGTACAAGAAATAGGTATAGGTTGCTACAGTAAGGGGGAGTTAATGTATGTTTTTAGATGATGGTATGTGCAGGTGATAGGATATGGTAGTTTCAAGATTGAGGTTGCCATAAATGACAAAGGGGGAGATTGTTGGAAATATTGTCATTGATGTCAAAGGTTTAGTATTATTGGTGATAAAGGCCCCATTGCATTTAATGATTATTTATCTTGGCTAATATGAGTTAATATTTATTTAATATTAATGAATATATTTTTGGTTGCATATGAGACAAAATAAGGGCCCATGGAGAAGTCGAAGAGTCATGAGATAAAGACAAAAGAAAGATGGGACACATTTTCCCATGAAGAGTCATCTTGGGGAATACCAAGAGTCACCAAGTGAAGACAAAAGAGTAAAGGGTGAATTTCTCATGAAGGGACACTTTAAGGAATATGAAAAGTCACCAAAGATAAGGACAAAAGTGGGAAAGACATTTTTGGTCATGAAGGGTCACCACATGACTTTTCAAATGCTTGGATATGAAGGGTCATTCAAGATTGGTGCCATTTTCCATGAGGAATGAAAGGTCACAAAGGGGGAAGGCCAAAGGTCATTTGGAAAGCTATAAATAAAGGCTTGAGTAGCCATTTGTAATGTGGAAGTGAGAGGTTGATTTGATATTGTAATATCTAGCTTAGAAGAGCAATTGTGAGAGATGATTTGTATTTGTTATATCTAGCTTAGAAGAGCAAAAGTGAGAGAGAGGAAGAAGATGTTGTATTGATCTATCATTTGTTGAGATAAAAACATTGAGAGATAGGTGTGTGGTATACACAAAGTGGTTGGTGCTCTTGTGGGTTGGTGCTCATGAATTGTTGCTGAGTTGGTGCTTGGCAAAGGGGTTGGTGCTCCTATGGGTTGGTGCTTGGCAAAGGGGTTGGGGCTCCTGTGGGTTGGTGCTCACGAATAGGTGCTGGGTTGGTGCTTGGCAAAGGGGTTTGAAGCTCATGTGGGTTGGTGCTCACAAATTGTAGCTGAGGTTTGTACTTGGCAAAGGGGTATGGTGCTCTTGTGGGGTTGTTCTCACAAATATATTTGAGATTGATTCTTCGTGGTTTTTCCCACATTGGGTTTCCACGTTATATCTGGTGTCTCTCTCTATCTTGTGTGGATGTTTATTGTTTGAGTTTTATTGCATATCTTGAATGTTTGATTAAGTGAAATTTGGTTAAAGGAAAGATTTATAAGATATATAATATAATGATTCACCCCCCCTCTCAGTGTATTCCATGCTTAACATAAAAGGATGGCATTTTTTAGCCAACTATGATATGAATCATCAGATAGACTAGATCTTTCCCTATAAACTATGGAGTTGCTTTAAATTAGTTGATGGTGGCATCTCCGTTATGGCTTGGACTTTGGCTAGATCAACTTCAATGCCTCAATGAGACACAATGAATCCTAGAATTTTTATTGATGTGAATCCAAAGACACACTTCTTAAGATTAAGTCTGACTTTGTACTCACATAGTCTTTCAAATATTCTATGTAAAACTATTGATGATCAACCCTAGTCTTTGATTTGTCAAGAATGTCATCGACATAGTCTTCAACAATGTTATACATCATATCATGAAATATGATGATCATGGCTATTTGATAGGTGGCCCCTATATTTTTAATACCAAATGACATAAATTGATAATAGAATGTTCCCCATAGAGTGGTGAATGTTGTATTTTGTTGGTCTTCAAGTGTTATTCTGATTTGGTTGTACCCTAAAAATCCATTCATTAATGAAATAATCTCATAACCCACTATGGAATCAATGATCATGTCAATGTTTGGCAATGTAAAATTATCCTTAAGGTAAGTTTTATTTATATCATGGAAATCAATACATATTATGATTTCTTCTTTTTGATAACTAGAACAATATTAGAGATCCACTCTGAATAGTCAATCAACCAAATACATCCCACTTCCAAGAGTTTTTCCAACTCTTTCTTCATTAGTACAATAATGCGAGGACGAATCTTATGTAAATTTTGGTTTATTGGTTTGGCATCAAGATTTACCATAAGGTGGTATAGAACAAAAGTAGGGTTTAAACCTGGCATGTCAAAATATGCCCATGCAAATATGTCAATATATTCCCTCAAAAGGGATGTAAGGATTTCATACTCCTTCTCAGTAAGGGATGTACATAACTTTATCTACTTTAGGCTATCAGGGGACCCTATGTTTACCTATATTATTTCCTCCACTAGAAGGGTCAAACCATCTTCAAGGATAGTGGGTAATGATCTAAACTGATTTACAATGTTAGAGTCCTATGTTAGGACTAGATCTTCAAGTTCCCCTAGGCATGATGAATCAGAGTCCCCTAATGGGAGGTTTGGCCATGTAAAAAAAAATATTAGAAACTCTTGAATGATTTGATCAAAGGATTATTGTTCTTAAAAATTGTACTCAGACTTAGACAAGTTCATCATTAGTGGTCTCTTGAGATATACTTGAAGAAGGTTGAACACACCCATCTAATGGCACCTGAAATAGGTTTTCACCACTAGACTAGCCTTTTTCTTTACTTTTTCCTAGGTCAAAAAGTGCCTCAAAGAGGTTTTAACTTTGGGATCTCAATATTTTATTTATTTGTTCTTGGATAAGGGTGTTCACCCACTCTCCAAAATAGGCTTCAAGATCCAACTTGATTGAGAACCTTGATTTGTGGTCCCCCAATGGAATATTATCCCTTAGGCTAATAAAATCATAGAAAGCCTCATCATTTTAAAACTCATCGATTGACATATTGGATTATTGTTGGTCCCAATCTATCAGTTGGGGATAATACATGGCTATGGGTTGTGATGAATGACTAGTCTAAGGATACAAATGAAATGAGGGTTAAATAGGTTGGTCTCAGCTAGGTCATCAAAAAGGCTATGATCAAGATCTATTTCATTATCAACATCATCATCACTAGTTGATGGTGATGGAACATGATTAAGGTACATGGGGTCACTCCTAGGTGGTTTAAATCTAAGTTCATAGGACCCTTTGTAACTGGGCATGGAAATCTACTCAAGTGTTCCTTATTGATTTGGACCAAGGCCTCCTCCTTCATAGTCTTGATTCTTCATGATCCTATTGGGAATAGGATACTTTGCATTATTTTAACAATCATCATGCTTGTCATTATACAACCATGATTCATATTCTTCAAGAGGGTCTTGTTCTAATCTAGATGTTGGTATAAATGTGATTGGTCTTGGACTATACTTTTACCTTTTCCATTTATTTGCAATTCTAGATGAAGTGGCTTGGCTTTAGGTCTTCCAAAGGACTTTGGGTTCTATGGAAGGTTTGCAATATGAAAGGTATCATGGGTCACATACTCTCTTGGGACATTAGAAAAGATGATATAATTATTAGATATCTCAAGAGGTGATATGTTGGAAAGGGAATCAATGGTATTAGTATTAGTACAATTGTCCTCTAGTAAATCAAGGAGTATTGCCTTTCCCTTATCCTACTTAACCATTGGATTCATGCCAAAATGATAGTTATAGATCTTGAATTTGGCCTCTAAGTATTTTAAATGCTCGTATAGATGTAAACCTCTTGGTATATAAAATTTCATTCCTAAGTGGGAGAAATTGATACATTGGTACAACATTGATGGGATGGCACAAATTTCATGCAACCAAGGTCTACCCAAAAGTATATTATATGAAAAATCAAGATCTAACACATGACAAAGTGTATCATGGGTCAAGGGCCCAAGGATAACTAGTTAATATATGGTGCCTTGTGATTCTCATTCATCATTATTGTAATCTTTGATGGTTATCATTTTTTCTTGAAGATCAGCGTTCATTTACCTGAGAATCTTGATGAGCTTTAGAGACACTATGTTTAGACCAGATCTATTGTTTATAAGGACACATTTCACATTGTACCACTTTACACAAACTTTAATAAACAATGGATCATTATTTAGTGGGCCAAGGGATGACATATCATTTTGGTTGAAAGTGACTTGTTGGGCTAGAGCTTGGTGTCCAACCAAAGCTTGGAAATTGTCAAGGGATATGTCACTTGAAATAGTGGATTGGATAAGGAACTCATTAAAAATATTTTTTTGGATTATTGACATACACAATAAATCTAAAATGAAGATCTATGCTAGCATCTTTTGAAATTGTTCCACAATATCAAACTTATTTTGTTGGTTAGTGTTAAATGGCTTGCTCTGAGGTATCATAGATGGTTGGGTGATGGGTGAAGTGGTAGATGGTTGTGGGCATGGGATGGTAATATTTGACCTCTGAGTTATGATTAAATAATCAATATTAAACACAAGACCATGATTACTAAAAAAATGAAATCAAAGCCCTAGTTTGAGGTCATTGGTGGTTTTAAGAGTCTAAATGAACAAGAGATGTTGAATAAAACATCAAAGTTAGATCAGTTATACCTTTCATAGAAAGTTTCTTTTTGTTCCTCAAGAATATGATGTAGGAGCATCAATAACCTTTGTAAATTTTGGTCTATTTCACATGTTTTGAGTCATGAGTAATTCATTATGGTCATAGTACGTCTATAATATTTAATATTAGATGTTATTTCTATGTCAAATTTTAATTGAGATCACATTGGCCTTTTCTTGCCAAAATCCTTGATTTGATTTTTCAAACCTTCATGTGAATTTTAGGAGACTTCAACCTTGTTTAAATAAGTTTCAACATTATAGTTTGTGTGTATAGGATATAATAAGGGGCCAAGAGTGTTTAAACACATACATGACTCACATGGTTAGTCATCTTGATGGGTATGTTAGTGGTTAGGTTAGTTAAGACTCTCCCAACATCCACGACTGAGTTGAAAGTTAGTGAGGTTAGTTATAAGACATAAATGAACTTGTAAATTATATATCAAATTTAGAGTGATGGGGATTATTTTTATTAGAAATTAATGTTAACACATGAGAAAAAGAATGAATATATTTATGTGTTTCTTTTGAAAAACCAACTCTACAAATCTGTGTACCATGTTTCCTACATTAAAGATGACTGAATGTGCAATGTATGTTTAAGAATATTGCATGAGAATTTGAGATGTTTTTTTTAAATATAAATTAAATTAATATTGAATATTAACATGAAATTTATTCAATCTTCAAATGAACTGTTTGAGCAATGTATTTCCTATCTTTTGTGTTGCAAGTAATAAACTGAGTTTACAAAGTAATGAAAGGTTGGGTGAAAAGTTGTTTTGGATCATTAAAATGATTGGAGAGTATTTATATAAATTATTTAAGGGTTTTTATACCTTTATTAACTTATTTAATTACCATTGAGTGATAAAATAATACCAAACCCTAAAAAAGTCTGTGAACATATATATATAGTCCAACTCAAACTTGATCATAAGAAGGCAATAGATGATCCATCAAAAGTTGTTTACCACTAAATAATTTTAAAGAGATTATTTTATATCCTATCTAATCACCAAATAATTTTTAATATTTTTTATAACCATGAAACTACAAAATAAGCCCTCTCAAATAGAAGCAGACAATGTTGTTCAGTACAATCAAGCATAAAACTATGTGAAAGACATAGATAAAGGTGTCTATAAGATAAATAATCATTTGGTAAATATCCATAGTGATATAATAGACTTAAATAATCCTTTAAATTCATTTTAAACTGATTTGGTAACCTATAACTTCAAATAAACCCTTCTCGGGTTACACAGTCTACAAGTTAACCCTGAGTTAGGGTTTTAGAACCAAAATTTTATTTCCCAGAGTTCTAACTATAAAAATATTACAAAAATTTATGATTTAGTGTATTTTAATTTTCTATAACTAATTATCTAGTTTTTATATCAGTAGAGTATGGAGTAGTATGGATATGCTTGACTGTGTGTAAGATAGGATCAAAAGAGACCTAATAGGCCCAATAGAGCCTAGAAATGACCTAGAAAAGTGGCATAATGAAAGAGTTTGGGCATAAAAATTTGTGGAAGGAAGGTAGAAGATATATGGTGACATAAAAATTATTTATTTTCTCAAACTTATTCCATACGTGTCTATACTCTGAGAAAATAATAAAAAGGGCTATTAAGAAAGACTGTCAATAGATAGAAGCAGGGTATGTTGTAAATATCTATTTTGAGGGATATTGTGGGTGAAACAGGGGTTAAAAATAAGAATAAATAGATTTGGTTAGGTATTATCATAAACCTAATAAATCCAAGGAAACTAAAAACACTTTTTGGGCCAAGTTGATGTGTATTTGAGTCAAAGAAAGGTGAGTTGAAACTAAGTACATAGTATGAAGATTAGATTGTGATAGGGAGAAAGGGTAAGTGAGTAAGCGTGGAACGAGATAAATGTTTTTGAGTGAAGTATTTATTTTTATAATGCATAGTGATATAAGAGGACAAATATATTTAAGAGAGATACAGAGGTTTCGAACTAAAAGTTGAGAACAAGGATATATAAGATAGGGTCAGATATACGAGTCAGTGGTAGAGGTGAGCGTATGTGAATTTGATTGTATCCAAATTATACAAGATAAATAAATACCTCTACATAATTTTGTATCAAATAAATAATTTTATATGGATGAGGTATGTTTTTATCTTTGAAATTTTTGGTTACATGTGCATAAAGTTTATGTTGAGTAGGTATTAAAGATTGTTTGAGGTGTTTTTGTAAAGGTGGCTAATGAAAGTTACATAATGAAAGAGAGGTAGAAATATATGTGAGAGAGAATAATGGTGTGGCTAAATCCCTTATTCCAAGAGGTTTATAGAGAAGAGAGCTAGTGAATGCTCTAAGAGAGAAGCTCAAGAGAGCTTATGATAGAGAGAGAAGTCTTAGGTGAGGGACAAGAAGGAGAGAGAGAGAGAGAGAGAGAGAGAGAGAGAGAGAGAGAGAGAGGAGAGAGAGAGAGAGAGAGAGAGAGAGAGGAGAGAGTGAGAGGAGAGAGAGAGAGAGGAGAGAGAGAGGAGAGAGAGAGAGAGAGGAGAGAGGAGAGAGAGAGAGATGAGAGAGAGGTCTTAGGTGAGGAAAAGAAGGAAAGAGAGATCATAGAGAGAGAGAGAGGAGAGAGAGAGAGAGAGAGAGAGGAGAGAGAGAAGAGAGAGAGAGAGAGAGAGAGAGAGAGAGAGAGAGAGAGATAGAGGAGAGAGAGAGAGAGAGAGAGAGAGAGAGAGAGAGAGAGAGAGAGAGAGAGAGACCTAGGTGAGGGTCAAATGATACAAGTAGGAAGGCTTGTCAATAAGAATATTAATTTCAATGTGAGACCTAGATAGAGTGTGAAGCATAAAGAGAGAAAGGATAAATATGAAGCATTTGAAGTGTGAGGAATGCCACAAGAAGATGGAGAAAGACAAAGAAGTAAAGTGAAGAGAACTAGAGATAAAAAAAGATTGTTGTGATGAATATGGTTTTGACAAGGTTAAAATAAGTATTGGAAGAGATGAGACCAATATTTATTGTATACATCAAGAGAAAAGTGAGATGGCCTCTCAAGTAGTTGATATAAAATAAGAGAAGAAAAATGGTGAAGATATTAGCAAGTCATCCGAGAAGAAGAAGTAAAGGGGAAAAAAAGCCTCACAAGATTATGAATAATTATTTCTTAAATTATGTGTATATATGTGAATAATTAAATGAAAATGAATAAAATTTGGTAGCATGATCAACATGTTAAGGTTGAATAACTAGTTGATTAGACAACTTAGTATGGTGATACAATTATATGCTACCCTGAATAAGGTGAACCATTGGATGAAAAAGGAGAGAGAGTTTTTTTAGTAGCACAATGCCTCATGAAAACTAAAAATGAATTAGGTTCATGGCTGATATAAGAGGGTAAGGCTATTTGGCTGACTAAGAAGAATATGAACAATAAACTTATATAAATACTAGGCATTTTTAGGCCTATTTGTGTGCAAAAAAAGGGAGCGAAGAAGATTATATATTTTAGAGTAGAATGAGGTCTAGTAGACTATCAAAATAGAATAAAGGATTAGTGATGAACATCTGGTAGAGGTTTTTGAGTATGAGGATCAAGGTCATATGACCTAATCAAGTCAAGAGGAGGGATAGTTAAGTAAAGAAGGCTAGAGACTAGTTTTGAGAGGGAAATAAGTATTTGAAGAAATAAGGAAGGAGATCATCATATATTATATAATAAGTGAGCTATTATAAATATTATCAAGTTTTTTAGGTGTCTAATTTGGCATTGAGTCATCTAGGGGGTTGGTGCCTCCTTGCAAGTGGGTTCCCTCATTGAGTTGGTGCTTAGCCAGTTGGGGTTAGTGCTCCATATGAAGTTGGTGCTTCACTAAAGTTGATGTTTGTCTTATATGAATATATTATATTTTTATCATTAGTGATTTTTATTCCTAGTAAGGTTTTCCCACATATATATTATGTTCATGTGTTTCATGCTCTAGTAGATTGGTGCTTATGCTTGTTAAGATGTACATGCTTGTCTAAATGATCTATGATTGATTAAGTAAGATTATATAATAAAGTTTTGAATATTGATTCACCCCCACCCTATCAGTCATTTTTTTTTCTAATATTTGGTATTAGAGCCTATTCCTTTGAATCAGGTCTAAAATCCTTAAAGAGATCTTAAGAGCAAGGATGGCTAGTCAATAAGATCAAGGTGGTTTCTATACCAGTAAGACTTTGTTATTCAATGAATATAACTATGAATTTTATAATGTCATGATGAATATATATTTAATGCCACAAGGATATGTTATCTGGTAGTTAGTTGTGGATGGTTATATTGTTCAACTTATTCCACCAATAGATGCATCAAGTAATAAGGCTAGTGAACACAACTCCAAGGTAATGAATGCCATTAGTTTTGGCCTATCATAGGTAGATATTGTGAATGTAATACATTATGTATCATCTAAACATATATGTGATAAATTGAAGAAAATATATGAAGGAGACACCAAGGTGAAGATGGCCAAGTTGTAGAATCACTGGAGATATTTTGAAAGTCTGAAGATGAAACAATTACATATTACTTATTGAAGGTTTGTTATAAATGTCATTAGAGGATTGAGAGAAGAGGTGAAATAATATACAATTTTTCAAAAAGTCTTGAGATCACTAAATCTTAAGTTTGACTCTAAGGTGTCTATAGTAGAAGAGATGAAATATTTGGACAAACTAGAGATGGATGGACTTCATGGCATTTTGAATGACTATGAGATCATAACTAATGAAGGAAAACCTCTCAAAAAGGAATTAGTCTTAAAATTTGAGAAGAAGTCAAAATCCAAATAGGTTAAAGATGAGAAATGCTTAGATGTTGATGATGATCAACTGATAGCTATGTTTACAAGGAAGTTGAGGTTTGGATCTAATAAGTACAAAGGTAAGTTTCCCTTAAAATGTTTCAATTATAGAAAGATTGGCCACTTTGCATCCAAGTGTCCTAAAAAGGATAAATTTGAGAAAAATGAAGAACATGATAAACATCATGGGGATGAAAAGAATACCTATCATCCTAAGAACAATAAGGAGTTTAGAAAGTATGAAGGTAGAAAAGGAAATTTCAAGAACAAAAGAATATTTTATACTAAATAAGATAACTCTTCTAATGTAAGTGACTCAAGTGAATCTGATAGTGATGATGGTAGTCATGAACCTGAACATGATAATTATGAAACCTTGTTATGGCCATATAATTAGACAATGAGGGTTGTTTAAGTGGGAAGGACATTATGGTTAATATGGAATCAGATGAAGAAGAAGAAGTTAAAGTAGATCTTAAGTTAGAATTGGTAAGTTCCCTATATGAATTAAAGTTCCAAAGGAAAAAGAATCACAAACTAAGATCGTTAGTTAAGGACTATGACGAGTAGATTGGCTTGTTTAAGGAAAGGCTGAGTAATGCTTCTAAAGAGTATGATGAGATCATCATTCAAGTTGAGGCATAGATGGAGGTATTCAATGTAAGCATAAAGGCTAAAGATGAAGAATGCATCAAGTTTGAAACTAAAATAGAATCCTTTAAAGTTGATTTGAATCAAACATCTAGAAAGGTGAGGACCTTTGTGAAGTTTTAAAAAATCACTGAGGCTTTAAATGATATCTTGAGTAGTCAAAAGTTTGCAAGTGACAAAACATGTATTGGTTTTAAAGAAGACCAAAATGAGGCACCTAAAGTCAAGGAGAAGAATGTTTAAGACAAGAATGTCAACATGAAAATACCTATAAAATAACATAATGCTATAAGGTATGCTAATTCATTTAATGGGTACTATTTTGTGTGAAATCTATTTGGTCATAGAACAAGAGAGTGTAGAAGTCCCTCTAAGAATAAATACTCATAGGACTATGGAAGGAATAACAACTCAAATCAGTCAAGAGGTATGTAGAAGGTAGTTTGATATAGATATCATGATGTAGGACACATTTCAAGATTGTGTCCTAATAAGGTTATAAGTTCATCAAGTCAAAATAGGAGGTTTGAAGCCTTCAGAGTACAAAAGAGAAGAAAAATGAATATATGGAAAATAAAGATAATGGAGATGAGTCATAATCAGTCTCCAAGATTAAGTGGATTGATTTCTATGATAGAACATGCTTTAGATATGAAATCAAGTTAGGAATGCTTATTGTCATCCCACATTGATGATCAAATGGTTGATGAAGAGATCAAATCTATAGTGTAAATCAAGCTTAACGGGATATTGAAGGATATTCAGTCTTGTGAGAGCATGGAGATTTAGGAATCTCTTAAAATTGAGTTTTTTAATGCCTTATGGGAAGTTTTGACTCCATTAGGATTCATGGAGACACTATTTAGGTAGTATAAGCATGATAGATTCTTATTTTGAGGGGGAGATATTCAGGTTTGTGACTAAGTTTGGTCTACATTAAAAAGTGGTATTATAATTAGACTTCATTTGAAGAAGGTATATATGGATTAAGGGGGAGTAAATTACCATAATGATTCATATTATGAGAGTTGAGATATTTTAGAAATAAGGGATGGATCTAAATTAAAATTATATATAAACATTTATCATTAATGTCAAAGTGGGAGAAAGTCCAAGAAGGGACATTAACCAGACTAAAGGAGATGAGAGTGATCAGTCTGAAGAATGATTTGAAATAAATGATAAAGGGGGAATTTTTTGAGAAGTTTTTTCATTGATGTCAAGCTCAAGTGATGTCATTTATTTCAAGATCAAGGTTTATGTCATTGATGTCAAGGTACATCTGGTAAAGATGCATGGTGAGTGGTCATTTAGATATGAACCATGTGATAAGAGAGAATTTGAAAGCAACCTATTATCCCTATCTTGAACAAGAATTTTAAGTAAAATTGATCTCTTTCTATTGAGAGAGAATTTTAAGGTAACCTAATGATTCTTTTGAGATCAAATGATCAAGTCAAGGTAAGCATGTTTTGAGTATTAAGTGTCTTGAGAAGCCTAGTCATAACAAGCATAGTCATATCATGAGCATGTGAATGATGAGAATGAAGAGGTGCATAGTTATGTATGATACTATATAATAAGAATTAAATACATGTGATAAAGGTTTATAATCATCAAAGAGATTTTTAAGATCACTTTCCAAATTTGTCAAGTCTCAAAGTGCTTAAGAAACCTAGTCATGACATTAGTAATAACATGAAGGAACCTTGTGAGAAGGTATGATCATGGTAGCCTATTAAGATGAATTCATAGAGGCATAAGAGGTAGTATAGGGTTGTTTTAGTATGAATATGAGGCATTGGAATACTTAGGTGTGTTTCAAGGTGATCCTATAGGGGTAAGACTTACATACCTAGCATGCAACTAGACTAGTTTCAAACCCTAATTGACCTAATAAGGTACCATGAAGTATTGTCAAGGCCTATAAAGGATGAAAAGTAGTGTTTTATAATTTATGAGGTTTATTTATAATTTTATTAAGGTGGTTAGTCCATTGAAAAAGGATTCAGGTTTAGTTTCAAGACCTAATGTGACTTATGAGTCAAAGCCTAGAGAGCAAAGAAAGAGATGGTGATCAAATGAGGTATAAGTTTCAGATTTAAAAATAAACATGGAAAAATGAGAATCTATATAGGTATGACATGTTGTTTCAAATATTTTTAACAATTTTTAGGATAAAATTTGAAGGTTAAGGCAAGAAAAAGTGTTTTGAGGTCTTTTTTTGTCTACATAATGAAGAATTCTAAACCCGAGAACATTCCAGTACTCATTGGCACGTGTAAACTATGCATGGGAACCTAATATATTAATATTATATGAGTAATTTTCCTATCTCAAATTTACAAGAATTGGTTTTTAAAATAAGGGCTAAGCTTTATAAATAATCGTTAACACCAGAAATAGTGTTAACCCTCTCTAAAACCCTAACATTGACTTGATGAGAAATATATTGATAAAAAAACCTAGAATGATTTGGAATTTATATTTAATTTATTGTAGTTTTTATTAAATTATCCTAGGTACCTCCAAGTGTGATTGGTTTGTCATGGGAGAAAGTGGACCCTATAGAAAAAGAATTGTTTCTCAAAGATTTATTATGTCAATCAAAGTTGACCAAGTAAAAGTTACTAAATAGATTAATATTTAATATTGAGACTTTTATTTTATGTCCATATTGGTTTATACTAAATTCCTACACCTTAGGTGTGCTAAATTGGTCATACAAGTTGACCTATCACTAAAAGGCCTAATGGTGCACATAGTGGGAAAACTAGGTAAAAGTGATAAATTGACCAAGGAAGTGTTATCATGGACTAGGGATTACATTAATAAAAATTTAAAGGCCTTTAATACATGTTCAATTTGGATATATTTTTTTAGGTCAGTAGGTATGTTGAAAATGTTGCTCATAAGTTGACCTATCTAGTGCAGATAAGGCAATAAAGGTGTAAAGTTGTGAGATTGGTCTATAAGGCTGATATTATCACTTAAAAATGGTATATTTATATCTAATATTTACCTAATTATGTAATAGGATCATATAAATTCATAAATAGTCTATGAAAGTGTCTACACAAGTGTTGAAAGTCATTATCACCAAGACTATATTTGAAGGTAAACTGGCAGATCTGGGTAATCAAGTTGCAGGGATGAGTTGGAGGCTCTCTATCCTTAGATAAATCATAAAAAACATATGAGTTTTTTTTTAAATAAATTATTTTCCTATTAATTATTTTTAGAATCTTGAAAATTAGAGAAAGTGATTTAAATGGTAAAACCAAAATAGGTTAACTAGTTCAAGTTTGACTATGTCTTCTGAAGACAAAAGATTGGTCTGCAAGAACAATATTTGGCATTAGACCTTATAATATTTGTACCTAATATTTATTTATATATGTAAAATAATATATTTAATGTGTTATAGGTCATAGGAAGTATTCTTTAAAGGATTTAATTTCAAGTCTTCATGACTATGTTTTGAGACCAATTGGTAGTTCTAAGTGGGCTACTTACAGAGAAGGGTTTAAGTCTTTTCACCTTATGTTATGAAGTTTAATACATATGGTGATGAAAAAAAGTCATATATATTATTTATATGTATTAAATTTCCATGGTTTTTTGTATAAAATGTGTTTATGCTTCAAGTATTCAAGACAAACTTTTTGGGTATTCATAGGCCTAATATGAATAATACTAATGATATGTTCCAAGTAGTGGTTTGAGCTAAAAAAGACTATGGATCATAGATGATATTAGTATGGGTATATTGATATTTCATATGATGTGTTTATTCCATTCAAATTTTTTGAATGTAATCCAAGAAGATCAAAGGGTAACATGTGCTAAGTAGGCCTAATGGGATTAGGTCTCCATAAGACCTAAAGATGAGATATAGCCTAATTGAGGAAATTCAACACTAAAGGGAATAAAAGAATGTTTGATCCATGTATATTAAATGTATTAATATTAATTTAATGTCTGACCTAATAGGGTAAGGGTGTTTGACCGACTAAGAAGGATATCAACAAGAAACTTTTATAAATACTATGCATTTTTAGGCCTATTTATGTGTGAAAAAAGTAAGTGAAGAAGAATATATATTAAAAAGAAAAATGAGGTCTTGTAGACCATTATTTGAGAATATAGGATCAGTGATGAACATATGGTAAAGGTTTTTAGTATGAGGATCAATTTCATATGATCTAATCAAGTCAAGAAGAGGGTTAGTTGAGCAAAGAAGGCTAGAAACTAGTTTTGAGAGGGAAAGATGTGTTTGAAGAATTGAGGAAGGATATCATCATATATTAAATAATAAAAAAGTTATTATAAAGATGATCAAGTGTTTTAGGTGGATTAATTTATGTTGAGTCATCTAGGGTATTGGTACCTCCTTGAAAGTAGGTACTTGTTAAAGCCTAGTTGAGTTGGTGCTTAGCTAGTTGGGTTTGGTGATCCATGTGAAGTTGGTACTTCAATTTGAATCATCAATTGTTTTTATTCCCATTGAGGGTTTCCCACATATATATTATGTTCATGTGTTTAATGATCTTTTAAATTTATGATTATGCTTGTTAAGATGTATATGCTTGTCTAAATGATCTATGATTGCTTAAGTAATATTGTATAAGAAAGTTTTGAGGATTGATTCACCCCCCCTCTCAATCATTTTGCTTCCAATACATACATTAGTTTTGGATTCAATGGGTAGTCCTTTATGCATAATCATTAATACCAAAACCTATGTTAAACCTCCATAAGTCCTTAATAAGGAATTGATATGAAATATCTTGTTTAATTCAACTTAGAATTGATTTAAATGCCTAGAAAATCTATTGGATCATGTATTAAATTCTCCTAGGTACCTCCAGGTGGTGGTAATCATTTTGTGAGAAAATGTTTCACCACATATATTGACCACATATTGTTTACAAGACCAATATTTTCCATTAGAACATATGAATTTTATATCTAAGGATGGTCTAGATATATCATAAGACCATTTACATGCATCAAGAGTCATGACAAGTGTCTACATAGGTGTTGAAGGTCTAATTCACCATGACTAGTTTTTGAGATAAATTGGTAGTTCTAAGTGAGTGAGTTGCAGAGATGTTCTTGAGACTTTATCTCTTGAGTGAAAGTATTCAAAGAATTTTTTAATGACCTTGAGGTCATGTAGAATCTATCTACATGTTTCATTTCTTAGAGTTCAGTATATTAATGGTTTTTAAGTTTCATTTTTTCAAGATAGACTTTTGAGGTACACATGCCTAATAGGGAAGTTTGTCCTAAAGGAGATTTCATAGTATGAATAAAGAATATAAGTCTAATAAAACATGGAGGAGGTCATTATATTTTTTTGGCTAAGTGATTGAATGGTTTTTTATTATTGGATATGGCCATCTGGGCCCAAGAGGATCAAGTTTTGGTGTTAAGAGGGTAGACCTAATGCAATTAGGTCTCCATAAGACATAAAAGAGAAATGAGGCCTAATTGAGTTGTTATAGATCAAAATAGGTTTAAAGTAAATTTTAATCATGTTCATAAGATATTATAAGATCCACTATATGGCTGAACTAAGAGGTTGAAGGTGTGTGGCCGACCAAGTGGTGTGTGACCATGTGTCTAGTATATATACAAGGTAGTTTAGGCCTATTTTGATATATGAAACATAAGTGAATAAAATATTGCATGGTTGAGTAGAAAGAGGTTTTAAAATAAGACCATATTAGAATATTAAAGGTATGGTAATCAAAATACATGAGGTTGTTGAGTTGGTGTTGAGTTACTTAGGGAGTTGGTGATTCCTTGAAAGTTGGTGCTTGAATTTATTGGGGTTGGTGCTCCAAGTTGAGTTGGTGATCATCAAAATTTTATATTTGTTTTTATAGGACTATAGTCCATTCTTAGATATCATAATGGTTTTTCTTTCCCTTGAGGGTTTCCCACTCATATATGTGTTATGTTGTCTGAATGGTTCTTTATGCATTGTTAGATCTCAATGTTAATTTCATAGTTCATGAATGATTGGGTATAATTGAAATAAAGTTTTAAAAACTCTGATTCAACCCCCAATTAGTGATTATACTTCAAACATCCCTCTTTTTTCCTTCCTCAAATAAATATCTCCCTGGGATGCCCTACTCATAGATGGATAACCTTCAAATGCCTTGGATTGACTACAGGTCCTTCTACACTCATAGCTCGCTTGTAGTTAAACATGCTCTAGTAAAAATATTATTAGAAAATTTGCATACTATACATAAAACCAAGTTCATAAATTAATTTTAAATTAGAATATAAAAATAATGTAAACATGCATTTATTGTAATCTTGTGGTCATGCTCCATCTAAACCTAATGCTCAATATATTTAGTAACATGTATAGGTGCCTCCATGAGTGCTTGTGCAGATGAAAAACTAATGGAGGCACTAATGGAGGCATTAATGGAGGCACTTGACATGTGAAAACCATGTATATTTAAAAAACTATTTTACAATTCAAAATTACAACTTGACATGTGCCTCCATGAGTGCTTGTGCAGATGAAATTGCATCATCAATTCTTGTGTTTGTCTCTACTTATTGAGATGGAATAATGTATACTATTATCATGAGCTGAACCAACAAACTCACTTAGTTTTGTAGAGCATATATGATTATTATTCAAGAACACACACACACACACACACACACACACACACACACACACACACACACACACACACACACACACACACACACACACACACACACACACACACACACACACACACACACAAACATGTACATAGAGTATACTATTAAATCAAAATTTTACTTTTGTATATGTAAACGGTGGCCTATTCACATTAAAAATTAAAGTAGTGGATATCCCATAAGCTAGCTCTGTATATTTAAACATTAGCTACCTAAGATCCATAAATGTAGTTATAGGCCATGAATATGAAGGAACCATCTTCTATTACAACATAAAAATTACATATATATTATTCAATCTCTATATAAATTAATTGGTATCTTTTAAATACAAATATAACTTAAATTTAACATGACATTGATATAAAATATACATGCATGTGTGTAGTGATTGACATGTGCACACCAAATGTACATGAAAAAAACTCATCTCTCATGAGTATATCATCTAATCACTTATAAGAACCACCATCATCATCTAAAGGTCCATTTTATAAAACACCATAATATTTGAAATGGTGAGGTTAGGTATGCACACTAGGTGGAGTATCTCTAGCATTGGTCTCAGAGAGCCTACTCGTATGTTGAATGAGTGTATCAATAAGTGCACTAAATACATGAAAAGTGTAAATTTCCATGACCTCATTCATTACAAAAGGGATCTTGGGTTGAAGTGGATTTTAAATAGGGATCCTTAAATGGTGATTTGATGTATGACTTATACCTAGTCAATCCTATGTAAAGCCTTTCCCTCATCCTTAAAAATTACCATAGTAAAAATAGTTGGGAATCTCATTAAGGAAAAACTTGCAGTAGAGTTTCCTCAAAAAATACAATGGAACCTCATGGTTATTACATGGTGGATAATCAAACACCATCCACCATTGGTCTCAAAAATTATTTTTAATCAAATTATGTTGGCATTGGTGGATTGGGAAATGTTTAGTGGTTATTGGAAAAGGTGCATTGGTTGTTGGGTTGATATATAAGGCATAAATTATTTATTTTGATATTTCTTTTTCCTTCACCACATGTGCTAATAATTTGTCAACATAGTAATCCCTAAATCTATCCCTATATGATGCCCACTTATCAATTTGACTCATTATCGAGTTAACTTGACATAATAATGACTTTAGGGTGTTGTCCAAATAAGTGTGGTGGGTGTTAGTCGATGTGGGGTCCTTCATTCTCCTCATTGTTTACTTAATTTATATTTTATTTTCCACTATGTGTGTAGCTAGATCCTTTTGACTCCCTTGGGGATCTTATAGAACTATAGGATTTCTATTAGGGTTAGGAGGGTTAGGTAGGGGGTTAAGAGGATGGTTAACATGCTTGTATCTTGTAGTGGAAAAATCTCTTAAAGAAGAATATGATTTAATAATTAAAGAATAAAAATAAAAAATTGTCAAAATTTAGTGTTAATAGGTTTTGTTTTTTATTAGTTACTTCTCCTCCATGGTGGCATTATATATTTAATGAGGTATCAATAAATCCAAGTGTGTTTTTGTCCTCCATTAAGTAGAATGCAATCATGTATAACAAAGACAAGCACATATCAGGCAGGAAAATGAGAATGAGATAGGTGTGCCTATAGGTTGTGTCTTTTTTGTGGCTTCAATAATGTGTATGCATTATTGAAACATAATATGTACACATTATTTTCACTAAGCACACATGTACATTATTGTCACTAAGTTTAGTGCCAATAATTTGTACACGTTATGGTGTGGGAATCCCAAACATGAATTCAAATAATGCATACACGTTATAACCATAACATGTACACATTATGGTCATAACATGTATGCATTAGGGAAATGTCTACAAAATATTAACCCAACTTTGTGAACATACCCATGTATATAGGGACTAGTATGACATACTTATGCTAGTTTCTTATATTTCACTTATTCATCTTATCACATGGCTTACTTGAGTATAATTATTATTTTCTACCTTGTGTTGATTTTAGAACATTTAAATATGTTCCTTGTTTATTGGCCCCAGTGCCATAAGTTTTTTTAATTTGGTTTGTGGACATTTGAAAATTTCATTCCATTTGAGTGTGAAACATTTAAACATGACCCTTGTTTTTGGTCTCCTTAGACCCCTTTTGTGTGGCATTGAGTGCTCTTATGTGTGTGCTTGATTGTTTTTTGAGCTTGTTACTTATAGATGTTGCCATGATCGGTATCATGCATCTTAGGTATTTTTATGTTTGGATATTGTGAGATTCATTTATACATATACTTAGATATGAAACCATTATATGTTTCTTTAATACATGATTGATAAAAATATAGCAATGTCTTATTCTTTTGAGATAAGGTGACTATCATGTTGCATTCTCCTCACCTAAAAATTGGGGGGGGGGGGTATATTAATGGGGGAATGTAATAGATAAATAAGCCCACATACACATATTTGGTAATAATTTGATACAATTTACATGATTTCAATATACATATGTGACATAATATTATACATTTGGTACTGATTTTCATAAATTTTGGATAAAGTTTTGAAAATTTATGACATATATCATATACATTTTATAGTGCAGAGGTTATGTTTTGACAAATAATTTAGCTTAAAACACATTATAGGTGTATATGTCATGAAAATTCACTAAATTACATATACATATTCAAATTATACAAATATTCATGTATTAACCTTACCAAGATGCACCGATTGAACTTTTATCCACTATAGTAGTTGGCTCCCTTGAGTAGTGTAATCGAGATTCAACACCCTTTATGGACTTATCACTAATAATTTTTAATAGGTTGATATGGCTATATAATTTTACCTAGGAGATATTGTCTAGATTATGTTTACACTTTAGTTGTGTGATTGATATTCAGTGATCTCACTGGCCTTCACATAGCTCACCCTTACACTAGACTGGGGGCATGCTCACCCTCAAATTATCTTCTTCACATCTCTAAGGTTTAGTTATGAACATTTTTTTCCAATTATTCAACTATAAAGAATCATTAAAAAAAAAATACCAAGGGGTAATATGGTTGCATGGACACACAAGTGTACTCCTTCATTGCTCTCTTTTCTTTCATGTAATTTCAATTATTCATTTTCAAATTATATGCACTAGTCACACTTGTATCATGATCTTATTTATAGGTAATACACATACAAAAAAATTAAATAGGGTTCAATTCAAATCAAGGTGTGTCATACACACCACATTACACATTTATTTCATTTAACCTAGTAATTTCATTATTATGTGTTACTAGATTAAAAGGGGGATGTATATGCTAACTCTGGATTTTACATAATAAACTAGTCTTGCATACTTGAAAAATGTTACTCAAGGATCAACCTTTTAGTTCATGACATTCTCACTATCAAAAGTATCATGTTCACCATCTCAATGTGCTTAAATGATTATATTATGGTCTGACCCTAGTAAAATAATTACCCTAATCACTTGTATCCCATAATATTCTTTAAACCTAATATATCCTACACTTTTAGTTATAGAGCTTCAACAATTATCTATTATCTAGGACACTACCATCTAGATTAGGACACTAGTGTCAACTATAGTGTTGCATATATGATTCTAGTGTCTATACCCTATAAACACTCATTTAAAAATCCTTCGACATGCATGTGTCAACCTATTTGTCTTAGTTAACCCTCCTATGAGATATTTTCAAAAGGTGTTGTATAAATACAAGTAAAATTTCATTCATTATGCTAAAGTAATTTTCAAGAACACATCTATCAAATAACAAGAAAATAAACCTCTCAAACTTATAAAACTACCTTATCCTTCCCTATTTCCAAATCAATCATATGAGTAGTCTTCTTACATGTCTGAAGAATTCAAATGTCAACCCATGAGTAGTATTTGTCAAGTTAAGAGATATATCTTACATGCACTTGAATATAACATATTACACTATTATTTATACACAAATCCCACATAAGGGGGAGAATTATATCATTTTGAGATCCTCTTCAAATCATATGGATATTTAAGCAATGATAATTGACAAAGGGGTATTTAAAGTCAACTCAAATTCACTTGAGCCCACTAACCCCCATTTTTTAGGGTGACATGTCGAAGATGAAACTCCTAGGGTTTTCATAAAAACACTGATATTTAGAACATGTTCACATGATCTCAGTTGAAATTTTTCAAGGTGATAGTGACTCATAATAGGCACATGTGGAATTTACATAAAATGACATATACTTCACTATATACAAAAGCATTTTTTTAAGGATAGAAGTATCAATGTTAGTATCCCTTTTCAATGATAGTGTCCAGATTGATAGAGAGCTAATTTATAGAATCTGATGAATCATAGTTTCACATCATCCTGACCATTTCCACACTTTCATTCATCATATCTTTTTATGCATCAGTAAACAAGCTAAGTACTATCTCTTCTCATGTTCAAGCATTCAAGTTACTATTTGGCATTGTACTTTACATATTTACAAATTTTCCATAAGTCAACACTATATTATAATATATTGTGAAATTGAATTATTTAATTGGATTTATTTTAAAGTACCTTCTTATTTGATTAGGCTACTATCCAAACCTTTATTTCCAAAAAGGATTAATCGGGTTGAGAAAATTAAGAATACTAATGTCAATGTCTTTATGTGGGAGGTGCTATTTCTACTTGAAAAAATGGACCTATTATAAGAATCCATTAAAAAGGACTCTATCTCATCTAAAGGAAAATTTAAGGAGGTTAAATTGAAAATAAAAAAATACTAAAGTATCAACATGTCTGCAACTATCCACCTCAAGGGCAAGCAATAAATTAAATCCTTCTACCTTTTATATGTCCTTGATTATTGAGGAATTTTTAGTCCATGATGTATAATATATTTTGATGTTAATGGATCAATCATATATAATTTTTTTTTGACTATTTAGTAATTATATATACCCTTGACAAAAGATTATTATTTTAGTTAAATGTGAATATTTTAATAACTATTCATACAATCAAAGATCTAGCACTTATCCTTTAAGCCTGATTTAGAATTATTATTCATAAGGATATATAAGTCATTGATCTTCCCCCCAAATTTTTACCTATTCTTATCAAGGATTTTATAACAAAAATAGAAGTATATTTATCTCTATATTGGTCTCATATGATCCTTAGAATAATATATGGAATAATAATCAAGATCATGGCTGAGCCAATATGTAAATTCCATGTCAAGGAACTCAATTTTAAGCCCATTGACAGTAATTATATCCTACAAGGATATTTGGAATTAAATTTATCTAAATATGATGAAACATATAAGGAAATTCCATATGAAACCTTAGATATATGGGCTAAGGATTTAAAGTTTGACCCTTATAGAGAAGAGGAGACACTGTTAAATGAATCAGTGATTAAATTAATTGGAATAGGTGCCTACTACATCTAGAAGAGAATCCCCTACTCCAAAGGATATTAAAAGAGGATAAATATGTGAGGGGAACATGGGAGATTTTATTTCATAAGAGTTATATGTAATAATGGTGTAGGGGTATGGGTAATACTAATATATTCAAAGGGAGACAAGGAATTGATATCCCATAGACTCCAATTTAGTTATACCAATAATATAATGGATTATGAATTTCATATCCATAATAGGTAGATAACTAAGAAAATGGATTAAATTCCCTAAAACATGTAGAGTTTATGAGGTAATAGTGAAACAAGTCAAAGCTATCCCAAGGAAACATGATTAGTAAGTGGAAAAGATGGTCATACTAGCTCTCAGTTTTAGCCTCCTACAAACCTAATAGGAAAAAAAATTAATCAGGTATGCAATCCCAAATAACCAATCATATTGAAAAGTTTTTTAGGGTCACCTTTGTATACAAGAGAAAGTGAATATGATCTATAAATCAATCCTAGCCTAGATAAGACATATCAAACTACTAATTCTGCTTGTTAATACATTTAGACAATTGAGATCATGACAAATATGAATTTGATAGACCTAACTAAGGGGTATCTTACCATACAATATCACTAGAGAGGGTTTCAAATTCTCTAGTTAAGTAACACCACACAATAACCTTAGTTAGGTCCTATGGTTTGTAATTAAGTAAAGTAAATCTAATATAGTGCTCACTAAATCTTGTGGTACAAATGGAGGATAATAAACATAAATAGTAAACATGTAAATAAAAACTTTACTCAAGTAAATGTAGAGGAAATACTAAGCATGGAGATATGATACATTCATAAAAAATTATACATGCAAATCTATCTTCCAATAAAAGAGGAGTAAGAGTTAAGAATACTTACCTTGAAGATGAACCCATCGAGTCTCAATCTCAGCCTTGGCCAAAGATGATTTGTAAGAGGTTGTTATGGTTGTATGGATGATAAATATAGGTCATCTGTAGGATAAAATACATATAATATGCATCCAAAATAATTTTCCCAGAAGATAAGATTCTTTTCCTAGTATGAAACCCTAAGCAATGACTCCTCAAGGATAATGGTGGATAAGTAGATAAAGAAGTTGAAACAAATGATTATCTATATTGGAAATAGGGTGAAGGATGTGTATATATAACCTGATATAAACCTAAACCCTTCTATAATTTTAGTTGATGCAGTCATTCCAGTCGACCTAGTTAGTTAGGAAATAGGGCATTTAGGTCCTGGACTAAGTCAATCAGACCGACTTAGTCCTATAATGTGCTTAATCCTAAGAAGAGGGTTGAGCTATTTGAATATGTTTAAAGGATGGTTAAAAGAGGCTTTTACTTATGGATGGGATATTTAAGGTAGCTAATTACTTGAAGGAGTGTGTAAGGGAGGTGTCAAATTTTATGGAAACATATATGAAAGACTTGTGTTGGTTGTAAGTGGTGGTATAGAGAACAAGAATCTTAGGAAGCACTAATGGTCTACTCACCCCTTTCCCTATGCACCCTTTAAGGCATTCACTTAGAGAGATTGAGACTCAATGGGTTCTTACAAGAGATAAATCTTTATTAATTGATAAAGTTTAAAAATATTGTGTATATACATATGCCCTACTTAAAGCTCATCACGTGTCACTTGATTGTAATGTAAGATGGTGCTTCAAGAAAATAACAAAATAAAACAAAATGTTGAGCTAAATAAACTTTAGTAATAAGTGAATAAAATAAATGAAAGGATAGAATTGAAAACTACACAACTTTACTTACTTTAGTGTTGTAGAGTAAAAATGAAGTGAGAGAAATGTAGTGGTGTCCAATGTAGGTAACATTAGGTGAACTTCTAAAATAAATGAAAATTCAAATTTTTTACAAAATATAAAGGTAAAATGTAGAAGACTTATCTATGATTTCAGGATTCCAAAACATATTTTGGTTTAGATAAATAGATAGTAGAAACAAAGCTATGAATGAAAAATGAAATCTAAGCAAAAATAATATGTAATTAAAGAATTTTATATTAGAAATATAAATAGGGTTAAAATAATTCATTTTTATTTTGTTATTATAAGAAAATATAGATCTAAGTGACTTAGAAGAGCAGCTAAAGTGACTATGGTGAGGAGATGATAGATGTAATGTGGAGGATGCCTAGCGGTAGTAGCCAGTTCAGCTCAGGTAAGTGATGTATTAGTTTCATTTTTTTTGGTAATTTTGATTAAAATTAAATTAGGTATAGAAAATAGATAATAGAAAAAATTATGTAGTGAAAATTTCCCTAAGATTTTTTTAGGTAAACTAGGAACAAAGAATTTTAATGGGTAGTAAAGGGTCAGAGCAATAAATTCCTAAGGTATTTATGATAAATACTTGAAAATTCATTGCCATTTTTTTATTAGAGTCATCCCGACGGACTTAGTTGGAAAGAGTGAGAGGTAAAAAAGTGGCCAATTGCATAGAATATGGTTTACTTAGTATTATTAGGGGTGGATAACTATGTAGTAGAGGGCTAACTTAATCATAAAGTGGATGAGGATGACTTAGTGCATGCTATCCAATTCAATATGGAGTAGGGGATTTATGTAGTTTGTTAAATATGGATGACTTTGTAACACAGGGTGAACATAATGGGAAAAGATGGTAAAGTGGCTAATTTAGTACAAAAAAGGGTTGATTGTGTTTATATAAATGGATTGATTATGTTAAAAAGGGATGACATAGTTGGAAAAGAGGGGTGATAAGGGTGATTTAGTATAAAAAGGGTTGACTATATAAGAAAAAGGTGGAAAATAGAAAATAGTAAGAGTAGGTTAATGAAGTAGTTGATTTTAGTAATTTAATAAATTTAAGATTGTATATTTGTCATTTTTATATCAAAATCTAATACATTATTTTGGAACCTAGTGGATGCATCTTGGTTACCAAATTTACTAGAGAGAGTGAAAAATGATGATTGAGTGCAGTTATTCTCCCTGGGATTTTGAGGCATTATGGAGATGCAAATGATCCCTATTAGTGTTGATCTAGTCATAATGTTCCTAGGAGCATGGGAGTGACTGAACAACACTTTCTAGTGGGAGGTGGGTGGGGATACTATAGAGGTGGGCATCATCTTGGAGGATGTCCATGCTTTGTTTAGACTTCCCATTATTTGTGATGCACTAGAGCCTAAGGAGGAGAGGCAATCCCTAGCCCATTGGGTGACTGGATTAAATAAGATCTATCCTAGATTATGGGTATGATTATTTGATATATACATCTCTACCATTTTGTATATTTGAAAGGCCATGATAGGACTTGTGAAAGTGCATGTGTTGTGTCACAATTCAAATGGGAATGTATCTTTGTATGTGGTAGCCTTGTGTTAGTTGATATTAGAGCAGGGTACTCTATATAATTTAGGCTTAGTTATTTGGGTGTATCTTATGCATGACATGTATGGCATGATGGCTCAGGGGTAGAAGACTATGGGCCATATGGTAGTTGGATAGATGAGAGTTTTTGTATGTACCATCCACTTGGGTTGATCCATGATATGGATGATAGGCTACCTCAAGCTGTGAAGTGGTGACAATTTCATGTAGTACATGTTGTTCCCCATCCCCATCCTTATAGATAGTTAATCATGGGTAGATATTATGTCATCCCTGTATGGATATTGTGACTAATTGGCTGACTTGGGATACTATGACTAATGGATTGGTGCTTGTGTGCATTATACCTCATGGGTGGATCCACACCCTATAGATCATGTACCTATATATCTTGGATTACCACATTTAATGGATCACCTAGTAGTGCCTTCTTATTGGGAATTACTTACTAGAGAGCCTATAGGTAGAGGGGGTACATGAGTACCTATAGAGATACTTGTCATTAGGCCTTGTCGAGAGAGACATTGGGTTGGTTATGTATAGTAACTAAGGGTAAATATGCCAGAGGTGGAAGATGTGATAGTGTTGGATGCAGAGGGTAAGGATGTAGTTGAGGCTAACTTGGGTCCATAAAAATAACCACAACATCCACAATAGGCATGTAGGATATAGAGGTATTATTGAAGGGAGAGAACACAAAAAATAGTTATCACATATGAAGTTCATAGGGTGGAGGCTAGACATATCTAGTATGTAGGGAGATAGATTAGGAGAGGACTATGATGTGCATGAGTTATTTCTCTATAATTTTATGCTACTCAAAGAGATATTAGATGAGAGGTGTTATGAGGATGCATCGATGGGGAGTCTATGGTTGGTGCCACTGGTGTTGGTAAGTAATGCTTTATGTTTTGAATTTTGGATAGATCACTAGATGTTTAGTTTTATATTTTGTTTATGTTGATAAATGTTATATATATATATATATATATATATATATATAATGTACATTTGGGTTTTTTTTCATATATTATCAAGGAGGATTTTAGATGGGGTGCAATAGTTTGGGCTGCACACCATAATATTTTGGATGGGGTGCTATTTTAGCATGATACTACTACCATAGATGATCATATTATACCACATACCCTAGTTTATGCTGATTGGTTTTGTTTTGTTTGAGAGGTGGCCTAAGAGCTATAGGCATGAGGGGATGCATTAAATCTACCCCATGGAGTTGGAAATGTAGAAGCATGAGCATAGAAGGCATTGGCCTAAGAGTGAGATACCCATATGGATACTATAATAGAGCTTGAACATGTGCGTGTCTAGGTGGCCAATCTATAGGGATAGGTTGATGATCCAAGATCCCAGATTGCCTCATTATAATAGACTATTCATAGGGAATACTCATAGGCATGTATGGGAAGTGTAGCTTGATTAGGAGATGGTTATGATAGAGCATAACCTTAGAGCTATAGACATTGCATTATTACTTGTGTTATGTTGTATCAAACTCTTGCTATATATTGAGATGGACATTTCTTGATCTATGAGTTGTAATAATCTTATTGATCGATGTATGGATGTATTTTATTTATAGCACATGTATTTGAATTTTTTGGTATATGCTATGGGAAATATATGATGTATGTTTTCTTTTCTAGTATTATGTGACAGACATGCATCGCTAAAAATGAAAGCATATAATTTGTAAAAGTATATAAATAATAATAAAATGTAATACATATTAGATTATGATATGAAATGTGTAAAAATAAAATATGAATAAATATAGTAAACCAAAGTGGTAAAGTAAAAAGTAAAAAATGTTTATAACCATGTATAAGTAAATTACACCAAATTAAAAAAACTATAAGTCATACTAAATCAAGATGGGAAGTATGAAATTTTTGTAATAAAGTAGAAACCATGTTATAACAAATGGTATGAAAAACAAATGTATAATAAAGTTAATCAATCATACTAAATTAAGATGGTATGTATGAAAATAAAAACTAGTGTAAGTATAAATCAAATTAATAATAATAAATCAAGATGGGAATTATGATAAATTTAATAAAATGGTTATAAAATACATGTAATCAAAAAATAAGAAGATAAAGTGAAATGTTTATGAAGTAATCATAAAACATACTAGATCAATATGGGAAGTATGTAAATGATGTGTAAATCATAATGTAAAACAAATTATCTCAAATTTAAAGCATGTAATATTGATAGGTTATTATTGGGACTTGGTCATAGTATTAAACTTTATGGGAATGTTTTGTGATAAATTCCTAGTCCTATCCAAGGTCTTCTACTACAACTCATAAACAGAACACCAATGAGGTGACTAATAATGTTGGAACATATTAATGGGATTTAATGCACTAATTTTTGAGGAATGCCTAGCCCTATCCAAGGTTTTATATTGTAACTCACAAGGAGAAAACCAATGAGATGAATGGTAATAAGGGGAAAATAAGGAAATATTGTGTGAGGAATATTTGGTCTTATCAAAGGTCTTATTGTATACACCCAAAACTAGGCACAATTGGCATTCGATTAGACTTCAGACCTATTCCTACCAACCATTGCAATTGAGCTTAGGAATCATTGAACGCCCCAAATTTACTCATGCATAATTCATCAAAGCTCATAATCATGTTGAGACATCCTAATTGGGGTATCCTATCATATGTAACAATAACCTCTCACAGATTCATCCCTAATCACCTTATGGCATAACAACGGTCAATTTGGCCTATGGACCCATTAAGTGAGGCACTTGATCAAATATTCAAAGAGATAAAATGCTAATCAAATTGAAATATATAATTAAAAAAGATTCAATGCTAACTTGAATTATCCATTTGAAATTATTGAATATCTAAAAATGGAAATTCTAAAATTTAAAATATCAAGCCCTTTCATCATTGCCTTTATGAGTTGTCAAGCTCTTCCAAAATATCTCAAAATATCTAATTTGAGAGACATGCCTAGTAATTGAAAATCATAATTACATGATAACTATTAACTCAACTAGAGTTATTTTTAACTCATCTAAGGATAGTTTGAACCCATTCTAATACTAAACTCAACCTTAACTTACCTTGGGTGAGAGTTAATTCTCAAGGCTATATATACAAAGCCATACCCCCTCATTTATAAGCTTAGATATTGTAGAATTATTATGCATGATTTTGCTCCATAAGTCTCCTACAAGCAATGTTATTGTGCCCAAATCTTAATTCAAAAAATCAAATACAAGGTAAAAGGGAGAGAAATAGCCAATCAATCTTCATTATCAAAGACTTCTTGATACACAAGTTGAGAAAGCCATTCAACAAACAATTTGGAGCTCCAAAGAAGGTAAAAGAGTCATTTCTTTTATGTTTTTGTTGTGATTTCATTTAGTTTTGTTACCTAAGCTCTCCCTAGTATCTAGGATAGGAATGTAAGTGTTAGTATGTTTATTTAAGTTTTATTTTTTGGATAGACACCATACTAACCTCCCTTATTAGATTCCTTTTTAACATAATGGCATGCTCAGTGGGACACTACATCTCAAAAACCTTATAAATATGCATTAAAATCATCCTTTGATGATTTTTTGCTCGTTTTCCATCTAAATTTCAATTTTTTTTAATCTTTTAAATTAAACGGTGGAATCACCCTAAAGAACAGTGGAATTTTTTTGTAGAATGGTAGAATCAATTTGTAGAAGGTGGGATCACTCTAAATGAATCACTTTCAATAATAGAATCACTTTGTAGAATGGTAAGATTGCTCTACAAAATGGTGAGATTACTCTACAAAATGACAATATTTGTCAAAATGATGGGATCACTTAGAATGATGGGATCACTCAGAATGATAGGATCACTCTGTAATATGGTGGGATCACTCTATAGAATGGGATGATTGCTCAAAATAGTGGGACCACTCTGAAGAATGGTAAGATCACCCTGCATATTAGTGGGATTGTCAGGTGTTTTAGTGAATTTTTTCTTATATTATTTGGAGGAAAGAGAGAAGAAAATTGAGAAGGGTATGGTATAAAAACGTGACATGTTGTGTGCATGTTGATCTAGATGGTTGTAGATACTCCTCTTTAGCTTGGAAATAATGACATGTTGATAATAAATCACTAAAGAGATGGTTGATTAGTTAGATAGTAGGGTAGACTACCTAACAAGCTAGATCTAAGAAGTATAAGCTTTCTTGGAGGTTGTCAATCCACACTTTTAGAAAATCAAGTATGAAAGATAAATTGCTTACATAAATAGAAGAAGGTACTAAAATTAAATACATAATGTTCTTGAGAGAGATGAGTTTGACTAATTATAGTAATAAATAATTGAATGTTAATTCCAAATAGATCAGGTATGTTTCAAAAAATAGGGTGATGTTCTATGCTCAATTAGGGGTCTAAAATTAGGATTTGATTGAGGTCTGATGGGTGAAAATAGCTTGTTATGTATTTATCACATAGTGACCATGAGTGGTTGGGATGGCCATCGATGGTTAGGGTGATCATTGGGGGTTATGGATAGACCATCAATGGTTAGGGTGAATTCTAGTGGTTATTGTGAGTTTTGGGTTGGTTCAAGAAATTGGGTTAGTAGGGATGTAGAATGGATTCTAGAAGGTGGGTCTAGGTTAGAGGTTAGTTGTGAGAGGAACAAAAAGAATTAATCACTAAAAAATAGATACTTAGCTTTACTAGTTATTGATCTAAAAAAGGGTTGAGGTGTGTGGCTGATAACTCATTGATGGAGTATGGAGTAATTTTGGTAGAGTAACGGTCCTTGGTCATTAATAAATGAGTAGTGGAACTTTGTATATCTATTTTAATCATTGCTATTTTTCTATAAAAAGACCTATAAAATAAGTTCTGATGCAAGATGATTTGATAATTGTTAGTGGTCGCTCTGATTTTGGATATGAATGATCCTCTATTTCACCTCCTCTTCTCTTTTTATAGGAAGGAAGGAGAGGTAAAACAATATTTCAATAAGGCATCTAAATTTATCTTTAACATGCATTGGCTTTCACATGAATTAGATAAGCTAAATATAAAAAATTAATCTAGAGTTAACTAGAGTTAACTATTTAGGTGGTTAGAACTTGATCATTGGTAGTCAAGAGTAAATTTTGGTGGTTAAGGTGACCATTGATGGTCGAAGGTAACGTCAAGTTTGGTCAAGGTGGGTTAGTTAGTCAATTTAGCTAGTTATCTAACTTGACTAAAGTGTGCAATGTAAAGGTTACATAATAGTCCCTAGGGGTTCTTAAGGTTAGATCAACATCTAGAATCATTATGTGTGGTTTCCTAGTGTCTATATTTTGCCTTTTTTTATTATTTAGGTTGTATCAAAAAGATGCAAAACAAAAATGGATTACGGGTCAAAGGTTTGGTTGCCCTGATCATGGGAGAAGTAATTCTCCCTCAAATTGAGAATTGATGAGGTGAAACATAATCGGGTATGGGTTTGATAAATGGGTAAGTTGGTGATGAAGTGGGTGGTAGGTTGGGTGTTGAAGCACAAACATGTGCACAAAGTGTGACTAAGTGTTATAGCCAAGATCACACAATGACTAAGTTTCCATGTTTTGGTAAAAATAAGGTCGATACTAGAAGGAAAAGTGACAAGTGGACCATGTGATCATATTGATGGTTGAGCTACACTTGTAAACACAAGTCTCCTAGATAAGGTCAATGTTTTCATGGTATTTAATGTAGGAAGTGATCCTATGAAGACATAAATTGTTTAGGTATGCACAAGGTAGTGCAAGTTCAAAATGTTGCATATGCTAATTTAGTTGGTGCAATCAAAAAGACCAAGGCAAGGTCATCACAAAACATGCAATAGTCAAGCCAAAATGGCTAGTGGTGAGGTTGAAATCATTGGTGGATAAGGTTGGTAGAGAATGGAATCTCTATTAGTGGGTAGTTGGATTGGATTTGGGTGAAAATTTTTGTTTGAAAATTTATGGTTGGGAGGGAAAAATCCCAAAAAAGCTAACCATTGACAGTCATGGTTGACACTCAGGGTCAACTGTTGGCTATCACCCTAACTATTAGTGGTCACATGTCAACCTTAAAAGGGAAAAGACAAAAGATCACTAGGGGTTCTATTTTCTTATTTGAGCATAGTGACCTTCAAAGACTAGATCTTGGTATTTTGTGAGAAAATGGTGATGGTGTCATTAGTGATTGATCTAGTGAGTGAGGTGGATTGAGTTGACTTAGCATTACTAGAGTTTTGGCATGATTAAGATGTAGATGGGATGAGGGAGAGCATGATGTTAGGTGGTGGTCCCTAGAGTTCCTCCTTAATGAAAATCAAGGAATGAGGTAGGCAATGTTGTTGAATTGGTAGATTAATTTTAAATTTAACAAATGAATGCTTATTTAAATTTGGTTGTTGTTTATTGTTTATGTGGGTGGGTTTGACCTAGGGCTAGGGATTGGTTAACATATGTCATTTTTAGATTTGAAATGGTAGGTTAGATGTAAATTGGTAAGGGAAGGGTAGATAGGGGAGGGTATGAGGCAAGTTTATTTTAGTTGTTATGGTGTTGGATAGTTAGATTGGTAAGGTAGGGTTTGATTTGATTGTTGGTGGTCATTTTTGGCCGTCATTGGTCACTATGGACCATCAATGATCGACTATCAACTATTGACAGTTGATATGTGACTGTTGATAGGCCAATTTATGGTGACCATCAATGGTCGATCACCTAACCATCGATGGTTGAATATAGGAATAGTAAATTATCAGTGGTTAATAGATGTGTTTGAAAGTTTTAAAAGTGATGGTTGATAGTCAATAGTTAATGGGTAATAGTTGAGGTTAAGGGGTTAGGGTGAGGTCATTTGTATGGATTAAGAAGGTCAAATTATGGGGTAAAGTCATAGGTATAGGTCATATTAGGTCAATGTTAGGAGTTGGATAGATTGAAATAAGATGTAGGTACAAGTGGTGGAATTTGTAGGCAAAATATGTTAGTGACCTAAGGTTATTACTATCGAACCCTACAGGCATGAGAGTAGATAAAGATAAGGGATAGAGTACCTTAGATACTAGATGAGATTCAATATAGGATGAATGATGGTGATTGAGAATGCATGGAGGACATGGGCCTTAGAAGTATGAGGTATTATCAGTATGTACCTCAAGATATGATGATGTTAGTGGCACTCATTGAGAGATGGGACCCTACCACTAACACCTTCTTACTTCCTATAGGTGAGCTAACTATATTGCCTAAGGACATTTATAGGATAGTGTAGCTACCCATATGGGGTAAGTATATCTACCATATTGAGAGTGATGAGTGGGATAGGTAGATAGAGCTCTTATATGGAGATGACCTTAATTTTTTGAGGTGTCACTTAGGATGCTTACACTACATGCCACTATACCAAAGAGATATGGATATGAGGAGGCTTTTCATGATGATGATGATAGTAAACACATATTATATGTTACTAGATTCTAGTAGTGGGAGGTTCCCTTACTTGCTATGAGGGGTGATCATTGAGTTGTGGTTAGGTCACATAGTGTTTTCATGGGCACTTATGTTGTTGGTTCAGATTTGCTGAGAACTATGGGGGTTCCAAGCCCATAGAAGATATAAGATCAGTATCAAGTTTGACCTTCATTGCTTGGCTTAGGAGCACATATGGGTATTGAGACCTATGGAGCTATCATGGGAGGGTTATGCTTAGATTGATTATAGGGTTGGATACATGAGGTGTAGAGGAAACTATGCCCTATCAAGACCAGGGGGAGGGTAATATGACATGGATTGGTATAGGGGCTGATTAGATGCTTTGGTTATTAGAGACATGATTTGGATACTATATGTTAGGTTTCCAAGTTAGGCATACTATAGGAGGCATACTTTATCTCTCAAGAGATATAGATGGATCTATGGTAAATGAGACCATGAGATAGAGCTGATTCTATTTGAGAAGATATAGAGGTATTTTGGCCTCATGTAGGATATACTTGGTGTATTCTTGAGATATAAGAGGGAGGATGCAGATTTTTCACTACCTATTCCATATTTAGTTTATGATTTTATTAATCATGAGGATTTGCCTATGAGGATACATATGGATGATGTAGTTGTGATATATGGATATCTTAAATGGTACTAGGCACACTATGTTACATCTAATTTTGGTGGTGATGATGGTGGTCAGCAAGACATGGATGTTGATGCTAGAGGAAATGATTAATAGAATTAGGTGCAGGGGTTACCCTAGATGTATAGATAATGTTCACTAAGAGGGACCAAGCATGAGTGGCCCTAGCC
Organism: Torreya grandis; assembly: GCA_037957365.1. Classification (NCBI taxonomy): domain Eukaryota; kingdom Viridiplantae; phylum Streptophyta; class Pinopsida; order Cupressales; family Taxaceae; genus Torreya; species Torreya grandis. The sequence continues at coordinate 252,118 of JARHVA010004436.1, forward strand.
ATAACTTAGGCATCTTTGGTAGTGGCACAGGGTTAGGTGGCCACTATGATAAGAGAGAGATCATGATAGGTCTTAGCTAGCCCTAGTGATGTAGGAGAAGAATTATCATTGGTAGGTAGAAGGTAGATTATTAGTAGTTTTGGGACTAGTAGGGAAAGTATTAATGTAGATATATATAGTGATTATGGAGGAGTTAAGTTATTGTGAGGCCTTGGTCTTTAGGAATTTTCTAGATGAGCCGTCATGGGATGATTACAGAGTAGGGATTATAGGAGGCACTAGTATGGCAACACCAATTCAGTGGGTTATATCTATAAGAGGATAGGCTAGTATAGGAGGTTAGGCCTTAGTAGGTAGTGGTATTGTAGGATCATAGATTTTGTTATGTGACATGATATTTTGGATGTTCCACATGATTTTGATACTAACCTATGATTTGATGTAGTGAGATGTATATTTTTTTGAGAGATATGTATATTTTGTATACACTATGATGATTATTTATGAGATATAAAAGTGATCCTTTATTTATGGTTTATGGTTCATAGTTGTGATGTTCATGTTGATTATTGATGATGTCATATATATTATGGTTATGTTCATGATGATGTTGATGTGGACTCACCTAACTAGGCATGTGATGATATGTCTCTTTAATTTATGTTCATGATGATTTTTGATATGGGTTGATGTTATTGATGTGATTATGATGTGATGCTTATGAATGATTATGATAATCCTGATATGATTATGTGATGTTAATATGATGTTGATGATTATGATGATGATTATAACATTATGATTATGGTATTTGATGATGTTGTTTATGGATGTGATCATTTAATTTCATGTTTTAGATGATCATGTTTATGATATTGATATGATTACAGGTATGGATACTTGTTATGATGTGATTATTGTTATGGTTTATGGATTATGGATCATAGTTATATGGATGTGATAAATGGTAGGATGTTGATGATGTTTAGGATATGGTTATGATTATGGTGTTCATGCTAAAATTTAATGAATATATGTTTCCTCATTTATATTTAGACATGTGGTGGATATGGTATATGTGATTATGAGGATGTGATGGTGATAGTTGATTTGTTTATGGAGGTGGTGATTATGATAATGATGTCTCTTTTTGTTTATGATGTGATGATGATATTATGTGATGTGGTTATGATTATTATTATTTTGTTCAGATTAAGGTGAAGCACATAAATTAATTTAATTTACAAAACCCGAAGTGAGAAGGAGAAAATAACCAAGACACAAAAATATAAATGAATGTATCGACTAGTATGAGAGAATGAGGAACAATTATTCTTCTTTGGCAAATACTAAAGCAAACTAAAGTTGGATCAGCTTAATGAATATAAGCCCTTCAAATGATTCACATTAACATTCATTAGTTTCTTAAAAAGTTATCTAGATCACATAATGTCAAGTAAGTTAAAAATTCCTTGCTTATTGAGTGTATAAAGGGGAGGGAGAGGAAAAATGGAACCTTCTTGGGAGAAGCTTGCCTCTTTTATAGGTCTCTAAAGAGTCAATATAAAACAATTCCATGTTATATAATGTGTAGACTAATCGATGTGGTAAGTCTACTTATGAAAGTTGATTTTGGCTTCCAAATTATATCTATGTGGTCAAACGGATCTTTTGATCTTTTATTATTGCTTGGGAAGGTTGAGGAAGCTGATCAATGTGAGAAGCTTCTAGGAAATTATTTTGCTTTTTACAAATGCTTTACTCAGCCATCCTTCAAGAGAGTGGTCTAATTCTATGTCTTTTGTTTAAGGTTATTGATAGTTGTCCTTCAATGAAGTAGTCTAACTTATATTGAGAAATTTTGATATGTTTGTGTAACTATCCTTCAAGGGAGTAGTCTTTAAATGGCAAGAATGACCCCTGATTTTGTTTTGATGACTCTTTTGATTTTGCTTATGATTTATTTGCTCTTGATGACATATACTTGCTTATATAGGCTTAGAGGCTAACCTTTAGGAAGGAAAGACTAAAATAATAAGAAGGTCAGTGGTTGGTACAATATATTTAAGAGACAATGACCATGGGAATCCATCCTATAAGGGGTGAATAGTACCATTAAAAATATTCCATGGGTAGAGCCATGGCACCTGTGTTTAAGATTAGGCAAAGACTATAACATATAATCACATGATTCAGTTGTAGTTAGTTTCCCTTGAGAGAGAGAGAGAGAGAGAGAGAGAGAGAGAGAGAGAGAGAGAGAGAGAGAGAGAGAGAGAGAGAGAGAGAGAGAGAGAGAGAGAGAGAGAGAGAGAGAGAGAGAGAGAGAGAGAGAGAGAGAGAGAGAGAGATGAATGTGGGTGAATACAAGGGATTAACTTAAGTTAGAAAAAAAGGTGAGTTCAATCATGTTTAACAAATGAAAGGACATAGATGTGAGGCATTAAGGGGATCAAGTTTTAGGTTACCTTCAAGAGTGGATAATTGGTAAGCTCCTAATCTATACTTGTGCATTATGATATAAGGTTTGAGCCAATTAAAATCAAACTTGGCCCACTTGTTTTTCTCCATATTAGTGACATGTTGATTTTCCTTGAGGATGAGGTATTTGATATTGAATTCTTAAAATTTAAGGTGCTTGTTATAATTATTCTTGATTTGTTCTTGATAGACATGAAGGGGAGTAAGAGTGGATAAATGATGCTCATCAAGTAACTCAAGTTAGGCTAAAGTTTTTTAATGATAATCGCTCTTAGAGGTGAGATATTTCAAGGTTATGTGAAGAGAGGAAATTTGGACTTCAAGAGGTAAGACAACCTCTGTTCCAAAAACTAGAGAGAAAGGGGTAGCACCCTTAGGGGTCTGAATGCTAGTAAGATAGGCCCATAAGGGGAAGGGGATGTGTAAATGCCAATCCTAACCAGATGCATTAACCATTTTAGTGAGTATGTTATTGAGATTTTTGTTAAAGGCTTCCACCTATCCATTTTCTTATGGATGATAGGGCAATGAGAAACTTAACCTGATACTAAAAATGCCATAAATTCCTTAGACTTATTTATTTTTAAAATATTTTCTATTATTGGTGATAATTTTGTGAGGAACATTGAAGTGATAGATGATGTGATGGTTGATAATATAGATAATCTTTTCAGATTTTATTGAGACAAGGGGAATAACCTCTACCCATTTGGTAAAATATTTGGTCATAGTGATGATAGAAGGATCTCACTGAAAATAATGGGGGTGAATTTCACCAATAAGACCTAGACCCCATTGTGAAAAATCCCAGAAATATGTGGACACTCAAAGACTATGTCTAGGTGCATGATGTAAATTAGTGTGTTGTTGAAATTTGACACACTTTTTCACATAATAAAATCAATATTGGATAAGGGTGGGCCAATAATAGCTAAGGTGAAGGATGCATTTAGCAATAGCTAGGCCATTAAGTGTCCCCCATAGATCTCATCATGCATTTCCTTGATAGCATGAGAGGCTTCATGAATACATAGGCAAAAAGAAAAGGAGACCATAAAAGCCATGTTTATAAATAATTCCCCCCAGTATGGTATAACATGAGGTGATCTGAATAAATGCTCTTTAATCATTCATGGAAAGACCAAAAATAATGATGGCAAGGTTGAGATAGTAGAAGGTCTATTGATACTAAAGGTCTATGGTGGGGGAGTCTGATTTGACATAAGAAGGTTAGGTAATTTGATGGATAATGATAGATAGATTAGAGTTAAAGGGTGAAAATAGGATCTGAGAAGTGAGGGAAGCTATTATATTGATAAAATTGTTCATAGATTATGGAGTGGTTTAGATATAGTAGTGTTCAAAAGATGCTTAGAGTACATCAGCTAGTTATTTATACTATTTCAAAATATCATTCTTACATTAGTAATATCCATTTATTTAATTGACCACAAGTTGAGAGTCACCAAAAATGGTGATCATTTTGACTCCTAAGGTTAACACAGTTTGGAGACCAATCATTGAGGCTTCGTACTCAACCATATTATTGGTACAATTGAAATCTAACTTGAAGGATAAAAGAAGAGGTTCACTATGAAGAGGGATAAGGATGATACTGGCTCCCCCACCACATTGGCACTTTGATCCATTGAATAACATGATCACTTGATAGGTAAAGTGTGCTTGAGAGAGGGTCATGATGGACTCATCAAGAAACTTAAGAGGAGGGGGTTAGGTGTCTGATAATAGTGCTTTAGCCAATTGATCAGAAATGACTTGACATTTGATTGAATTCTACTAGAGAAACTCAATGTAAAACTCAACTAGAAGCATGATCCACTTATCCATACATTAGTTTTGGTATGGTTTGGAGTGCATATACTTGATTGGGTCAGTATTGGTTATGACATAGGTCTTGTGGTTGAGAAGGTAATGGCAAAGTTTGGTGGCCATGAAAACCAAGGCTAGACAAATTTTCTTGATATAGGTGTACTAAGTCTCATACTATATAAGGATATGGATAATGTAGTAGATGAATTTCTCTTTATGCTACTCATCTCAATGAGCTAGCTTTACCTGTAAGGAGTGGTTAATAGTAGAAATATAAAGGTAAACATTTTGATCTTCTTTGGGAGGAATGAGGATGGGTGGAGATAAAGGTACTCTTTAAGTGAATCAAAGGCCTTTTGATAATTATCATTCCACTTGAAATATATATCCTTCTTTATAAGGTGGTGGAAAGGTTAGCATCGATCTCAAAGTTAAGAGATAAAGCGATGAATGGGTTGAAGTTTCCCCTGTAAGTTGTAGAGTTATTTGAGGTGAGTAAGAGGAAGCATGTCAAGGATTGCTTTGGTTTTGGTAGGATTAACTTTGATTCCCTAAATGGAGATGATAAATCCAAGGAACTTTCATGATAAGACCCTAAAGATACACTTCTTGGGGTTAAGGCAAACATGTTAATGTATGAGATGTTCAAAGATAATCTTAAAAATAACTAAATGATCTTTATGAAATTTAGATTTCCTAAAAAGGTCATCAACATAGTCTTTGATGATTTTGTGAATAAGGTCATGGAAGATGTAGGTCATGGCATGTTGGTAGGTTACACCAATGTTATTTAGTCCAAAAGGCATGACCCTATAGCAAAAGGTCCCCCATGGGGTGATAAAAGTGGTTTTGTGTTGATTTTCATGGGAGATTAGGATCTGATTGTAACCTAAGAATCCATCTATAAGAGATAATATCTCATGATCATCTATAAGATCAACAAGTCGATCAATGCTTGGTAAAGGAAAGTCATCCTTTGGGCATGTAAGGTTAAGGTCACAAAATTCCACACAAATTCAAAGTACTCATATGGATTTGGTGATATGTATGATGTTTGAGACCCATTAAGGATAGTCAATAGGTTGGATGAAATTGATGGATAGGAGATGTTGAATATATTCTTTGATGAGAAGGGTTATGTGAGGGTACATTCATCAAAGTTAGTGGCTATTATATGGGTAGTGATGGAGGGATCTATTCCTATCATGTTACTATAAAATGAAGCAAATGTTATGATATAGTCTTGTAAGAAGGAGGGGAAGTCCCAAAGTTCCTTGGAATTTAATGATTGGCCAATTTTAATAATGCATAGGTTATCTAGAGTTCCCAAGTTGATATCCATGGTGTATTCATTCAACATGGTTAAAGTCTCAACAAAAATTATTTGTGGATAGAGGAGTCTTATACACCAAGATAGGTGAGAATAGAGTCATCATCTTGACATCGAATGGTATTAATGGTAGGAGAGTCATCTCCTATCATATCAGGGTGGGTCAAAGGAATGAATATAGTAACCCCATACTTTTGATAATTTAGGGGTCTAAAGCTAATCATGTTTAATAAAAAAAGTTAGGGGGATGATGTTAGAGTCCTTAGCTATCTATGGTGGAGTGGATAGTGAGGATGGGATTTCCTTGTCAATGATGGTAATGGGAGGTGGGTTGGATTATTATTTAGGTGGCATGAAACTGAGGCCATGATTTTCATGAGGTTTTCAATTTTTAATTCAAAGAAACTTATGTGGACCATGTTTATACTGACCTAGACAAAACCCCTTCCAAGCACACCTATAAAAGTATGTCTAGGAAAACTCTATTTTATCTAAATAGGAGAAACTAAAGGTGAATGGTCGAGGTGAAAAAGAGGTGGCAGAGGTGTCAAGGGGTTTATCAAGTCCCCCATAGATGAAATTAGTTGGACAAGTTGAGGTCCCAAAAATAATAATGGTTCCAATATTAGAGTCATAACTCAATTTTTGGTATAGGTACTTGTACTATTGAGGGGTAGGAAGGGTGTCTAGTGTCAAAAAGTGATACTCCCCCAATGAAAGACATTGGAAGGTGGATTTCAAAGGGTCTATTTTGGGGGTTTATGTGGAAGGGATGAATGAGCTGGTAGATTATTTATTGGTAGAAGAAGATGGGATTTCATCATTTACTAAGGAATGTTTATTAGATGGAGGAAAGAGAATGTCATTGGGTTGGCATGTCATGTTACATGATTTGAAATCACTCAAGTCAAATTTTATGGTAAAAAATTGACCTTTGTGTTCAAATTTGACACATTAGTGTAGGGTGGATGGCAAACAGCCCATGGAATGGATCCAAGGGTGTCTTAGAAAAATGTTGTACTAGAACTCACCTTTTACTATGTAGAAGAACTCAAGAAGTGTGTGGGGTTCTAGATGAATGTGAAGGATAATAGTTCTTAGAGCTATGGCCATGGTATTTTTGAATGATCAGAGCACCACTAAGATTTCTAAAATAATGTTCTTAGGTAATTAGAGTTGGTTGTATGCATGGGAGGAGATAAAGTTGATACTAGCTCCCCATTCAATCATAACCCTCTTGATGTGGGTTTGGTTGATATACATGGTAATGAAGAGGGGAGGATCTGGGTCATCTGAATGGATGGAGGGTATTTTTTAATTCTCGAAGGTAACAAGGTTGAAAAGTTGAATATATCCAACAAAGGTTGTTATAGGTTGTGGGTCTTATGCTTAGACCTCTATGTATTTTAAGGTCTCTATCATTGCTTGACGGTGATGGGGAAAGGTAGTGATCAATTCATATAAACTCATATTCATCGATGTTTGGTGAAGTTATTTCAAAACCACTCTTTGGATCAATTCAAAAGGGTTGGATTGAGAGGGACACAAGATGAACATCATGGGTTTTGTTGATGGTGAAGGTGTTTGGTGTTGGTTGGGTGATTGGGTGGTGGGAGAGGGATATGTCCATGGCATGGACACCTTTTATTTTCCTTTGTCCTTCAGTTGAGCTTGTGATCATGTGACCACATAGATGGTATTGATTTGGGAAGGAGTCAAGTTAGAGGATTGATTTGATTCCTCTTCACTCTGAGGTGAGAGTGGAGGAGTAGGTAAATGTTGGTTGATGGTTCTTAGTTCTTGGATTAGTGGTTGGCTCATAAGAGGTTCATTTAAAAATAAGTCATCCTCATGATACAATTGATGGGCTAGTACTTGGAGAGATTTATAATTCTCCATGTCATGTCCAAGTGTCATATGGTATGAACATACTAATTTGTCATTGTACCAATATGGTTTAGGACTATGTGGGTCAAATGGTTTGATAGGTGGCAAGGTTAAGCAAGATGCTTGCAATAGCCTTTTTAGGATGGTTGAATATGATTTGGGAAATGGTAGAAAAGGCATAGAGGTCTTAGGTTTGGTAGTTTAGGTGGAAGCCTTTTTAGGAGTGGGTTTGATGGTCAGAGAGTTAGGTGAAGGAATGTTCTTGGTAGATGGTTTCAGTATGGATTGCTTAGAGGCAAAAGATGTTAGGATAGATGCTTGAGAAGTAGGTGGTTTGGTTATAAAAGGTTGGGTAAAAATGGGTAAGGATGAAAGTAGGAGTGATGGTGTAACCAAAAAGGATGGTTGGATTTGAGACTTGTCTAGGATGGTTGGTTTCCTTACCAAGGTAAAAGGGCGATGTCCCAAATTAGAGGGCAAAGTGGAAGGCAGAGGCAGAGTTTTGGTTTGTAGAATCTTAGGTGGTTTTGTGTTATTTTTTAGCTTGGTTTGGGTTTTTTTATAGGTTTGGTGAATTTAATTCCAATTTCAATGAGGGCTGAGTAAGGTCTTGATTAGGGAATATACCAAGGTTTTTGGTAGGCTTAAATGGAATGGTAGAAGGTGGGTTGGTTATTTTAGGCAGAGCCGGTTTGGATGGTTCAATTATGGTTTGGTTGGTGTAGGTTTCCAATGGCTAAGTTATGGTGAAATCAGGTTCAATAATGGGAATATAAGGTCTGGATGATAGTGGTGTGGTTAGAGGTCCTTACTTGGTTTGCTAAGGGAGCCAAAGATGGTGCCAAAATATGGCATGATCTATGTTGAGTTGGGATAAGTAGTCAAAGTTTGGAACCATTTTAGAGAAAGGTCTATAGATGGGTTTGATTCCTTCAATATTGAGCTCAAATTTCAAACCCATGGGTGGAGAGAGATAAGTGGTTACCTCATCCTTTTACTCAATCAAAGGCTCCAAGGTTTGGGAAGGTGGGTCTCCTATAGGAGAGATAGGTAGAGTGATCCCTTCCTTAATAATACTTCCCAAAGGAAGAGTGGATTGTTGTATGATGGAGGAGAAGGATATGGTGGTAATGTTTATTTTTTTTGTTATATCCTTCAAAGGATGGGTCGAGGAATCAAATACCTCAATGGACAAAGAAAATGGAGGGGTCATTTCTTTAGTTTCATTTTCTAGAGGAATGGATGGTGACCCCACTACCTCAATAAGTGGAGGGGCATGAAAGGTGGTTTTATCAATCGTTTCCTTAGTAATGAGTTGACTAAGGATTGAGTTAATGGTATGGAATTTATGGTTTTGAGAGGATTCCACTCTATTGGTTTCATTTTTCATGGAAGGGGCATGGTTGAGAAAAGGTTATCTAAAGATGTCAAATACCTGATTTGGTGATGTGTTGGGGTTATCCAACACAAGTTCCCCCTTATTGATGAGGTTTTCGATGATGTTAGTAAAGGTATTACACCTAATAACATCATTTCCAATGACATGGTGAAAGGCAAACAATTTATTCTCCTTATACCAACAAGGTTCAAGATGGGAGGAATCAAGTTTTTGTGGAGGTTTGATCAGTGGTAGTTGTATGCTATTTGCTTTCAACAACTTCTCTAAGATTGAAGCATATGATTCCCCTAACAGAGTAAATTGATTTTAATTTTTATGGTTTGGGTTTCTAGTGTTTTTATTAGAAGAATTGGAGGAGTTGGGTTGGTTAAAAATGGGTGTAGGTGTGGTCTTAAGGACAACTGCATTCATGGTTCCCTTTTTTTGGAGTTAGTGTTGGTTTGATTGTTAGGTTTGGAAGAGGGGATCTCATTTGATTTAAAGATGAAATTATTGTTTATCAATTTCAACTTCTGCTGATTAATGGCTCTATTTTTTAATTTTCATGCCATGGTGAAAACCTCATCAAAGGTCTTGAAGCTCTGAACCCGTAAAGTAGAGGTGATGTGTTTGGCACAAGCTTAGGTAAAGAGTTCAATCAACTCAGGTTGGGGTAAAGAGAAAAAGAGTTGGTTTATCAAGATTCTAAATTGGGATACAAAATCAGCCATGGACTCATCATCAAATTTCCAAATGGAGTAAATATCAGTGATGGAGACCTTCTTAGAGATGTTTATGGAAAATTGATCTAAGAAAATGTGAGCTAGTTGGGTAAAAGAAAAGATGGAGTGATTTGTATAAAATTGTACCAATTTAGTGTTGAACCTAATAGAGACATGGGAAAGGTAAAAATAAGGAGAGAATCATCATAGGAAATTATATAACACAAATTCCTAAATGCTCTTAGATGTTGTCAAGGGTCTTCCTTGATCTAAAACTTTGAAAATTTTGGAAGTTCTCATTGAGGAGGATAAAATCGAATGGGGATAGATGGGTGAATTTGATCATTATAGATCTAGTCATATGATAAAATATTATGATCTACATAAATGGATGACTCTAGAGTAGTCATTTTATCCATTAAAATTTTGACAAGTCCAGTTTATGGTTGTGCACCCCCATAGTTGTAGCATAGATTGTGTTGGGTTTGGGTAGGTGCAACATATGGATAGCTGGTAGTGGGTTGAGAAGATTCCACATATTAGTATGTGGACATGGGTGGTTAGGATAATGCCACATATGAATACTTGGACATGGGTGGTTGGGTGGAAGGTAGAGGTATATACCCTTGTGGATTTGGGACATATCTTAGGTTTTGTGTGATGGGCACCTATTAAAGGATTAATGCAGGTTGGGTAGGAGGTATGGTTGGGTTAGTAGATAGAGTGTAAGTGGTAACTTTGGTACTGATAGGTGGAAGGGTAAAAGATATGGGAACCACCAAGCTCTAAAATGGAATGGAGATAGGTGGGTTGGGAATAAGGGGAATGGTGGTGATATTAGTAGAGGGTACTCTTATGGTAAGGGAAGTACTAGTGATCAAAGGTTGGGTTATTCCTATATTAAGAGGTTTATTAATTAGGGAAGAAGGTGCTTGGGTTTTGCTTGGTTGAGTGGGTTAGTTTTAGATGGTGGTATTAGTGGGGTTATTGGTAGATGAGGATAACTAGATAACTAAAGGTCGGGTAGATATGGTGGAAAAAAAAGTGTTGCCCATAAGGTGGGATGGCATGCCATAGGGCAAGTAAATAAGTAAAACTAAAATAGGGGAACGATGAGATATGGTGTTAAGGTAGTGTTGAAGGATATGGGGTTGTTATCCAGGAAGGTGGGGAAATCCACATCACCTTGGGCAACCACTTGAGGGATGGTAGGAATTCCAGTAGGATGGGGATAACTCTTTGTATCTGAGATGTACTCCATGGATGAGGTATAAGAGGAAGATGGATGATTAGGAGGTGGGTCCTAATTTTCTTGGTTTTTTAGTTATTGCCTAGTTAAAACCATGCAGATAAGGAAAAGAAGAAGACACAAGCAATCTCACAACTTAAATAAAGAGAAGGTAAGAAAAAGTCAAGGAAATGAAATACACACTAAAGCACATTAAATCCTAAGGTTCTTTTTAGTCTCTCTTTTGGCTTATTCCTTAAGCTTTAAGAATTATGTGACTCAACTTGGCTTGTAGAGTAGGTATTAGAGAAGAAGTATTTAGTTGGTTTTAGGTTGTGTTTAGGCTCTCAAAGGGATCTATGTTGGAAATCAATATGTGGCTTGATATTGGAGCCTACCCCCTCACTTCACACACCACAATGATAAGGGTGTTGGGTGCTTAGCCAAAATATAATTATTGTCAAAGATTATACTCAGCTAGAGAACTAATTTGGTTTTCCCCTTGGTGATTAAATATAAGAAGGATAGTCGAGAAAGGTGACTGCTAGGTAATGAAATCCTAGTCGGGCCTTATGTCAATGTTTTTATGATTGATTAAGTGTAAGTGGTTTGGTCTTATGTGTGTGATAGGAGTGAAGCTATGATTAATTCACTTGATTAATTAAGTTATGTGAGCTAAAATAAACAAGCAAATAATGGATGCAGTCATTTTTAAGCCCAAAATGAAATTTTGATTTCATTGTATAAGTAGAAAGAAAGGAAGAAGAAGCACCTAGATACAACTATGAACCCAAGAAAAGATTCAAGGGTCCCATCAGGCATGCTAGAATGTTTTAGTGAATTTTGGTTATATTATTTGGAGAAAAGAGAAGAAAATTGAGAAGGGTATGGTAAAAAAACCTGATATATTATGTGTGTGTTGATCTAGATGGTTGTAAATACTCCTCTTTGGATTGGGAAGAATGACCTATAGATAAGAAATCAATTAAGAGATGGTTGATTAGTTATATAATATGGTAGACTACCTAGAAAGCTATTTCTAAGAAGCACAAGCTTCCTTGGAGGCCATTAATCCTCACTTTTAGATAATCAAGTACAAAATACAAATTGCTTGAATAAATAGCAGAAGGTACTGAAATCAAATAATAAATTGGTTGATAGAGATGAATTTGACTAATTATAGAAATAAATGATTTAATGTTAATGCCAAACTAATTGGGTATGGTTCATAAATAAGGGTGATGTTCTATGCTCAGGAAGGGGGTCCAAAATTAGGATTTGGTTGAAGTTTGATGGGTGAAAATAACTTGCTCTTTATTCGTCACATAGTGACCATCAATAGTTGGAGTGATCATTGACGGTTAGGGTGACTGTCAATAGTTATGAACATATCATTGGTGGTTAGGGTGACCATCAATGGTTACTATGAGTTTTGGGTTGGTTCAAGAAATTGGTTTGATGGGGATACATAATGGATTTTTGAAGGCAAGTCTAGGTCAAAGGTTGGCTATAAGAGAAAAAAAAGAAACTAATCACTAAAAATATATACTTAGCTTTGCTATTTGTTGATCTAAAGAAGGGTTGAGGTGTGTGGCTGATAGCTCGTTGATGGATTGTAGAGAAATTTTGGTATAGTAATGATACTTGGTCATTGATTGATGAGTAGAAACACTTCAGATCTCTTTCATACTCATTGCTAGTTTACTAGAAGAAGAACTAAGAAATAATTTCTTATGCAAGAAGCTTTGATAATTACTAGTGGTCATTATGATTCTGGATCTGAATGATCCTCCATTTCACCTCATCCTCCTCTATTTTTATAATAAGGAAGGATAGGTGAAAAAATAGTTCAACAAGGTGTTTAATAGGGTGTCTAAATTTAGCTTCACATGCATTGGTTCTCACATGAATTAGACAAGCTAAATACAAAAAATCAAGCTAGAGTTGACTGGAGTTAACTGTTCAGGCAATTGGAACCTAACCATTGATAGTCAAGCCTAAATATTAGTAGTTAAGTTGACCATCGATAGTTAAGGGTAAGGTCAAGTTTGGTCAAGGTGGGTTAGTTAGTTAGTTTAGCTAGTTAGCTAACTTAACTAAATTTTGTGGTTGAAAGGTTATGGAATAGTTCCTAGGGGGTTCAAAGGGTTAGCTCGACATCTAGAACCATCATGTACAATTTCCCAGTGTCTACACCAAGCCACAAAGTGGCAAACTTTTAGGGGCTCATTTAGGGTCATATGGACTCTATTTTTGATGTTCTTTTAAAACCATGTGTTTTCTCGTAAATTTTCAAAATTTTATATTAGTTTACCTTCAATCTATATAATTTTTTAAAACAATATATAAAAACCCATAACATCTTTGCAGGACCCAAAGGCCAATAAGAAGACATTTAAAACACTTTTAACTTGAAATTTCCACATTTAAAATTGGTGTTTTAATAATCTTTTTACTTAAGTCATTTTTTATTTTCAAAGTTTTCAACAAACAAATGATAAGGGGCTAAAATTTTGTAACATACATTGTTTTGGTGCAACATAATGAACTTTCACATCTAGTTACATATTCCTAAGATTTTTTCATTTTATGCTTGTTTGTTGAAATTCATTTATTTAAAAAAATGAGTGATGCATGTATGCTCTCCCCTTGTCCCCTTTAGGTAACTCAAGTGATAAAAAAATGCTCATTCTTTGCCTTTGTTGTTTTGGTTCAAAAGTGTGAAAATAAAGTCATTGAGACCCTCTCCAAATCTATATAATTTGGGTGACCCCAAAATGACCATAAAGTCTTTTCATTTGTCTTTATTTACATGTATTTTGGCTTGTGAGCAGGATTTCATCACATCGTCATGGGTTCTTTAGGGAAGCATGAACCTAATACTTCATCTCCCACCATCATTTCAATTCCACTCCATGATGGGGTATATAAATTGAATTTGAACCACTAGGATGCTTATTTTGAATGGTTAAAATAAGCTCCATTACTGGTATTCATCCTTGAAATGTAGGGGATACTTAGACATCACACTACACTAAGAAAGTGATGGATGTAGTGGTTATGAAAAGGACAAGAACTTTTCATAATAAACCATTTGAAATGGATCCAAATGACATGATTTCATCTCTAGTGTTAGCCACACTTGGGACCATATAAAAATGAGAAAAAATTGATAGTTTAGAACAACCCCACTTGCCATAGATATATTGTTGATACAGGGTGAGTAGCCTGAAGTTTCATGTCATAGTACGAACTCTTAAAAGAAGAGAGGGCCTAAAGACCCTATTTTCATGAACTTTTACTTTTTGGATTAACAATTAAAATCCTATCAAGAGCAAGTATATTGATGAAATTTGATAGTACTATGCAACCTTATCATTTTTAGGATTTAGGACGTTACACTAAGGTGTTTTTATCATTTTATCCTTTCTTTCATGGTTTTGAGTCTATGTATTTTTTATCATACCACATAAAAAATGAGTCTTGTTTATACATTACTCCTTTGTTTAAGGAGGCGTTACACCATATATTTGACACCATACCTTTGTATTAGTATTTTGAGAAACTTTTTTGTGTATGTCACTTGTTTGAAAAGGGTGTCATTACATTGCCCAATTCATTTTGATTATTATAACTTAGAGTCTTGAAACAAATTATTTGTCATATCTTTAGAGAAATATAATGTCATTATGCTTCTCGATTTATTTCAAATACTTATTACCTTGTTTCTAAAAATCCAAATCTTGAAAATCACACGAGCCTTTTGGATCTGTCTAGTTTCGTTATGCCATTCAGCTTTGTCTAGCTTGTTATCTATTTTGAGAAGTCTAGTCTTATAAATAAAGCTTAAAATTAGCCTTGACAAGTTTAGATCTAAAAATTGATTGGTTTATACCTTAGCCTTGCATAATTTTGGTTTAGGTGTTCACCCTTCACTTTTGGGTTGTGTAACTTAACTTAATTCTTTGCTCAATTTAAAGATTATATTTTGTGCTTAGATTTGGGGGAAGTAGTCTATATTCTAGGTGCCTAGAGTCCATTATATTTTTCTAAATGATCAAGTTTTTATTTAAATCTGAATGCCTTGTTTGTGTCAAAGTCTTTCAAATTTTTTAGATTAATATTTTGCCTCTTAGACCTAGTTTGTTTTAAAGTCTATCCTTTGTGCCTTTTCCAAAATAACTAGTAATACCTATTTTGAGCCTATCTTTTGTGCCTTATTTTCCAAAAGAACTAGAATCTTTTATTTATTTAGACCTATTTTAGACTTTTTTGAAACACTTTGTACCTAAATTAAATATTTTGGTTTTATTTCATTCACTTAACCTTTTGTTTAAGACATTTAATGTTAGACTATTTTAGACCATGTTTTGTCATAGACCTTTTGGAGATACAACTCTACTTTTGACTAAGTTAGACCAAGTTCGAACCATTTGTCCTTTGGAAATTATTTTTAAGAGGCCTTAAAAATATAAGCATTTTTCATGAAACGTTCATCATTGATTTGAATATGTCTCATATACTCATAACAAATCCATGTATAATTTGGGATATGATAATGTCGTTACACAAGATGAATTTATTCAAGACCATTATGGTGATGATCTAATTTATGAGAAGGATCCTTATCCTCCTTAAACAATTAAATTTTGGGAATAAATCCAAGATCCCTTAGTCCACTACTTATTCAACATACCTCCATACTTAGAGCAGGACCAAAAAAAATTGCACAGTAACTTGCTAGCATACTATCAATTGTAGACCAAGTTCAACAACAACCATAATACATTGTGATGCCATCGGCATATGATCCATATTTTTTTTATCATAATTTTCTTGAAAATAAGGACAAAGTTTTAATTAGAGCCATGGAGGTATGGGCCAAGTTTATAATAGACTTCCACCACAAAAATTTACCTAGTCTAGTAAGAGTGCCATTAAATATACCTTATAACCAAACCAGTGAGTGTGCCTCTTCTATAAATACTCAAATGCTCATGCTGATGACATATCAAAACCCCAATATTATTTTCATATGAAATTACCTCAAGGAGGATCATTTTATATAAATGCAAACAACATATCAAACCTATTTGAACTTAGTAGGTAATTTCAATAACATGGCCATGTCAAACGCTCCTTTCATTGAGTTAGCTCCTTCAATAAGAGTATTAATAAAATTTAAAATCCAATATAATTTAGGTATAGACCCATTCATGAAAATCACTTCATTTGGAGACATGTTCAATGCCCTAGCTATTAAAGAAGTGTCTACTACTTCTATGTAGATAAATGTGTCAAACACAGTGGATAACATGTATGTGTCATCCAATCCAAGCCAAACTAATTTAATTGAAAAATAAAATATTCTAAAATAAGTTCCTTTAGTTAATACCATGAGTGGTTTTCCATAACATGGGGTAGGAAATATTATGTCCCAACCACAACAAGCTACCTCTAATCCTCAACCAGCTACTTCTTCGAGCATGCAATCACAAAGATTAAGCAATAAAGTATAAAATATTGCCTTGAATTAAAAAAATGTGATGAATGTTACTCCACTACAATAGGTTATGATTAACATTCCAAAATAACATGCATAATCCAATATACCAATGTAATAGAGGCAAAATATTCTGCCACCTCAATAGGGGGCAACAAATGTTACAACTTGTCAGGTAGTGAAAAGTATACCTCTTCAGTCATAGACCAATTTACCTTTACAATTTTCAAGTTTTCTAATGAAAATTTATTTTTTTAATATTTTATAATATGGATATAATCACATTCACATACACTCACCTCTGCCAATGACTCCTAGCTCAGACCTTGTCTTGTCTTTCTTTGTTCTCAACCTTTGGTTCCAAACCTCTGTATCTATCTTCAATATATTTTTCCTCTTAAATAAATATGAATTATGGAAAACACACTTGAATCAGACACATTTATCTCATTCCATGATTATTCACTTACCCTTTCTCTCTATCATATTCTAGTCTTCATACTATGTACTTAGTTTTAACTCACCTTTCTTTGACTCAAATACACAACAACTTGGTGACAAACTTGTTTTTAGTTTCCTTGGATTTAATAGGGTTATGATAATCTATAAAAAAATCTATTTATTATTATTTTTAACTTTTATTCCACTAACATGATCCCTCAGAACAAATACTTATAACATACCCTGCTTCTCTCCTTTGACAATCTCTCCTAGTAACCCTTTTTTGATTCTTTTCTCATAGTATGGACACATATGGAATAAGTTTGAGAAAATAATTAATTTTTAATTCACCCTCTATCATATACCTACATTAAATAAATTTTTATGACCTAACTCTTTCATTAGACCACTTTTCTAGTTCGTTTCTACGCTCTATTAGGCCTATTAGGTCTCTTTTGACCTTATCTTACACACAGTCAGGCATATCCAGACTAATCCATACTATATTGATCTAAAAATTGGATTATTAGTTATATAAACTTCAAATACACTAAATCAAAAAGTTTTTAAATATTTTTATGGTTATAACTATGGTAAATAGACTTTAGTTTTAAAACCCTAACTCATGGTTAACTTGTAGACTGTGTAACTCAAGAAGGGTTTATTTGAATTTATAGGCTTCACACTCAATTTCAAATGATTGTAAAGGATGATTTAGGTCTATAATATCACTATTAATCTTTATAAAATCATTAGTTATCTTCTTGAAAACTTTATCTACATCTTTCACACAATTGTATGCTTGATTGTATTAAACAACACTATCTGCTTCTATCTGAGAGAGCTTATTTTATAGTTTCATGTTTAAAAACAATAGTAAACATTATTTGGTGATTAAATATTGGATACACTAATCTCTTCAATATTATTTAGTGTAAAACAACCTTTAATAGATACTTTATTTCCCTCTTATGATCACGTCTGAGTTGGACTGTATATATATGTTCATAGAGTTCTTCAAGGTTTGTTATTAGTTCACTCAATGGTAATGAAATAATTTAATAAATGTATAAAAAAAACCTTAAATAATTGATATAATGACTTTTAAATCATTCAAATGATACAAAACAACTTTTTACCTAACCTTTCATCTCTTTGTAAACTCAATCATTTTTTTGCAACATAGAAGATATGAAATACATTGCTTAGATAATTCATTTGAACATTGAATAAATTTCATTAGTTTTGTTGGAGTAGTATTAAATATTAATTAAATTTATATTTAAAATATCCATCTCAAATATCCATGTAATCTCTTTAAACATATATTTCACATTCAGTCATCTTTAATGTAGGAAACAAGGTAGACAGATTTATAAAGTTGGTTTTTAAAAAGAAACACATAAATCTCTTCATTCATTTTATTAGGGGTTAACATTCATTTCTCCTCAAAATAATCCCCACACTCTAACTTGAACATATCATTTACAAGTTATTTTATGTCTTATAACTAACCTAACTAACTTTCATTTCCCTCATGGATGTTGGGAGAGTCTTAAATAACATAAACACTAACATACCCATCAAGATGACTAACTATATGAGTCATGTATGTTTTAAAACACTCTTGACCCATTATTCTAACCTAACCACAAAAACTACAATGTTTAAAATTCTTTAAACAAGGTTAAAGTCTCCTAAACTTCACATGAAGGTTTGAAAATTCAAATCAAGGATTTTGGCAAGAAAATTCCATTGTGATCCAAATTCAAATTTTACATGGAACTATCATCTAATATTGACTCCTACAGACCTCTTATGACCATCATGACTTACTCATGACTTAAAGCATGTGAAATATAAAAAAATTACAAAGGGTAGACTTGATGCTCCTGCATCATACTACTGAGGAACAAAAGGAAACTTCAATGAAAGTTATAATTGATCTAACTTTGATCTTTTTTTCAACATATCTTGTTCAAATGCATGTCCTCCTAGATCCCAAGGTCTATTTAAATAATGTATACCTTATTTATTGTTGGTTAAAATTATTATGGTTCCTCCTTTGATGATCTCTCTCTTTTCATAGATCTCCAAACTGATTATGGGAAACTGTTGCTTATTATTATTCCTTCAAATACCTATACATGAATTAAACAAGTCAAATAAATACAATCCTTTCTTGTCTTCTTTAATTTCACTTTATGTCTCTTTAAATCTTGTTTGCTCTTTGGATACCAACTCTAATTCATCTTGGCTCAAGATTATCTTCAATGCAAACTCAACTACTATGATGGAGTCATCATCTCCTGTTAGCCTCAATTCATTTTATTATTTAAATATATATGTAGTATATTCATCTATATCAATATTGTATTTAATTAGTTTTAAATAAGATAACTCAACCTACTGCAACTCAGAATTTTCAAGCACTTCAACATGTGCTTCTTCTTTATACTCTCCTACTAACACCTCATATGTTTCTTATTGCATGTCAAGAACTTATTCAGGTGTCATTTTTCCTTATTTTCCTTCCATTATCATATTCATTAGCTTCAATGTAATCTCATTCAACTCATCTTAATCAACTTTCAGTTTAACATACTCCTGAAAAATAACATTGAAATGAATACCTTGTGACTCTTTGCTCTCCTTAATATTTATTGACTGAAAATAATCTTAGAAAATTTCATAAACATGGATCAAATGTGATTTGAGTCCCTTTAGGTCTGAATTTCCTCAATTAGTCTATATTTCATCTTTAGGTCTTATGGAGACCTAATCCCATTAGGTCTACATAGCACACATTACACTTTGATCTTCTTGGATCACATTAAAACACTTTGTAAAAAATAAACACATCATATTACATCCCAATAGACCCATAATAATATCATCTATGCTCCACATTATTTTTTATCTCAAACCATTACTTGGAACACATCATTATTACTATTCATATTAGGCATGTGCATATCCAAAAAGTCTATATTGAAAACTTAAAGCATAAACACAAATTTATAAATAAAACATATATATATATATATATATATATATGGTGATGACCATAAGGTCATATATATAATATATATGACCTTATGGTCATCACCATATGCATTATACTTCATAACTTAGGGTGAAAAGACATAAATCCTTCTCTGCAAGTAGCTCACTCAAAATTACCAACTAGTCTCAAAACATAGTCATGGAGACTTGAGCTTCATTCTAAATACTTCCTATGACCTATGACACCTTCAAGATATTATTTTACATCTATATATCACTCTTGGGAACAAATATTACAAGGTATAATGTCAAATATTGGTCTTGTAGACCAATATTTTATCTTCAATATACACAGTCAACCTTGAACCAGTTAACCTATTTTGGTTTTACCATTTCAATCACTTTCACTATTTTCCAAGATTTTAAAAATCATGAATATGAAAATAATTTCTTTAAAAAAACATCATATGTGTTGTATTTTTTATCTAATGACATAGATCCTCTAACTCATCACTGTAACTTGCTTACCCATATCTGTTAGTTTCCCTTCAAACATAGTCATGGTGATAATGACTTTCAACACCTATGTAGACACTTTCAGAGACTATTGATTACCATTTCAATCACTTTCATTGATTTACAAGATTATTAAAAGAATTAATAGGACAATAATTTCTTAAAAAATAATATCATATGCATTGGATGCTTTAGCGAAGTTTATAGAGCCTGCAACTCATCACTACAACTTGTTTACCCAGATCTGCTAGTTTACCTTCAAACACAATCATGGTGATAATGAATTTAAAAACCTATGTAGACACTTTCAGAGACTGTTGATGTTTTTTATGATCCTATGATATCATTAGGTAAATCTTAGATAGAAAATTACCATGGTTAAGTGACAATATTGGTCTTACATACCAATCTCATAACTTTATACCTTTGTTGTCTTATCTGTACTAGACAAGTCAACTTATGAGAAACATTTTCAACATATATACTGGCCTCTAAAACATATATCCAAAATTAACATGTATTATATGTTTTGAACAACTTATTCATATAATTGAATTCATACCTAGTCCATGATAACACTTCCCTAATCAACTTTTTACTTCTACCTAGTTTTCTCACTAGCTGCACCATTAGGCTTTTTAGCGATAGGTAAACTTGTACGACCAATTTATAAAACCAAAGGTCTATAAATTACTCATAAACCATCATGTACATCAAATACAAGTCTCAATATTCAACCTTCTTCCATTTAACAACTTTGACTTTGTCAAATTTGATTGTTACAAAAAATCGTTGAGAAATAAGGCTTTTCCTATAGGGTCCACTTACTCCCCTAATAAAAAAATCACACTTGGAGGTGCCTGAGAGAGTTGAATATAACCTCCAATCACTTACATATCAATTTCAAATCATTTTATTCTATTTTTATCAATATTTTTCTCATCAGTTAATGTTAGGGTTTTAAAGAGGGTTAACACTATTTCTTGTGTTAACAATTGTTCATAAAGCTTAACCCCTTATTTAAAAAACCAATTATTATAAATTTGATCTAATACCATTCCCAATATACCATTAATATATTAGGTTCCTATACAAAATTTATATATGCCAATGAGTACTTGAAAGTTCTTCTCGAGTTGAGAATTCTTCATTTTATGCACATAAGAGACCTTAAAACACTTTTTCTTGCCTTAACCTTCAAATTTTATATTGAAACTTGGTAAAAATATTTGAAAAAACATTAAATACCTCTATCAATGCTAATTATCTATGACTATCATGAAATATGAAACTCATACCTCATTTGGCCACCATCTCTCTTTTTGCTCTCTAGGCTTTGACTTGTAAGTCACATTAGGTCTTGAAACTAACCTTTAAGAATATTTAAATACACTCACAACCTCACTCACATGATCAAGAAACCTCTAAAATTATCAAACACTACTTTAAATCCTTCATAATCCTTGGCAATACTTCATGGTACCTCATTGGTTCAAGTAGGATGTAGAACTAGTCTAGTTGCATGCTAGGTATGTAGGTCTTGCCCATGTAGGCTCACCTTGAAACACACCTAAGTGTTCCAATCCTTTATATTCATACTCAAAAAACCATATACTAACTCTTATTACTCTTTACATCCATCTTACCAAGACATCATCCTCATACCTTCTCACAAGGTTCCTTCATGTTATGACTAGTGTCATGACTGGGTTTTTTAAGCACTTTGAGACTTGAAAAATTTAGAAATTGATCTTAAAAATATATTTTATGCTTATAAACCTTGATCACATTCCTTTCATGCTTTTTATAAATTATAATACATAAATACACACATCTTCATCATCATCATGCACATGATCATGATATGACTATGTTTGTTATGACTAGGCTTCTCAAGACACCTATTACTCAAAACATGCTTACCTTGACATGATCATTTGACCTTAGAAGAATCATTAGGTTGAATTTAAATTATCTCTCAATATAAATATATTATGTTGCCTTCAAATTTGATTTCAATAGAGGGACAATAGGTTGCTTGTAAATTCTCTTGTCACATGCTTCATATCTCACTGAACACTCACCATGCATCTTTACCAAATGTACCTTGACATAAATGACATGAACCTTTAAATTAAAATAAATTATAACACTTGACCTTGATATAAATGAAAAAACTTATCAACATCCTGTAGACACCTAAATATAGCCATCGATAACCTCCAATTAGGATTTTGACCAATTTCCAACCAAAATGCACAATTTAGTGTAAAAACACTAAAACATGCTAAATGATGTTAAACTGATATATTCAAGTTCCAATTTTGGCTAGGGTATCCATAAATAGGGAAATGAAATTTATAGGCCAACTAACTTTGATCAGAACATTTTGAGTCAAAATGCCAATTTTGCATCCAGGTGATATGGATTGCTCTTTCCTATCAAAAATCCTACACAAGACACGTGCCTTTGTTATGTGTTTTGGGTAACATCCTAAATGGGAATATTTATCCAATGCATCTAAAATTGCCTTCCAATTCTAATCTAGTTGAATTTTAGACCAATAACAAGGCATTCTGATCAATTTGAGTAATTTGTGCACAAAGTTCTTAAACATGCTTAAGAGCTAATTAACCCAAATTAATGCCTAATCAATAATTCCATGGAAACTTGTTGAATACTTATTTTTGGAAATGAATATTGAATATCTACATCATCAGGTGACCTCATTTCTTGGGAAGACATCCCTAGGCCATAAATGCCACAAATATTAGGATTCATGCCCTCTATGCCTCTTAATTGACCCTTATTCTAATGTAATGATGAGGATAATTACAAACTTAATTCCAAAAATTTAATAATCCTCAACCACAATCTCAATCTTAGGATGGACGGTTTAGGTTGATTCTAGACATTTGTAAAAATATATAAATAGGATACTTTACCACATCATTTCTAGGGGAATGATTATGTAAAGTTATAATGAAAAAATGGTTCCAAAAGTTTCAAGCAACTAGTGTTACCATGCTAAATTGAGTCCAAGCCAAGCTAAGCCACAAGCGAAATGTGCCAAGGAGAGATGTAGGTAGTCAAGCTTCCATTGCCAAGGACTTCATGAGCACAAAACCGAGCAAGCCATTACTACAAAGGCATTTGGAGCATCCAAATAAGGTGAAGTAATTCTTGTGTTTTATTCCTTACTTTTTTGTTGTGTTTGTCATTTGTTTTTGTTAACTAAGACCTCCCTAGTTTTTATGCTTAGAGATGTTATGCTATTAGTGTGTTTATTTCATTTTTTTTTCATTTGGAACTAACACCATACTAACCATCCTCTCTTGAGTCAAATTCCTAGATCACATAATGGCACACCCGATGGGACTAGATGCATCTCATATCTAAAGAAGATTATTTTGTGAATCTAAAATATTTATTTGGACCCTTAAAACTCATGTAAATTGATTTTCTAACTTTATTTTGCCATGGTTTTACACAATAATCAACGTATGACAAGTAAGATTGACATCAATTACATAGATTAACCAATGTCAGTTAACAAAATTGACATCAATTAGATTTAGGTTAGCCAAGGTAACCATCATTAGTTGTATATAACTAATGTCGGTCATTGTGTTTTTCCAAAAACATAGACCTGAGAGAAATTTTTCCAAAATTCATTATTTCAAAACAAAAAGAGCTTTAAAGCTAAAGGACATTCTAAAATTTTTGTTGTAGGAAAAAGCTTGATATTTTCTCAAAACATGTTTAAATCACCTTTTCATGATTAAAAATCAATTAGGAACCTTGTTTTGGGTGTTTAACAAAGAATTTAGATATTTTTGGTGAATGTTTTCAAAGTTTACAACTAAGACCAAAGGGTCAAATGAACACCACCAAACCTTTCATTCGGGCTTAAAATTGAACACACTTGTCAATTCTTATTTTCAATAGTTATTTAATCAAATTTTTGTTTGGCAAAAATAGAGATGTTACATATATGTTCTTCCATTTGTCCCCTGTAGGGAACCCTTGGAATCAAAAGTGCCATTCCTATTTTAAGAAGCCTAGTAAAAGGCTTAGAAAGAAAGTCATCTAAAGCACTCTCCAAAAACTCCTCAAAGTTTGTGTGACCTTGAAAATGACCCTAAAGTCTTTCTATTTCATTATTTATTTATTTTTATGCAAACTTGGCTTGTGAGGGGGACTTCACACCTCCCACAATTTCTTTAGGGAAGCTTTGACCTGGGGTTTCATCTCCAAACATTGAATTCATTTGGCTCCTTTGGAGTTGCACATGGGATGTATTGGTACTTTGGACATCGCAATACACTAAGAGAACAATAAGATGTAGTGGTTGCAAAAAGGACTAGACTTTTTTTCAACAAGCCAAGTGTACAGACCCAAAATCCATGCTTTTCTTTTGCATTTTTTGGTGTGAAAGTCATTATGCAATTGATTCCCCTAGATCATTTGAAAACTTGTTAGATCTTAGACAAATCCCCACTTTCTACAGAATTATTATTAGTGTAGGGTGAAACTCAAGGTCCATGTTGTAGTACTATCATTTGAGAGAATGAGAGGTGTAGAAACCCTACTATATAATGTGCATTTACTTTTGGATGAACACTAAAAATTATCTCAAATGACGTATATTTATAGATTCAAACAATACCAAGCAACATTGTCAGTTTAAGATCTAAGAGTGATTAATTACGGGGTCTTGTCCTAGATTAAAGTCTTGTTTGAAGTCATAACTTGGTGTAAACAAAAAATCCAAACCAAACACATATTCCAAATTTTCCTTTGAATAAAGAGGCATTATGCTGCCCATGTGAGATAATAAATTTGCCTTGTTCAAAAGTTCATCAAAATCTTGAGAGTCATATCATCTATTTTGGCACAATTATGCTACCCATTGAGTCTAGACCTTTACTAAAGTTGTTTAAGTCCTTCACTTATAATCTAAATTTAGAATTGCACTTTTATAAGTTCATAGGGTTGATGTGTTAAGTGGGTTCACCATTTTCACTAAACTTGAGGGAACTTAGGTTCAATTCCCAATTTGGGTTGAAGGCCATTTAAGACTCATAATCATTATCATCACTTGATAGACTTAAGCCATTTTCTGCTAAACACTTGCACTTTGAGTCTATGCACCACCACAATTTTGAGTCAAGAAAAGTATTGTTATGTTGTCAAAATTGTAGGAAAGTGTCTTTACCTTAGAGAGTTTTTGAAACCAACCTTTCTATCACACATTTTGTGTAGTATAGCATCGTTATGTTGCCCAAATCATTTCAAATATTGTTTCATAGACCCTCTTGGATAGGGTCCAAAATTGTTCCTACATTTTTAGACTAATCCAAATGTACTTTTGTGATCCTTTATCTAAATCACAATTATATTGATCACCTTTGTCTACCTTGTTTGTCAAAATAACCAAGTTTTATACCATTTTTTGTAAGAAAATAAACTATTTCTAAATTGCCTTTTGTTTCATACCTTATACCTAGTTGATCAAGTTCATGTCCAAAAATCAAATTCCTAGTGTTTGTTAGAAGTATTTCAAATCTGTTAGATTAAAACTATTATCTATTTCAAAGTCTAGATTTTGATGCCATTTTCTCAAGAGTCCTAGTACATGCCTTGTTTGAGACTATCTTTTGATGTTGTGTTTGGCCAAAAGACTTAGTAACTTTTAAATTTCTAGATTAGACTAATTTGAAACACCTTGACCTTACAGTCTAGAATTTTGATCTTAGGTCTATTTACTTGCTTATCTTTGTGTGAAGAGTGAAATGTTAGATACTTCACGCTATCTTATTTCGTCACATAAATTTACATAAACCTTTTGATCCTTCTGATGAATCTAGACCAAGTGGGAACATCATCTATTTTAGACATTGTCCTTTTTAGATTTTTTAGAACTCTTTGACCTTTTATCACAAAGAATTGAATATGGATCCCAACATGTATTCCTACACTTGTAGTGGACTCATGTACAATCTAGGGATTAGTAATGTGGTGTCGTAAGAAGAAATGGTGAAAGACCCCTATGTGGATAATATTACTTATGAGATGGATTATTATACCTCTTATAATACTCAATTAGGGGCATAAAGCCAATATCTATTGGCTAACTATCTGGTTAACACACCACCTTATTTAGAACAAGACCAAGAGCAAACCATATAATACCTAGCTACAATACATGCAGTGGATGAGCCAGTACTTCAATAGTCATATTATACTAATACAACTTCCATGTATGATCCATTTTTTTAATGAAATTTGTTAGAGAACAAAGATGAGATTTTGGATAGAAACATAGAGGTAGGGGCCAAGTTTCTAACAAACTTCCCCTATGAAAATTTACCAAGTCTAGTAAGGGTGCCCCATAATATCATTTACGATCAACAAGCTTCTTCTATCAATCTTATGTCTCTAGTCCAAACAACGTATCAAGACCCCAATATATCTAAATGAGGCAAAAACATCATGGAAGATCACTTTAACCAAATGAGACAGCATATCAAACCTACCTAAATCTAGCATGTGATTTCAATTATATGAACATGGTAATTAAGCCTCTTATTGACCTAGTTCCTTCAACATGAGTGTTGATAGAGTTAATTAGACAAGATAATCCAAATTTTGACCCATTTATACAAACCACTTTGATAGATAACTTGATGCATATGTTCATTATTGAAGAAGTGTCTTCAGCCTATACATAGAATAATGAGCCAAACATAGTAGACAATGTGCACACAACATCCAGTCTCGATTAAAGGGGTACTAACTGATTGACTGCTTCATCATACTAAGGATTAGGAGTTTCTACACCCTAACCTCAACTAACTGCTTCCTCAAGTGTACAACCTATGGGATTAGGTAATCAAATAACAACTAATATTACACCTCAATGATAGAATGTGATGAACCCTACTACTCCTCAATAGGTAATGAGTAATATTCCATAAAAATAGGTAAAATCTAGTGTATCAACATAATAGAAGACAAATACATTTCTACTTTAATTAGGGTCAACTAATATTCCACCTCACTAGGTAATGATGAACGTATCTCTTCAATCATAGACTAATATGCCAATCTAAAACCAAGCAAGGACTAGTCAAAAACATGTAAATATTGGTCAATAATAGATGTAAAATCTACAACTTGCCTTCACTTCCTTAGAGGGATTCTTGCAACAAGGAGGTCCCCATATTTCTCAAGTACCTACTAAATAACCGTTCATTCAAAATGTATCACAAATCCAAAGACAGGGTCTTGGTCCACAAGTTCCCACTCAAAAACAAGGTTTAATTAGTCAATAGCATGTCCCTTTTCAACCATAGTATGCACAATATAGTTATATTCCTTTGTCCTAACCATAAAATCCTCAAATTTAAACTTTTATCACCAACCCAAACTAGAATATTGCACAGCCACATGTGCAATTTCAAATACATCTTAATCCACATATGCATATTCCTCGTTCATTCCCCAACCAAACCAATGTACCCTAATAGGTATCTCCATCATACCCTGGTCAAAGTGTCCCACTTGTGACCTCCCAACCATCTATCCAAACTGATATTCTCCCTCAAACCAATATTCCTTTCAATTTCCTATCCCAATAATTACAACATATGAAGGATGCAATTGTTACCATTCAAGTTGGTAAACAAACTAAAAATTTTAAACTGGATGACATATGTTCCTATCCATTCAATATGGAGTATTTATAGATACCATTTCCTCTAGGATATGAAACATCAAAATTTGATAAATACAAAGGGAAAGGTGACCCTAAGGCTCATTTGACCGAATTCTTTGTCACATGTCAACCAGTGGCATATAGTGACATATACCTTTTGTTATTATTTCCAAGGAGCTTGGCTAGATAATCCTTGGAGTGGTTTTTGAAGTTTTCCAAAAATTCAGTAACGGATTTTGATGATCTTTCTGATAAGTTTGTTTAACACTTTTTCTATAATCTCAAGCATGAGATTTCATTAGTGGACTTAACATAAGTAAAGAAAAAAGATGGTGAGAGTTTTTCAAGATATTGACAATGATGGAGAGCCTTTTTAAGCCATTTCACCCATATTTTACTAGATAAAAAATGAGTCACTATGTTTACCAAAATTTTACACAGTGAGATAGCCTATCATTTGGAACTACAATGTGCACATACTTTCAAGTAAATCATTGACAAAGGCTTATTGATTGAGTGAGTGTTCATCAATAAAAGAGTCATCAAGCTTAATTCAACTAATAAAAATCAAGGTACCAATTAGGGAAATGACCAACATCTCATACAAGTGCTAGCATCACAACTAGCACATACCAATAACCATGAAAGACCAAAGCAATTCAACTATAATAGAAATATTGTGGGAAATGGAGTAATCAAATCTTATCATGTACAAATGGTGAAAACATAATTTTCACCACCTTTTTATCTTATTCCTACTCAACCAATATCACAAGCATAATAACTAAAAGCTACACAACAAATACAACAACCTTTACCATTACAAACCCTTCCTCCTAGAAGAATTGTGCCTGCACGTTGTGTCTTTAGTGATCTAAGAGGTCCTATTGATTCTATATTTATCAATATTTCTACTGATAATTTGATTAATTGGCCTATACCAAAACATTATTTTTAAGGCATTCCTTATCCTAATTGGTACCATGAAAATGAATTATGTGACTATCATCAGGTCAATGGGCATAATCTATGAAGATGTGTCCAATCAAGCATTTAATTGAGAATATGTTGGAGAATGGGGAGATAACATTGGATAATGGTGCTTCCACTTCCAATCAAACTCTTTGGATTTATCAAACCCCTTTTTCCTGACATAATAATCAACATTAGTAAAATAATCACCAAAAGCAACAACAATGATCAAGGTAATAGAAAAATCAAAATCAAAGTCTGAACTAGCAGAATCAAAAAAATTAGTAATAGAAACTATAATGATATAAAAATGGAAACAACCAAGATCATAATGGTAAAAACCAACAAACCTATGATGCAGTTGCACATGACTACAATAGGGTTGTAGGTCATATTGCAGGGGATAGCATTAATACCATCTACATTAATCCTAGACTAATCACTAATCAGCCTTGACCATTACTAAATAATAACATTTAGCCAAATTATATGAATAATCCTTATTTGACCTAGGAGTGCATATAGGAAAACCAACAAACTAGGACTTCCCCTTTTGGACCTTATATCAACAACTCATTCTTGCCATGTGACCACTTGCAAGTGCATTGGCAACTGAGACTTGTTTTATCTGGTCCCACACCATTTCCAACATCAACTAGAAATAATTGTCAAATATTTAATCTTGATTGTGAAATCACAAATTAGAGGTTGAATATTACTATCCCAATCCCACAACCATCTACCACTTTGCTTGTCATCCAACCAACTATTTAGCCTCAGAATAAACCATTCACTATTGACCAAGATAAGAAATTTGATATTGTGGAATAATTATAGAAGATAACAACACAAATTTCTATTTTAGATTTACTATAAATGTCAATAATCCACAAGAAAATATTGAAAGAGTTTTTTACCCAATCCATAGTTGCTAGTGACATATCCCCTGATTAGTTTCAAGCTTTGGTTGGACACCTAGCTCCAGCCCAACAAGTCACATTCAACCAAAGTGATGTCTTCCCTTGGCCCACTTCATAATAATCCATTGTAGATAGAAGTTTGTATAAAATGACATAAATTGAAATGTGTCCTTATATACAATAGATCTAACCTCAGCATAGTGTCTCTAAAGCTCATCAAGCTTCTTGGGTACACAATGACATGTCTCTAACTAGAAACAATAACCATCAATGTCTATGGTAATCAGGGAAGAGAGCCACAATGCACCATTAATTTTATAGTTATCATTGGGCCTTTGATCCATGATACACTTTTCCAAGTGATTTATCTTGAGTTGTCATACAATTTGCTTCTAGGTAGGCCTTGGTTACATGAGATTCATGTAGTCCCGTTAATGTTGCACCAATGTATCAAGTTTTCCCACTCAAGGATAGAAGTGAATATTCTAAGAGATTTACAACCATATGAACACTAAAATCATCTTGAGGCTGAATTTCAAATCTATAATTATCATTACGGTATGAATCCAAGTTTCAAGTAGGATAAATGAAAATCTATACTTATTAATCCTTCATCACATAATTACATAGATCCTAATACCTTGGATTCTCTTTCTTACATACCACCTCCTAAAGCTTCTAATCACTTCACCATTTTAGATAATGGATCAAGAGAGTATGTCACCCATGATACATTTCATATTGCCAATCTTCCTCAAAATCCAAAAACCTTTAGATGACCTAAAGTCATCCCACATATGCATTGGTAATAAAAGAATAAAGCTAAGGGACCTATCACATTTATCTCAGTATCTAGCCTAGGACTTAACCCTATTAAAGGGGATGAATCATGGTTATAAAATGACAACCAAATTGATTGTTATAAAAATGGAAAATATCATATTCCCAATGGGATCATGGAGTGTCACAATTATGAAGGAAGAGGCCTCAGATTGAATCAACAAGGAACCATCGAGCCAATTTCCATGACTAAGTATGAAAGACATTATGGAATTGGATTTAAACCACCTGGGGGTGACCCCACATATCTTATTCAAACTCCATCACTAGTGACTAGTGATGATGATGTTGACAACAAAGCAGAGTTCGATCATAGCCTCACCTTTGATAACCTAGTTGAAACCAACCTGTTTGATAATAATGCCATTTGTAACCTTACCTTGGCCATTTATCACAACCCATTGCCATTATATTATCCCCAACTGATAGATTGGGACCATTAAGAATCTAGTCTCCCAATTGATGAGTTCTAAAATAATGGGGCATTCTGTGACTTTTTAGGCCTTAGAGATAATGTTCCATTGGGAGATCACAAATCAGGATTCTCAATCACATTGGATCCTATAGCCTATTTCAGAGAATAAGTGAATACCCTTAACTAAAAATAATAATTAAAACATTGAGGTCCCAAAGTGAAAACCTCTTTGTGGTGCTTTTTGACCAAGGAAAAAGTAAAGATAAAGGCCAGCCTAGTGGTGAAAACCTATTTCAAGTGTCATTAGATGGGGGTGTTCATTTTTCTTTAAATTTAGATCAGGAGGCCACCAACGATGAACTTGCTTGTGGATTCGAGTTCAGATTTGAGAAACAACAAGTATTTGATCAAATTATTCAAGAATTCCCAACTATTTTTGTTACACAGCCAGATCTCCCATTAGGGGACTCAAATTCATCATGCCTAGTAAAATTTGAAGATGAAGTCCTAATGGAGGACCCTGACATAATCCAATAGTTCAATTCATTGCCTACTATCCTAGAAGATGGTTCAACCCTTCTAGATGAAGATATAATAGTGGTAAATATCATAACTCTATCAAAATTGAAATGGATAAAATTAGGTGCATCCCTCATTGAGGAGGAACATGACATCTTTACAACCATGTTGAGAAAATTTATAGATGTTTTTCATGGGC
Organism: Torreya grandis; assembly: GCA_037957365.1. Lineage (NCBI taxonomy): Eukaryota > Viridiplantae > Streptophyta > Pinopsida > Cupressales > Taxaceae > Torreya > Torreya grandis. Next base: position 284,022 of record JARHVA010004436.1, read on the forward strand.
TTATTCTAACATGTCAAGTTTAGACCCTGCCTTAGTTTTTCACCACCTAGTGGTTAATCCTGATGCCAAACTAGTAAAACAAAAGCTACGTAAGATGCATCCTTGCATTATTGTACTGGTAAAGAAAGAGCTGGAAAATCTCTTAGAAATAGGATATATTTGATCAATTAACTACTCAAAATGGATCTCTAACGTGGTACCTATTAGTAAAAATCTTGAAGGGATTAGAATTTATACTAATTTTTTAGACATTAATAAAGCTTGTCTTAAAGATGATTTTCCCTTGCCTAATATGGACATAATCATCAACTCCATGGCCAATTATGAAATGATTTCACTCATGGATGGCTTTTTAGGATACAACCAAATCAGAATAGCACTAAAAGACCAACATAAAATAGTGTTCACCACTCCATGGAGAACATTTTATTATTAGGTAATGCCATTTGGCCTTAAGAATGTTGGAGCTACATATCAAAGGGCCATGAATGTCATATTCCATGATATGATGCATGATATTATTGAAGACTATGTCGATGACATATTAGGAAAATCCAAAACCTAGGTTAATCATCCAACAGTTCTATGTAAGATTAATGAATTATTATGGGAGTATAAAATCAAACTCAATCTAAAGAAATGTGTGTTTGGTGTAACTATAGGCAAAATACTTATCTTCATCATGTCTCGTAGATGTATTGAATTCGATCTAGCTAAAGTCCATGCTATAACTGAGATGTCACCACTAACTAATTTAAAGCAACTTTGTGGTTTACAGGGTAAGATCCAGTCAATTTGATGCTTCATCTCTCAGTTAACAGACAAGTGTCATCCAATTACACACCTTTTAAATAATGGAGTTGCATTTCATTGGGATGATCACTACCAAATATCTTTTCAACAAATCAAAGACTATCTTGTTAATCTACCGATTTTATTACCTCCTATGCCAAAAAAGCCATTCTTTTTATACCTATCAGCTATTAACCATGCTCTAGGAGAACTCCTGGCTCAACATGATGACAATAGAAAAGAGCATGTTGCATGCTACCTAAGTTGTACCTTGGTTACGTATGAACATAGTTATGCAATTGTTAAACAAGCTTGTCTAGCCATGGATTTTGTAGCTAAAAAACTATGCCATTACATGTCGAATAATAAGACCATGGTCATTTCAAAAGTAGATCTACTCAAGTATCTACTATCTAAAATAACTTTGCAAGGTAGAATGGCTAAATGGATCATGCTTCTCAGTGAGTTTGACATAGAGTATGTCAATTAGAAGACAATTAAGGGATAAATTCTTGCATATTAGCTTCTTGAAGCACCTCTCATAGACACACATCCACTCACATTTCAATTTCCTAATGAATCCATCATTGACACACCTCTTGAGGAACAGCCCTAGAAATTATATTTTGATGGTTTTTTTATTGCACATAGATCAAGGGTAGGCCTATTTTTTATTACATCATAGGGGGATCTAATCCCTAAATCATTCAAAATTAGTTTTCCTTATACAAACAACATGGATAAGTATGAAGCACTTATTGCAGGACTTCAACAAGTAGTTCATAAGAATATATCTCATCTCCAATTTTATGGTGATTCTCAGTTAATCATCAATCAGGTTATGGATCATTTTTAGACCAAATATGATAAGTTGGTTCCACATAAAGCCATGGTCGACACTCTTAAACAAAAAATTACCAACATTTAGTTTGAGCACATACTAAGGGCTAGTAATAGAACTATAGATGCCATGGCTACTATTGGCTCTCTAATTATAAAAATAGATAAAGCTAGAGAGTATCAGTTTCTCATCGAGAATTTGTCAGCACCAGCTCATGAACCTTTAACCATTGCCATGATTTGTGATATTATTGGTCTTAATTCTATTTGGTACTCAAACCTTTAAAAATACCTCCAAGACCAAGTTCTACCACCTAGCCTATCTCAAAAATAAACCAAAGCCTTCATTCATCATTCCACTTGTTATAGTTTACTTGGATCCACCCTTTACCATCACAGTGTTAATGGAACTCTACTTCATTGTTTAACTTTAGTAGAATCTACACTAGCATTAAGAGAAGTTCACAAAGGAGTATGTGGCACTCATTGAACTAGGGCATTCCTATATAAAAATATCTTGTATACTAGTTATTATTGGCTCATAATAGATGTATATGTCACTACATATGTAAAAAAGTGTGAAAAATGTCAATGGCATGATAATCTGATTCATTCCCTAATAAAAACTTTAAAATTGATGTTGACATTATGGCCATTTTCTACATGGGGATGTGACCTCATTGGGAAGATTAACCCCACTTCATCTAATGTCCATAAATATATCCTTACCTCAACTGAATATTTCACTAATTGGGTTGAAGTTATACCCCTCACTTACATGACTAAAAATAAAATTTCCAAATTCATTTTCAACCATCTCATTTGTTGATATGGTATCCCTTCTTACATTACATCTGATAATAGAGGATCATTCAATAACAATTATGTATATCAGCTATGTACTAAATATAACATCATGCAACATTTCTCTATAGCATATTACCCTCAAGGTAATAGTCAGGCTAAGGCATCCAACAAAACCCTTATTAATATCCTCAGAAAGATTATCAATGATGCCAGTCATGATTGGCACCTCTAGATATTTCCTACCCTTTAGGCATATTGTACCAATCATCATACCCCCATAGGATCCACTCCATACTCACTTGTTTATGGTACTGAATCCATCTTTCCCATTGAGGTCAAGTTACCTTCACTATGCATCTCTTTCAAGCATGTCCTAGATGATCAGGACTATCGAGTAGCTCACTTGCAAGAGCTAGACCTACTTGATGAGAAATGCACATTAGTGCTCAATAATCTTCAAGCATATCAAAATAAACTCAAAGGCCACTATAATTAGTGTATTAAATATAGAACATTTGAACTTGGTGATCTTGTTCTTAAAAGAAAACCAAAAGAATACCATGACTAAGAAGAAACATAAAGGGAAATTCAAACCAAACTAGATAGGGCCTTTCATCATCACTGTAGATTATGGATTAGGAGCATACATGTTTGCCACACCAGATGAAGATGAACTTCCTAAGATGATGAATATTATTCATCTCAAGCAATACTATGCTGGAATGCTAAGGTGTATTGTCTATAAGGACCATTTTAGTTATGCCATTTTATCACTATTCTTCTTTATACAAATACCATCCTTATCCATCCTCTTCACCATATCTACTTTCCATTTCCATTCTATTGACCAAGTGTGTTCTAAAGCATAGCTCATTTGACCTTAGTTTTTTCCATTCATTATGTAGTTTTAGCATCAAGGTGTCTTATCAATTGCATTAGTTGGTTCAAGTACTTTAGATAGAGATCATATTTTGGGATAGTGTGATAGAATTTTCAGTAGTTGCATCCTTCATTTTTTATTCCTTTCTTACCACTGGTTTTGCTACTAATTATAACCACCTTTAAGAAAATTATTACCATTGATCTATGCCATTGTGTCCTAGTTATAACTACCAATGGGTAAACTAGGGGAAACATTAATCCTTGATGTACCAACTTACTAATTCCCATGTCGTATTATGCCTTTTTACCAACTGTGCCTATTTTGTTTTAATTAACTACTACACAGATCAAATTCCTCCACTATAAGGGTAAAACTATAGTGACTTGAGGTCCTACTCTGGGACTATGTAAGTAACACTCAATACTTGTTGAGGTCAGATCAATCACCCTTTTCCCCATGCTCTTACCATTTTTTGAACAACCTATGTTTGAATGCTCTTGCCATTTTGTGAGCTTGAACCATTTAAGTGTCTCATCATTCTTGATCAAGTTGAGATACTTCAAAAAAACTTCTAAAAACATTTGAACAATCATTAGAAAAGAAAAAAAAAGACCACTTATTTGCCTTAAGGATTCTAGGAACCCTTACCAAGTTACAAGCAAATCACTTATTATTTAGTTTCTGCATCCTTTTTGGCCTTTTTCTCTCATACAGTTGCCATTTTACAAGACCATTCCTATTCTTCTATCACATCCACTCTATTTTTTTTCCTTAGTTATCACATTCTTCACATTCCCTAAGAGAACTACATTTGGCCTAAAGTTTTTTATTGGATGTTGCATCCATGGAACTATGTAGGTAGCATCCACTTGCCTAGTGCATATGGAGACAACTCAGCCACCCCTTCCATTTTTTTCTGTTCCCCCATTTCATTCATTTATTAAGTTGTCCCCTATTTTCTAATGGTAATGTTCGTAGGGTTTCTATTGCTTTGTTTATTTGTTTGTTTTTTGCTTATTTTATTTTTTTGTCTACTTATTTTCTTTTAGCACCATTGCCTTGATTCATTTTGTGTGTTCATTAGGCAATTCCTTTCCCACACTTATACTCAAATCCATCCATATTCATATATTTACATTATCAATATGGTTTCTATCATTGATGCATTTTTTTATATTGAGTATTGGATTATGAGAGTCAGTCCTCATGCATATTTCATCCAAGTCCTCATGATGTTATACCATGATGCCTACCGACACATGCTACAACAAACCTTAGCTTTAAGAAGTATATTCAGCAATGGCAACATCTCTTTAGCACTGACATCCCAATTCACTCCTAATAATATCCCATATACAGTAATTAAACATGAAATAATTCCAACCTTTATTATTTTGGATGAGCATCTCCCTACTAGTAGGTTGTTTCAATTCATCATTACCCTCTATGTTAAGTTATCATCATTCTCGACCAAGTTTATCATGTTTTCCATAATTAGGGTCTAATTATTATAATCGCCTATGGGCAAATCATTGCACACCATCCCACCTACATTTATCAATGATTATAATCACCTTTGGGCAAATCATTATGTTGTCACCACTTTACTTTTTCTATCTTTATAGGGGCATGTTATTATCTTGTTTATCTATCCTAATAGGGGAAGCTCCATCTTCTCAATTATTATAACCACCTTTGGGTAAATCATTGTGTTATAATACCACATTGCCACTATTAGGGTACAATGCTTATAACTGCCTTTGGGCAAACTATTACACACCATCCCACTTTCATTCTCAATGATTTTGGTTACTTTTTTAGTATCATTGTGTTTTCACCCCATCATCTTTCCTTTATTTGGTCCCCTCACTTCACTTCTTTCTTTTGAGGGACCGTTTACAAACCTACTTATGCCAAACATTCCCTCGAGGGGGAATCATACAACTAGTTTATCATCATTACAGTTGTAGGCATACATGAACTTTTCATTCTTTGAGAAGACATTATTATTCTTATAGCTTGAAAATCTTTCCTAAATAGGGGAAAATTGTAGACACCTCAATCTAGCCATCGATAACCTCCAATCAAGCTTTTGACCAATTTCCACCCAAAATGCACAATTTGGCCTAAAAACACTAAAACATGCTAAATAATGTGAAACTGATATATTCAAGTGCCAATTTTGGTTGGGTATCCCTAAATGTGGTAATTCAATTTATGGAATAGCTAAATTTGATTAGATCATTCTGATTTAAAATGCCAATTTTACATCTAGGTGCCCTGGATTGCTCTTTCCTATCAAAACTCCTGCACAAAACACATGCCTTTGATATTTGTTATTGGTAAAATCCTAAATGGTAATACTAATCCAACACATCTAACATTTCCTTCTAATTCCAATCTAGTCAAATTTTGGACCAATAACAAGGCATTCTAATCAATTTGAGTAATTTGTGCACAAAGTGCTTAAACATTCTCAAGAGTTAATCAACCCAAATCAAGGCCTAATCAAGAATTTCATGAAAATTTTTTGAACACTTATTTTTGGAAATGAATATTTAATATCTACATCATCAATGACCTCATTTCTTGGGAAGACATCTCTAAGCCATAAATGCCATAAATATCAAGATTCATGCTCTCCATGCCTCATCAATGCCTTCCATGCCTCTTAATTACCCCTTCTTTGAATCTAATGATGAGGATAATTACAAAATTAATTCCAAAAATTGAATTAATCCTCAACCACACATCTCAATCTTAGGATGGATGATTTAGGTTGATTCTAGACATTTACAAAAATATATAAATAGGAGGCCTTACCACATCATTTCTAGGGGAATGATTTTGCAAAGTTATAATGCACAAATGGTTCCAAAAGCTTCAAGTAACTATTTTTACCATGCTAAATTGATTCCAATCCAAGCCAAGCCACAAGCCAAAGGTGCCAAGGAGAGATAGAGGAATTCAAGCTACCATTACCAAGGACTTCATGAGCATAAAACTGAGAAAGCCACTACTAAAAATGCATTTAGAGCATTCAAAGAAGGTGAAGGAATTATTTTGTTTTATTCCTTATTTTTTGTTGTGTTTGTCATTTGTTTTTTTTAACTAAGCTCTCCCTAGTTTCTAGGCCTAGAGATGTTATGTTATTAGTGTGTTTATTTCATTTTGTTTTCATTTTAGAACTAACACCATACTAACCATCCTCTCTTGAGTCAAATTCCTAGATCACACATCCTATAAATATTATCTAGGGCCCTTTCCCATATCTCCTTAATAGCTCAGATTCCCATGTAGAGGTTGCATGTGCCAACGAATGTCTGAAAGTGCTTCTTAGGTCTTGAGACCTCATTTTATGAACTTGATAAGGCCTAAAACACTAATTCATAAAATTTCCTTCAAACCATGACCTCAAACTTTTTGAAAATGGCTAAAATAACTTATATCACCTTTGTCATGTTCATAGGTGCATATTTTCATTAAAATCAGATATTCATACCTTATTAGGCTAGGCAGGGTCTAAGAGAGGTCTAGGTGTAGACATAAACTAAAGGTCCTACCCTTATAGGAACCTTTGCATGCTTGTGTTCATTCATTTTCATGCACATACCTCTTTATGTCATGACTAGGCTCATGAATAGGCTTCCTATGCACTTTGACATCAATGACCTATACCTTCATGAAACTATAAAATATTAGTTGCCTTCTAATTCTCTCTTTCTATTTATCTCATGATATCACTTTCTCAATGCACCTTATCACATCACACACTACCAACTAGGCTTAGTCACCTTTAACATCAACCTTCACAAGATTCACCTTGGACATTAATGATAATATTCAATAATCTCCCCCTTTGTAATTGATGGAAACCACTCTCAATAGGCAATTTATTCCTCATTCTAAATTTTATCCCCCTTTGTAATTGATGGAAACCACTCTCACAAACTTCTCTCAACAAGGAATTTATTCCTCATTTTGAATTTTCTCCCCCTTTGACATAAATGACAAAGATATGCCTGCAACTTCTTATATCACACCTCTTGTAATGAAAACACTCAACACATAGGATTTATGAGTTTATGAAGCATCATACAAACATGTTCCCCCTATCTTCATGTATACCTTATCAGCACTACTCACCTACTCTTAGAGCTAATGAACCACTTGATTATCTCCCCCTAAGAACTTGACTTCCTTAATGACTTCTAGGGGAAGGAACTATACCCAATTCCTAGCTTAGATGTTCAAATGTTGCTTTTGGAATACGCTTGGTCAAAATATCTATAATCTAATCCTTTATAGAAACATATTCAAGTTTAACACTTTGTTCACTTACCTAATCTCTTAGGAAATGATACTTTATGGTAATGTTTTTAGTTGTTGAGTGCATGATATGATTCTTTAAAATGCTTATGATACTTTTATTGTCATAATAGATAGGGATAGGACTATAATACTCCACCTAGTAGTGTTTTAATGTCTATCTCATCCATAAGACCTAATTACAACATGAAGTTACTATAATGTATTCATCCTCACAAGTAGATAATTCCATATATGGTTGCTTCTTGATTATCCATGATACTATACATTATCTTAAGAAGAAAGCTCCTCCACTAGTTTTATTCTTATATTCATCTAGACTCCCTACATAGTCTACATCTATATAGGTTTTCAAGTTAAACTTCTTACTCCTAGGATACCACAACCCAAACTCCATAGTCCCCTTGAGATACCTAAGTATCCTTTTGACTACTTGTAGATAATTTTCCTTTGGGTCTGCTTGAAATCTTCCCACAAGACCTACTACTTTCATGATGTCAGGTCTAGATGTAGTAGTGTATAGTAAAGTTCTAATCATTAACCTATATGATGTCTGAGTGACCTTTGGAGATACATCCTCCTTGCTTAACTTACACCCTATTATCATAGGTGTGATAACTATCTTTCAATCTTCCATCTCAAATTTATTCAACATTTCTATTATGTACTTATCTTGTGAAATGAATATACCTTTTTTTGATTGATTGATATGTAACCCAAGAAATAATGATAGTTCTCTCAGTATGGACATCTCAAACTCCTTTTTCATCACATTTGTAAATACCTTAGCCATATTCTCATTATTTCCACCAAATATGATGTCATCCGCATAGATAAATACTATCAATTAATGGTCATCTTTTATACTTATGTATAGATTACTATATGAAACTCTTCTTTTAAATCTTTGGTCCAATAGATACTTGTCCAATCTAGTGTACCAAGCTCTAGGAGCATACTTTAGACCATAAAGAGCCATTTTTAATCTACAAACATAGTCCTTGTTACCTAATAATTATAGACCCTTAGGTTATTCTATGTACACCTCCTCTTCCAAGTTCCCATTTAGGAAATCTAACTTGACATCCATTTGATACACCTTAAACCATTTGAATCCTATATATGCTATAAATAATCTGATAACCTCTAATCTTTCTATTGGAGAAAATGTCTCCTCAAAGTCTACCCCTTCAACTTGTGCATACCCCTTGCATACAAATCTAGCCTTGTTCCTAGTGACTTCTCCATATTCATTCAACTTGTTCCTAAACACCCATTTTGTGCCAATGACATTCTTGTCTTCAGGCCTAGGAACTAGTTCCCAAGTATCATTCTTTTCTATTTGATCTAAAATCCTCATTCATAAAACCTATACAAAAATTGTCTTTATTTTATTATACAAGGTTCTTAGGTTCAATATTAGTTATTATAACAACATTCTATTGATTTAGGTTACTTACCAATCTTCTCTTTATTTGCATACCTACATCCTTGTTGCCAATGATTTGTGATTTAGGATGGTCTCTCCATATCTATCTTGAGGGGCCTTTTGAGTCTTGTATTTATTCAAATTATTATTCTTCCTCATATGTATCTATTGTTTCTTCTTCATTATTGAAGTCCAATTTATCTTATGCATCCTTTGAATGAGAGTGTGACTTCTTAGAACTTGTCTCTTCAATCCTCACATTGGTGATTTCCACTCTCTTCTATAATCTCTTATTATAGAATCTATAGGCTGAGATCATTAATGATTATCCCAATAATATGCCTTCATTAGACCTAGAATCAAAATTACCTAAGTCTTCCTCATCTCTTTTGATGAAGCATTTACTTCTAAACACTTTAAAAATGTTCCACATTAATAGGTCTACGTTTCCATAGTTCATAAGGGGTCTTATTTCCATTAGTTCTTATTTGTCCTCTATTAAAAATTTAGACTACAATGCTCACTACCTCTCTCCAATATACATTAGATAATCTAAACTCATTTAACATAGTTATTTCCATTTATTGAATTATCTTATTCTTTCTTTTAACTACCCCATTTTGCTAAGGTGTCATAGCTAAAGAGAACTATCTCCTTATTCTAGGGACCTCACAGAAGTCATCAAACTCATTGGACCATAAATATCCTCCTCTATCATATCTTAGGCACTTGACATTCCCAATCTTTTCATTCTCAACAAGATCTTTAAATGCCTTGAACTTATCAAGAGCTTCTAACTTTTCTTTCAAGAATACTACCCCAGTCATTCTTGTCTAGTCATCTATGAGTAACATGAAATATCTATCTCTTTAAATGCTTTCAATTCTTGTAGGTCTATAGAGATCAAAGTGTATTAAATATAAAGGTATTGTAGTAAACTAATCCTTATAATTGAACCTTCTTTTAGTTTAATTACCATGTTGACATGCCTTGAAAAGTGTGTTTGTAAGTTTGGTGATTTTAGGCATATTCTTCATAGACTTCTTAGAGCTTATATTGACCAGATTATCAAATTTTAGGTGGCCTAACCTTTTCTTAGATAAATAAATTTAATCTATCTTTCTCATAAATAATCTTTCCTTCTTAATCTCATTCAAGACATATAGATTATTCTCAATCCTCTTAGCATTGGCAATTAGCCTTCCTAATTTGGCTCTCCTTATATCACACCCTCTATCATGAAAGGTTAGTTTGTGTCCTTATGAATTACACTAAATAGGTTATTTTTCAAACCTTCCACATATAACACATTATCTATCTTGGTCTTCCCATTATCCAAACTGAAGATACCCTTACCAATTATATTGGTAGTTATGTTATCTCCAAATCTCACTATTCCTATAACATTTTTCTTCAATGAGATGAACTTGCTCTTGTCCCTTGTCATGTGGCTTGAGAAACCAATAAATATATATAAAATTTCATGCCTTCATCTTGGATGTGAAAGGAAGCATGAACTAGCATGGATTCATCTCTTTTAGTCTTCTGCTCTTCCTTCACCTTATTCATAGGGTCTAACTTCTTGATCCACTTCTTAGTGGTATGACCATATAAATTTTTATCTTGATTGATCTTACTCATATGCCTTATCTTGAAATACCTTGAAATAAGTCATCTCTAGTCATAATTGTAACATAAATTTCTAGTTCTACTATTGAAATAGGCATTCACCCTATTCATCCATGATGAATTTATTCTAGCATGATGTCTATAATCTATAGCTCTGTGTCCATATTGATTTCATGAGAAATAGTAAGAATTAAAAGGATTCACATACCTTGTCTATTTGATGTTGAATGATGCACCTCTACCATTGTTGTCTCTCGAAGGATTCACATTCTTCTTGACTTATTGATGACTAATTTTAGTCTCAGATTTGAGAGTTTTTGCTTAGGTTTTTACTCTATCACTACTATCACTCCTTGATAGTCCATTGTCCTTTGAGTTTTGACTCTCCTTTTTTCTTTTTGGTTTTATTTGAATACAAAACCTATCTTTTCATGTGGAAACCTCTAACTATTCAAAATATCACCAAGGAATTTAGTGCTCTTCTCAAATTTATAATGTGTCTTCAATTTGATTATTGCTTTATCTAATTCTACCTTGAAGGACTCCATTTATATTCAAAACTTGATGCAATTTTCCTCCCCTATCTTAATACTTGCAGTGACAATATCAATCTGATTTCCCAACTATTTGATGATATCCTCATGTTTATTAGTGTTGTTACTTAGTCTCTCTTCAAAGAGATTGATTTATTCCTCATAGATCTTAACCAGTGATCTCAGCTTATGATTCTTCCTTCTTTGAAACTTTAACTCCTCTAGATCACTCACCAATTTTACCTAAAGGTTCACTTTAGCCTCTTCTTTATCTAATTATTCATCATCCATAATACTTTTCCCTTTTAAAAAACCTTCATTGTCTATTTATATATCCATGAATAATGTTTCATTGTTATCATGATCATTACTATCATCATCACTATCAGATGTACTTGTGTCATTTACATCATAGGAACTACTATCTTCTTTTATATAGAAAATTCTCTTGTTCTTGATTGTCCCTTTCTTATCTTCATACTTCATAGAACTTCTTATCATGACCATGATGTTCATAATGCTCTCCATCATGCTCATTCTTATCCTTGTTATGACATTTAGATGCAATACCAATCTTACCATAGTTAAAGGACTTAAATGGCAACTTGCCCTTTTACTTACCTGATCCTTTCCTTAGTTTTCTAGTAAACATAGATTCTATCTTATCATCATCAGTGTTTGTATCAACTTCATCCTTGACCTTTTTACATTGTGACTTTTTATCATCATTGAATTCAACTTCCTTCTTGGAATGTCTTCCATCACTTATTCTAATTTCATAGGTAGTAAAGATGCCATGAAGCTCATCCATATATAGTATGTTAAGATATTTTATCTCATCCATAACAAACACCTTTAAATCAAACTTAGATGTCAGGGATATTAGTAACTTTTTTACTACTATTGATTATTCTAACTTCTCTCCTAGACCTCTGATGACATTTACCACTTCATCTACTCTCAAAATATATGATGAAATGTTTTCATCCTCCTTCATTCTTAGACTTTCAAACTACCTTCAGTGGGTCTACAATTTTTCCAACTTAACTTTGATGTCCCCTTCATAGATGGTTTGTAAATTTTCCCAAATAACTTTGTCTGTATCATAATACATGACCTTTACAAATTCTACCTCTAAAAGATGACACAAGATGGAATTCATTTCCTTAGAGTTTTTCTCACTTGCCTTCTTGTATGTTGTATTAGTTGGTGGTGTAGGAGGTGGAGTGAATCCATCAACAATAGATTTCCATATGTCATATACCAAATAAATTAGATAGGTCTTCATTATGATGCTCCAAAATGCATAGTTAGTCCCACTGAAGAGATGAGCCTTATTGGTTGAAAAACCTCCTTCTACTTGATGACTAGACATGCTTGTGCTTCTAGGATCACCTTTAAGTTGTTAGGATTAATTAAAAGGACTAGGATATGATACAAATTATTGGAAGCAAAAAAAATTATAGGGGAGGTGAATCAATGTTTTAAAAAAAATCTTTCAATTATACCTTATCATTCATGAACTATGAATGCAACATTGAGATCTAGCAAAGCATAAAGAACCATTTGAACAAGATAAAACATATATGGGCAGGAAACCATAAAGGGTAATAAAACCCAATATGATATATAAAAATGGACTATAGTCCTATAACACAAAATATCAAATTTTATTGATCACCAAGTCAACTTGGAGTGTCAACCTCAAAATGTCAAGCACCCACTTGACTAGGCTTCAGCAAGCACCTACTTACAAGGAAGCACCAACTCCCTAAGTGACTCAAAACCAACTCATCCAACTCATGTGTTTTTATTAAAACACATTTTATATTCTATTATGGTATGATTTTAAGACCTTCTACTCAACCATGAAATATATTATTTTCTTAAGTTTCATATATCAAAATAGGCCTAAACTGCCTTGTATATATATACTAGATACAAGGTCACACATCACTTGGTCAACCGCACACCTTCAAAATATTAGGTAATACATATAATATATCTTATAATATCTTATGAAAATTATTAAAATGTACTTTGAACCCCTTTTGGTTTGCAACAACTCAATTAGGCCTCATTTCTCTTTTAGGTCTCATGGAGACCTAATTGCATTAGGTGTATCCTCTTAGGACCAAAAATTGATCCTCTTGGGACTAAGTGGCCTTATAAAACAATAAAATCCATTAAATAACTTATAAAAATAATTTTTTTGACCTCTTACATGCTTTATTAGACTTGCATCCTTCATTCATATCATGAAAACTCCTTTAGGATGTCTATGTACCTCAAAAGTTTATCTTCCAAAAATGAAGCTTAAACACCCTTAAGCTAATAAAATATGAAAAATGAAACATGTATATAGATTATAAATGACCTTTAGGTCATCATAAAATTATTTTAACACTTTCACTTAGGAGATAAAGGCTCAAGAACATCTCTGTAGCTCACTCACTCAGAACTACCAATTTACCTCAAAAATAATCATGGTAAATTATACCTCCAACACCTATGTAGACACTTGTCATGAATAATTATGTATTTAAATGGTATTATTAGATATAAAAACCATATTTATATATAAATTCATATGTTATAATGGAAAATATTGGCCTTGTAGACCATTTTTTGACCTTATATCACACAGTCTTATCTGAACTAGATAGGTCATTTTGTGAGAAATATTTTCACCACATATACTAACCTCCAAAGCTTATATAGTCATTAAAATTACTTAAAATTAATTAATACTTTCTTAATTTACTTTTTAAAATCATTTTATCATGCACAGACCTTTAAATTTAACTTTCCATCTCTACCTAGGTTTTACAGTGTTCACATCATTAGGTCTCGTTATGATTGGCTAACCTGGATGATAAAATTATAATAATTAAATTATATAACCTATAAATAAATCATAATGCAAATGTAAAATGATTCTCTATCTTTTTATCCCATCCATTTATTATTCTTGACCAATACAACTTTTAAGAGATACAATAAATTTTTGACAAATAAACCTATATCTATGCATTTTCTCTCTCATCTGACTAATCACCACCACTTGGAGATACCTAAGATATTTTAATAAATTATAAAATATATTTTATATTCATTTGAATCCATTTTGATCTAAATTGAATAATATATTTCACATCAGGTCCTTATTAGGGTTTTATGGAGGTTTAACATAGGTTTTAGTGTTAACGATTGTTCATAAAGGATTGAACCTTGAATCCAAAAATAATTATTTAATATATTACCTAAGAACCTTACCCATCTCTCCTTAATAATTAAATTCCCATTTATAGGTTACATGTGACAATGAACATTTGAAAGTGCTTCACGAGTCTTAAGACCTCATTCTATGAAGTCGAGAAGGCCTAAACCAATGATTAATGCAATTTACTTCAAACTATGACCTAAAAATTGTTAAAATACCTAAAATATCTTATCTCACCTCTTTCCATGCTCATATGTTCATACTTTACTAGAAATCTGATCTTCAAACCTCATTATCCCAGGCAAGGTCTATGAGAGGTCTAGGTTTAGACATATAATCAAGGTCATAACCCTATAGGCTCACCCTAAAACTCTCATTAATGATTAAAAATATTAATTACATGATCAAATAGTTCCATACATATTTCCATTCATTTTCATACACATATCTCTTTATGTCATGACTAGGCTCATGACTAGGCTTATTATGCACTTTGACATCAACGACATGTACCTTCATGAAACTCTAAGACATTAGTTGCCTTAAAATTATCTATTTATCTTTCTCTCATGAAATCAATCTCTCAATGCACCTTGTCACATCATACACTACCAACTAGGCTTAGTTACCTTTGACATCGACCTTTACAAGATGTACTTTTGACATCAATGACAATACTCAATAAGGGAGACTATTTGATGAGTAGGATGTCTTAGATGATGTACTTGTTTGTATGCCTATATGGAAATGTACTTTTTTTTGACACTATATATGTATAATACATTATCTTGACATTATATTATGTTGTTAGATGATGTAATTTTTTGTACGCCTTTATGATAATGTATGTGTTATTGGCATTATATACCTATATGGCATTCATATGACATTATATTATGTTCTTATTTTATATGACTTTATGTATTTTATGTATACATATATATGTGTTCACATTTTGTGATGATAATCTTTCATGTATAATTTGGCCCATATTATTATTGCAAAACTAATTTTGATGGTTGTATGGCCATATTTAGATATGATTGTATTTAATATTTCCTTTTGAAATTTATTAGAACTAACTTACAATATTTCAATATGTCTTTAAATTAAAAACATATGGAATAAAAGAGGATAATATTGTAGATAGAGTCATATATTACTATGAAGTACCTATCATGATTGATCTACACCATTTATCACTATTCTAATGTGTATACCCTTATTACACTAGTTTAATATCATTTGGGACTTGATATTCACATTTTTAAAAGTCATTAAATTTATAAACATACCATATTTCTATTGTAAGTAATTGATTGAAACAAATAATGAAATATTGATCTCTTTCATACCTTATTTAGATTCCCTTATACATTTTACTTGTGTATGTTTGGTGAAGTGGTTAGGTTCTACATCCTCCTTTGGTATGTTCTCTCTTTGGAGATGCTTTGAATTATTGTTTGGAGACTCTTACTTGACCTTTGAAGTAGTGCAATATTGTAATTCTCATGTTTCCTGAGGACTTGGAATATTTTAGTGGTTATTACTCTTTTGTAATTATCCCTCTCTAATGCACTTAGCTTGGCCATTTCATGTTTATCTGTCACTTGAGATAACTATTTATTCACCATTTGATAAATCTCCATGTTCATCTTCACTTAGTTGCATTTCAAGTTCAAAATCTAGATCCTCTATATTAGATCTAAACATGTCATTTTGATTCAAAATCACCTTAATGATTACATTTTATGGTTTATTATCATGCACTACATTTGACCTATTTCTATAACCTCTAGTAGAGTCTACTACTTTTGAGCTAGGTTCCTTATCTAAGGATTAAAATAATGGGTTCAAATATCCTCAAGCATTTTCATATCATAAAAAAATATATAATTTGGGTTATTATCATTGATTATTTGGAAGAAAATAATAATACATGTAAGATTATCTTTCATTACATGATTCAAAAAATTATGACAAAAAATAAAACCTAATTCAATTTCCATAAGGCTTTAAATTCATATATATAATTTTTTTCATATGTATATGCAAGTTAAAAAATCATATATTTTTGTACTTATGTGTATATGTGTCTCTCTCTCTGAGAATGATTTTAATAATTTAAATATATTAAAATTATTCCCACATACATGGGCAAATGCATACATATACATAAGATATAAAAATTATATGTATAAACACATACATGCACACTTTATATAGATATGGCTAGATTACATTCAATAAGTTAGATTTGTGACCCTCCAAAATGAAATAAGAGAAAAATCATAATCATATATAATATATAAACTAGTGTAGGTATATAATTTAATTCTATTTCAATATATATTTATTAACATGGATTAATTTAACCATTAATTGAAGTGGTTAAGACCATGAAGAATCAATGCATGTCATGTATATGTCCATACTTACTAGATTAATGGTCACTTGCAACAATCATATTTATCTCTACCTTTTCCTCATATGACATGTTGTAACTTCCACCATCATTTACCTACAATCATGCTAGGTGGAGAGACCCACCACCCATTTTTACCTCAAATGATATGGGCTTCCATGACCATGATATCCAAATTCTCCCAAATGCTTGTTTTCACTAATGTTGAAGAACCTATAAACACCAAAAAAAGATGTTGTCAAAGTTGAAGAACTCCACCTCTAGTGCTTCATGGCTCAAAACTTACACTATTAACACATACAAGGTAGCAGATAACATCCAATACCATGTTATTGGCCTCTGATCATGCCTAGTGGAGAGATCCATTGTATGCAAAGGGAAATGCAACTAATCTATAAATCAATCCTAGCTTGGAGAAGATAAATCCTACTTACAATTCTAATTATTGATACAGTATATATTTAGGGTCATGACTAATATGGATCTACTATACCTAGTCAAGGGATCTCTTACTACAATAATATCACTAGGGAGGGTTATAAATCCTCCAATCTATAAAAACTATGCAATAACCCTAACTAGGTCCTATGTTTTTATATTCACAATGTAAGTAAATGATAAAATTAAACTAAAGTCTAATCTAGTTCTCACCAATTCTTATGGCACAAAGTGGGGGTAATAAACATTAAAAGTAAACATGCATAGAAGACATATACTCACCTCAATATATATGGAATCTTAATGCATGGGAGAGAATTAAAAATGCATATCTATCTACTCTTACAAAAGAGGAACAAACTTGGGAATACTTACCTTTGAAGATGAACCTATCGAGCCTCAATCTCTCCCTTGGCCAAGGTGTTTCATTAGAGGTTGTTGTGGTATGTAAGGATGATAAGGATAAGTCATCTCTAGGCTACACAACCTATCTATGCATCTAAAATAATTCTCCACAATATAAAATTTGTATCTTCAAAGAAACTATGAAACCCTAGGCTATGTTCCTTAAGTAGAATGGTGGATAAGTAGATGCACAATATATATCTCGTATTATTCTCTTCTCTTCTCTTCCTAAGAAATGAATAAATGAATGTGTTTATATAGTTGAATCTAACCCTAGTCATTTTTTTAAGGTTATCCAATAAAGTCGACCTAATCGACTATGTATCATTATTGACAAAAACAAATTAGGTCTTGATCTAGGTTGGATAGGGGCTGACCTAGATCCTAAATGAGTTTTATCAATTAGAGTATAAGGTCAATGGGAATGATATTGTATCATAAATCATCAAAAAGGATTTTAGGCTAATATTGGGATAATAAAGGTGGAAAATGACTAGAGGAAGGTGAAAGATAGTAGGAAAATCATAGGGGAATGTTTTTAGAGATGTTTGTGTAGATATCAAGTGGTAGTAAAGGGACAAAAATATTTTGAAGCACCAATTGTTGTATGGTAGAGCCTGATCTTATTATAATGCCCAGTTTTTGATGGGGGTGGTGTGGGGGGGGGGAATGCCCCTCACTAGGGTTGACATGGGGTTTCAGGGGGCATCAACCATACTTGGAGCCCCCTGGTGAGGGTTTAGGGATAGTATCTTTGAAGAAAATTTTTGTTAAAAATGCATTGTAAAATATTGTAATTTTTTAGTAAATCTATACCATTCACTATTAGGTCACAGATCTAACAGTAAAAATTATGTTTGTACATTTTTTCCCTTATATGTAACCCTCATTTGGTATGAGGGCATGGCAATCATCATAGTATACTATGTGTGAGTGAAGAGGATATTACAGTGGATGTATTATAAATTTTTTCCTTCATTTGTTGGACTAAATAATAAAAAGGACTGGTTGTTTCCATGTGGACGTAGCCCATATTGGGTGAACCACATTAAATTTGTGTCTCTATTATGTTGTGTTTTTTGCATTTTATTTCCATCTTTAATTCATTAATATTGCTTTATGTTCTATATTCCTAACACCAATGGTCTACCCACCCCTTCCTAGTTCACCCCTTAAGGCATGCACTTATAGAGATTAAGAATCGATGTGTTCCTACAAGAGATAAAACATCAGTAATTGATCAAGTTTAAAAATATTATGTGTATACATATGTCCCACTCGAAGCTCATCATGTGTCACTTAGGTGCAATATGTGATGGTGGTTTTGGAAATGAACATAAAAACACATAATTTTGAAGCTAAGTAAATTATAGTAAGGAAAAAATAAGATAAATGAAAGGACATAATTGAAAAACACATACATTTACTTACCTTAATGTTGTAGATGAAGGAGATGTAATAAATGTGAAGGTGTCTAATTTAGGGAACATTAGGAAAACCTATAGAATTTAGAAGAAAAAGAGGGAAATTTTGAAATATTTAAAACATATACATATAGTAGGTGAAAAGAGTCTCTACAATGTCAGGATTTTAGAACATTTTATGGTTCAAGAAAAGAGCTAGTAGAAACAAAGATATGATCAAAATATAAAATATGATGATAAATATTTGAAAGGTAAATAATTTTTAATAGTAAATATAAATAATGTGGTAAATAATTCATTTATTTATTTTTACTATTCTAATAAAATAGAGCTCTGAGAGACCTAGTAAGAAATTAGAGAGTCATCATGGTAAGGAGACAACAACTGAGATGGGGAGGATGCATAGCAGGTAAAATGAGTCTAACACAGGTAAGCAATTAAGAATTTCAAAAATTTGAATATTTTTATTTGAAATTAAGCTAAAAATAGAAAATTTATTGGTAGGTAAAATCTAGGCACTATAATGAATCCTAGGATTTTTTTAGGTAAACTAGGGGTAGACTAAGATACTGGGTAGGAAGAAGTCAGACCAATAAATGCTTAAGGATTTTATGGTAAAAGGTCAAAAAGTCATCATTATGGAAGGACAAATTCAACCTCATCAACTTAGTCTATAAGACAAGCTAAAAATATAAGGTCGATTGGATAGTAGTGGACTAATATAGTATGCTAAGAGGTGGCTGACTATGTAACATTTAGCCAACTTAGTTGGTTAGCGGAACAAGATCAACTACATATGATAGGAATGACCTAATTAGTTGGATAGGGCCAATGTAATATCAAAAAAGAAGGTTGATTATGTATAACAGGGTCGATATAGTATTTTAAAGCAATAATATGGTTGATTTAGTATTAAAATAGCCAATCTAGTTGGAAAATAAAAGGGTAAATTTAGTATCACAAATAAAATATAGGGCTGATTTAGTATTAAATGGGCTAGTTCTATATAAAATTAAAAAACTAAATCAAACCAATTGATTTAAGTGGATAATTTATGAAATTTTAAGAATGCATTTTGATTATTTATGATATGGAGATCTGAAACATATTTTATTATTTGATATTTTATAGAGACACTAGAATTATTAGTTCCTAATAGATGCATCATGGCTTCCAAACCTACTAGATCAATTGACTAATGTAGATAGAGTGAGACTATTCACACTAGGCTTTACAGGTACCATCGATATTAGTTGCATCCCACTTTGTGTTGATATCATTATCATTTTCCTTGGAACATGAGAATGGTTGACCAAAACTTTTTAATGGGTGGTAGATGGGGATACCATTGAGGTGGGTATCACACTAGAGGTTGTCCACACATTTCTAGGACTATTGATAAGAGGGACACCAGTGATTACTAAGACACTAGATGATCTAGAGGAGAGGTGATCACTAGATCGATGGGAAATGTGCTTGATAGGATATACCCTAGATTAAGGGTGAATTTGTTTGATGTACATATTGTAAATATTATGAACATTTTTAAGGCTATGATTGGACTTGTGACAACATGAATGTTATGTTACACGCCAGATGGTAAGGTAACACTTATGTGATAGCCTTATGTTAGTATATATTAGATCAAGGGGCACTCTATGACTTTTGAGCTATCATCAAGGTATAGATCATGCATAATATATATGGTATGGTATCTAGAGGTTTAAAACACCATGGGCCCTATTGTGTTGTTGACTTCTTGGATATATGATAGGTTTCCCATGTATCGACCAGTGAGGTTGCCCTATGTGGTTGATGATAGGTTACCTTGAGTCACATGATGGAGGAAAGACCATGTAACTCAAGTTGTGCCCCATATTTAAACATTGAAGACTATCACATGAGGAGAGATCGTGTAACATCCTTACATGCATATTACTATTGTATGGCCTAGTTGGTTGATGGTTGTTACAAAGTTGGCATGGGTGTGGATCACAATTCACTATACTTCATTAGTAGAGACACATCTAGTGGCATGCTTTCTAGGTAAATTTAGACTCTTAAACCTAAAATCCCATATATTATTTCTTATTTATTGGGCACAACATGTTAGAGAGCTGAGGAGTACTAGTGGAGATACCTATGATTAGGCCATGGCGTGCTAGACCATGGACTAGACAAGCATGATAGTAGGTGTTATTATCAAGATATGATATGGATGTGGATGTAGGCTCATAACAAATACCATAATAATAGTGACTACCCTAGACACACCATAGATGAAGGCACCATCATTGAAAATAGGCTCAAGTAAGTGATATAGTTTAGGATGACTTAGTAGCCACTCCAAAACATAGTTGATCCATATAGGTACCTCTCAAGATGGAATCATGATGTGCTTGAGTGGTGGCTCCTAGATTTATACTAATGCAGAGGTGACTTATGGAGGAGGTGATCAATATCTAAGTAGATGGAGAGACCGTGCTTGATGGATGAGCAGACGGGGATACGATGGTTGATGACACCGACACTAGTGATAAATTTAGTAATTTTTTAAAGCTTTAATATAGGATAGTAATTACATGTGATGATAGTAGATAGATATATTTTGTTATATTTTTGTTTTGCTTTTGTAGATCCTATGATGGAGGAGATCATATGGGGATCTCTAGTTATGGTTACATACCATGACATTTTGGATGGCATGTTGGATCCATATGACCCCACCATGTTATATGATATTGTGGTTCCATTTACCCTAGCTTAGGTAGGATAATTTAGACTGGTGGGGGAGGCTATGAGGTAGTTACAAATATGTAAAGATGGATTACAACCATCGATAGGGGTGGTAGAGGCATAGGCCAGGTAGGCCTTGGCTTAGGAGAGAGTGGCACACATAGTGACCACTATCCATCTTAGATAAGTATAGGCCCAAGTTGGATTTGATCTCATGAGTTGTATTTGGTTGTAGATTTTGATGGATGGATATATTTATTTCTATCACATGTATTTCATTTTTATTGTATATGTTATGGGAAACATATCTAGATTGTTTTATTTTCTAGAATTATGTGCTACACATGCATGGTCAAAAATAAAAAAGGAAAAAATGACTCGAAAAAATTATAAGTAATCAAAAATAAATGTACTACACACTATATCACAATGGAAAATGTGTAATAACAAAATATGACTAAATATAATAAACTAAAAAAGGTAACAAAATGTTTTTAAACCATGTAAAATATTTACACCAAGTTAAAACAAGTAAAATCACACTATATCACATTGGGAAGTAGGAAAATAATGTAATAAAATTTAAGGCACAAGAAAACCAAATGGTATAAAAACAAAAAAATTAAGTCAATCCATTATACTAAATCACATTATGAAGTATAAAAGAGAAATAAAATTGGAAAAATGAACTTAAATTGATCACATTAATTCAAGCTGGGAAGTACAAATTTTTGAAGAAAATCATTTTAATCATACATGCAACCAAAAAATAAAAAGATAAAAGTGAAATATCAATGAATTAAGGATTAAAAATACTATATCAAGATGGGAAGCAGGTCAATGGCATGTAAATCATAATCGTTATCTCAAATTTGACACATGTAATTGTATTGTGACTTGGGTATTGGAATATTTTGTGAGGAAGGCATGATCATATCCATGGTTTTACATTGAAACTCATAAAGGGAAAACCAATGAGGTGGAAAAAAGTGGGAATTATTTTTAAAAGGAATGTTTGTAATGTATTAATTTTTCAGTAAGGCTTGGTCCTACCCATGGTATTACAATGTAACTCATAAATGGTATCCCTAGGGGGAGTGATCAATTAAAAAAATAATATTTCTCAAGGGGAATTATTAATAATGTTGTAAATGGAGGATGGAATGTAAAAATCACAATGTAGGCATCTATGGGAAGACCTTGGGAAACATGAGGCACACTAAGGATACAAATAAGACACTAAGTGGCTAATGACCATCAATATACAAAGGATACCCGTTCATAGTAAACACAAAGTTCTATGTGTAAATAAGTGAGATACTAAAATCAATTCATGTTTGGTTGTATTAATAATAAAATTAAAATGGACCTACTTTCCCATAATGTGTTCCCCATTCATTAAGACCTCTTATAGAGTTAGCAGTCTACTGTGAATGTTAGGTACTTGTGTGAGAATGTAGGTAGCACTAAAAGATTTTTTATTCTCCTTTTTCAATCTACTAGCCTACCGTACCCTAATGGATCTCAAATCTATCATGAGGCCAGATATGGAGTTTGAACTTTGAATAGAACAAGGATATGTGATTTAAATCACATCTTTTAGTGTGCTTTAACTTTTGTAATTTGAATATCATCTTTTGTATCATTGCCTTTTGTTAATTGATTTAGCTTTTAAATTTTTGTGGCATTTAAGATTCCTCCTCCATAAAAATTTGGGACAGCCAACATGATGGATAAAAGTGATACACATGAATGGGATTTAAACTTTGGATAAAGGAAGCTAAGTATCCAAAGACATGACTAACTAAACACTTAGGCTTGCCTATGAACCAATATGTTATCTCAAGTTTCAACCATGTGTATACTTAATTTGTGAAAGGAAATAAGGGGAATAAAGGGAGATACAAAGTGGACCAATAAGATACAGAAGGATAATGAGATGACATGTTTGCTAACTGATCACATAATAAAGAAGGATTTACTAAGGGGATCAATGTTTGTATAACCAAATCAAAATAATAATTATCCATGTTATGGAGATAAGATAGTAAAAATTCATGAGAAAATATAAATACATCCATGGAAAGAAACGAAATCATAAAGATAAGCATGTAAAAATAATCCATAAGAGATCATAAGGAAAGAAAATGAAACCATAGACAACATATAATCCATGTAAGATAGATAAATGAAGCAAAATTTGACACATTTAAATAATATAAATAAGATAAATATAAAAATGGAACACACATCCAATCCAAAACCATAGTGAAGAATAAAATGAAATAATACCATGTTGTGTTCATAAATATTAGTAAATCTTTCCGCAAACATTATCCATAACATCTGACAGATCTCTGTGAAGCTGGATCCTAACTACAACAAGGGTCTTATCGATCTATAGTGAAAGCTGTGAAAAGACTCTCATTGAATCTCATCTACATAAAAAGTAGGTATAGCTGAAGGATCATGCTTATGAATACCATTATTTATAGAATACTCAAGAGAAGGAATAGGAGTGGAATCTATGGGATAATAAGGGGCCATTGGTAGATAAGAGACCATATATGAAGGAGGATACATGGGTAGAGAGGGAACCACATGTGGAGAAGAGTCTATAGGTGGAAGAATAATAAGTGGAGAAAGGAACACAGGTGGAAGAACCATGTGGGAATAAGGGACCATAGGTGGAGGGACCATGGGGGAAGAAGGAGGATTCTTCTTACATGGGTGACCTATGGGAGGAGGTATAACAAGCATAGGAATTGTCATAAGGTGATCTTGAAGATGCTACTAAAGGATGCACTAATGATTAGTATGATGGGTACCGCACTAGTGCCAATGACAAAACACCTCTCCATATTTGGGAATATACTCAAGTAATAACTTAGGAGGAGGGATGGTCTTATCTATAGGTTGAGGAAGGGTAGGATGTAATGTGCTTATATATTATCTAAGATTTTGAAAATAGGTAGAGGAATGATTATATGTGTTATGGAAGAAACATATCCACTTATTAGTAGACTATGTGGGTTTAATAACAAAGGGAGTATAAGCAAGATCCAAAAAAGGTTGGTATAGTTGGTAGTCTCTATTCTGATGACCGTCAACTTTATGAATATAATAGTAAGGTTGATCAGCCCATTTGGTGGGTATGGAATCGAGCTATGGTAAAATAAGTAGTCCATCACCAAGGGGAGGTGAGGATGGTGAAGAGATAGAGTGAGGTTCATCTAAAGGAGAAACATAATCATATATAAGAAGGGGATCAACTAAAGGTAGAGCAGGAGTAGGATATATATTAGGCTCATTTGAGGGAGTAAAAATATGTGTAGATGGATTAGGGATGGTATAAATCATCTCATGGGTAAGTAGGCTATAAGGATCTTGGTATCTAGTGAAATAATAGTGACCAGTCGTAGCACAATCCATAAGCTTGCTCCTATGAGGTTCTTAATAAGCTAGAGGTGTAGCATGTGAACATGTCATCTCTACCCTATAAACAAGAGGAATAATGTTAAAATTAGGAACTATATAAGATGGAATATGATAAGGTGAATGGAAAGAGTGAAATAAAGAAAAATGATAAATAAGGATCTCAGCATCTCTAGCCTCGATAAAACCTCCTAAAATTGATCATCTAAAGTATAACCATCATCATAATCATGGTATGAAGGTAGATGGTGTAGGTAGGTATGTCCTTCTCATCAAAAGTTGTGTTATGAATCAAATGTTAGATTTTACTTAAGATGATGTCTATATCATTGATAGGTAGTTGGCAAGAGCATGACTTCAAGGATGGTATAAGTTGATCAATGAGATAAGGAGAGAGATCCAAAAATTTTATTTTTAGGTTGATCTCATCTAGTTCATCATCATCAAAGTCTAAGAGGTTAGGTGGTATGTTCTCTATGAGTTTGGCGTAACCATGATAGCCTCACTTAGAGTTGACAGGGATATTGAAATGTTGATATTCTCATAATGGAACACTCAAAAGGGGTTCAAGGGTTGGAATTTTAAATACAACAAGGTCTTGGAATTGTTCAAAATTATAAGGGTTGGTGTCTCCTTGATTCCTATAAATAACACCATTATGGAGAAACTTGACACATTGGTAAGTAAAAGAGGTGATAGCTAGCATTCAATGAGTCTAAGGCCTACCAAGAAAGATATTAAAGGAAAGGGTAAAGTTAAATAACATAACCTTCAATCAAACAATTATAGGTGGGATGGTAATAGGGATTCACAAATAACCTAAAGGAGACATTTACCTTTGATCATAACCTTGACACATGTTGCATGTAGACTTAAGATTACACTCAAAATATCCAAGGTTTTGAATGAAGTTGAGGGAAGCCTCACAAGTACTTGAACTCTCACCAAACAAATCATGATTGACTTGGATATCATCTATTTGGATGTTGATAAAGAGTGATGGATAATCCATGTGAAGAAAAATATCATTTGGGACCATATAAGCAATAGGAAATTTGAGAGAAAGAGAAGTGTCCATTATTTTGTCAACGTGTATAGACATATCTTCGCATTATTTCAAGATACTATCTTCTGACCTAGATAAGGTAGCTTCACATCTTGATAAGAGAGGATGGGGGATTTTCATTTCAAATAAGAGTTGTATAAGGTGGTTGTGATGATGTGGAGAAGTTTGCATGAGTTTAAGAAAGTGAATTTGAGATGGGAAATTGGTAAGCTCCAAAATAGGGACCCATTCATCATAACCCATGGGTGGAATCCTAGATAGAAGTGTGTAATATTGGAGGAGTTCTTGGGAAGGAGTATTATAAGTGCATGTGATCTTGTGTTGATAAGATGTGGTCAGTTTAGTTTGGGGAAAAATTGGTTGATTATCTTGAAAGGGTGGGGTA
This sequence comes from Torreya grandis, assembly GCA_037957365.1. Taxonomy (NCBI): domain Eukaryota; kingdom Viridiplantae; phylum Streptophyta; class Pinopsida; order Cupressales; family Taxaceae; genus Torreya; species Torreya grandis. The sequence continues at coordinate 310,801 of JARHVA010004436.1, forward strand.
GTTGATTCAAGTTTATCTTGTGATAGATTTGAATAAGTGGTATTATAAGGTTGAATAATAATTTTTATGGCTAGAGAGGTTGGGAAAATTGTATAAATATTATATGAGGTGTTATCCAATGGAGGTGTTGGAATTGGTTATTGAAAAGATATAAGGTCCTTTTGCCCCAACTTTTTTAGTTGAGTTGGGGAAGAATCTTGGATAACAAAGAAAGTTTGAGATGATTGGTGCATTTGTGTAGGGTTAGAATTAATAAAAGAAACTACTTTTCACATATTAGTCATATTTACCACATTCTCTTTAGGAGTTTGGTCTATAAGACTTTCAACATTGTTGGTGAAAGGAGTAGGCTTGTTATTATTGTTTTGGTGGTTAGGAAGAAGGTATGTGTAGATGACCAGATGGGCATTAGCCTAGGTCAAAGCTTGATTTTTATTTTGTGTTTCATGAGATTTGAATGTAATGTCATAAGCTTGTTGTCATTTATGAATGAGGGAATCATGATTAAAATTTTGACCAAGGATGAAATCCATAGCTAAGTTACACAATTTCCTACAAGTCTCATGAGAGTGACACTAGCTAGCATGAAACCAACAAAATTTATTTTTATCATACCATTATTTCATAGGGTAAGTGGGTTCAAGAACTCATGGAAGAGGCTTTGGTAGAAACTTTTGGAGTTCTGCTATGGATAGTGGCTTATGAGCATTTATGTTATTTACTTGAGAAAATTGAGGATTAGGGGTGTGGTTTAAAGGGGAAGCTTGCTCTGGAATAGGGTTGGGAGTAATGGCTTGAACATTATGAATGGTATAATAGGAGTTAGTGACATCATCATTGATAGTATGAAAAAAAATTATTTTTGATGAGCATTCGAGTACCCAAATGAGGTTCGAATGGATCAAACTAATGCATAATAAAATATTGGCATTTTAATTGGTCAAGGGCCTCTTCCAAAGTTTATGAAGAGAGAAAGTACTAACTTGATATTTCAACTTGGGATAAAGAGTGTTGGTAAATATATGAAAGAGATTATCATCTTCCATGTTATGCTCACACTTATTAGACAAGGTCTTCTACTGTTTGATAAAAGTTTGTGTGATTTCAGTTTCAAATTTCTTGTAATTGACAAAATGAGCTGAAGTATTCTTAGGGAGGTCAATAGTTTAAAAATATTTTAATAGAGTGTTAACTAGATATTAAAAATGAGTGATATAATGGGACTTGAGTTGATTATATCAATCTAAAGCATCTCAATAGAGGTTTTTTGTTGTTGGTGTAGGCCTTTTTACCATGGGTTTTGGCTACATGGCTACATTAACTTGCTTAGGGATCTAGAGGTTATTTAGGAAGATTATCACCACATTCACTAGAATGTGGGATTTCACTATCTCTCTAACCTATAAATACCTCTCTCCCTTTGTATTTTTATTCAGTGAGCCTAGATTCATTGAGCTTCTTAGTTTTGAGTTGTGACAGCTTTGAGAGATGTGAACTTCATCTCTTTGTATAAATAGTTCATCTCCATTACTGTATACATCATGTTTATTTTTTGCTCTCTTCTAGATTTCTTGATTCAATAGTCATGTGTGTTCACTCTGTAGTCACAGTCTTGGATGTCTGATTCTAGACAACTCTTTAATGGTAATGGAGCCAATCTAGATCTGAGGATTTTCAGGTATATTCTACAAGTTTTTCATTGAATTTGTCTCATTTTTTGCTTTAGATCTAGGCCTAGTATTTTTTTAAGATCTATTTTTATTATAGAATCTTGGCATCATAATCTTTCTTAGCATTTAGATTTAATTGGATGCTTTATTTGATTACCTATTATCACTTATGGAATTGTATAAATTAGAGATCTAGTTTGTGATCAATTTCTCTTTCTTCAAAATCTACTTAAAAAATAGGAGTGATTTTTAGCATATGATATAGCTAATCGCATCTTGAGTCATTAAGGACCTTTCCATTGAATCTAAAAGGCTCGATAAAGTCAAGATCAACATTTGTTTCATCAAATTTAGAGCTATAAAGCATTGTTTATGAGGGTTTGAAGTTTAGAGAAGGTTACCAAATCTAAGAGGTACCAGTATTTTTAGACCACTTTCAACCAAATCTAATGCCACCATTGCATTCAAAAGGCCAAAATATATGTAGATCAACTTTTGTTTCATCAAATTTTGATATCTGAGGCACATTTGGCAAGGGTTTGAAGTTGGAGGAAGTTAAATCATAACACTAACAACCATTCGAATATCAAATTTAATCCATTGAATTTTTTTGGGATATTCTCTGTAGATTTTGCCAACTTTGCCACCTGATTTGGTAGTTTTGCTAGATTTAGCTAGGTTCTACATTTGGCTAGAAGTTCACTAGATTTGATAGAATTTTTTAGCAGACCTCTAGATTTGTTAGCATTGACAAATTTGGTGACATCATGCCAAATTTATCAGAGTTTTCACTTTTCAAATCTACACCCCTCATAGATGAGCAGTTTGTCCTGGATCAATCAACTTTAGAGGACCATAACTTGGTCCTAAGAGCTTATTTTTTAGAGATTTTTTTCTTTATTTGGGGTAGAATTTCATGTTCTACACATTGGTGTAATTTTTTTTGTGTTTGGTATTTCCATAAATTTTAGATTTTCATAGATGTTGCTGAGTAATCCTCATTTTTTACCCTTTTGGGGCTTCGTTCAGGCACATAAACTAAAATTTTTTTGTGTAAATTTTTTTGAAAGTGAGTAATTTTTCTTGTACTTTTTAGTGGTGTGATCTATTTGATCTATTTATATCAAAAAATTGTACTTTATTTTCTATGGCCTTTTTAGCATTTGTATTCACTAAGATCAAATCCAGTTCATTAACAAGTGGTAGTTGTAAAATGCATTAAATTATAACGTTCTAAAATTTGGGGGTACCTAACTAGTTTGCACATTTACTTCTCCACTAATGCATTATCAATAGAGTCTGACATCCTCCTACTTAGCTTGTTTGCATTTCATGTGTACTAATTTTGTCAATTGTATTAATTACTCATTCTCATGGATGCAATGTCAGTTGAGTTTGACATCCATTTGTTGAGACATGCATAGTCACTTGTGTATTGTTTGTTAGTACCTATCTAGAGATATTATTAGTTAAGTCTGATGTTCTCACATTGAGCTATTATTGAAAACACATAGGAGGTTCACTATTGATTATCTTGGGGAGATTTATTATGGGCCCTACATTCTCTCATACGCACATTTAGTTTTTGTAACTATGAATTGCTCCCTTGTATAGATTGCTCTTATATTCCTAGATGTATTATCAATAGAGTCTGACCTCTATTTGAGTGTGCATTGTCACTTATGTATTGATTGTTCTCACTTGATTGGACTCATTTTTAGCATAGTCCAAAGTCCATCTCTAGAGCATGCACTATTACTCTTAGTTGTGGTCATGTCAACTCCATTTGAGAGATTCTAGATGAGGAGAGTTATTTCATCTCTAGTGATCCTTCTCGGGAAGGAAAATTATGCTTCATGGTGGTTGTATATGGAACATTCACTCATGGATTAGAAACTTATTCCATTCTTATATGGATAAATTATTGAGCCTATTAACTTATCCCAATACAATAACTGGGCCAACTCTTGTGACTATGTCTATGGTCATTTGTTGTTACATATTTCATGGGATTTACACCACCATTTATAGCACATAAAGTGTCCATCTACTATTTGGAGCATTTTTCAGTGTGTTTCTGGAGATCCAACTGAGACTTACATCACACCTCCTCCTCCACTACCTATTGTCTATTCAGAGATAGTTGTACTCTCACCTCCTACTTTTATTTCTTGTGACGACACATCTATGGTGGATAGTGATCTTCCTTCTATCGAGCCCCCATTATAGGATGATATTTTTCTAGACCTTACTTATCTTATTGTAGATTTTACTTCTATTGTTATGCTAATTGTTTCTCTTTTAGAGCCTTTATAGACTTGCACTTTGAAGGAGTCTACTATTTATAGTATGAGTACACACATTGAAAGTATCAATGACTCATATGTCCCTAAGGATGTTCATCTTGTAGATATGAGTGCTTTATTTGTAGACCAGTCTTTAGTTTTGATAGTTATTCAACCATGCTCTCCTATTCTCATGGACATTCTTTCAGTGAATGTTCCATGTCTATCTTCTTCTCTAGCTATACTCTCTCCTTCATTGCATGCTTATTAATTAACATATTTTAATGTTAGGCTTGTGATACCTGATCAAACTTTGGCACATTCAAGCACTATTAGGGAGACATTTCAACATTTTTCAAAGATCTACATCATGATTCCTACACGCATTCCACTTGAGTGGTAATTTAGTATTTTGATAGCTTAGGGTTTCTTTATTTCAAAAGGAAGAGACAAAACTTATTTCAAAGGGACCTACTAAAGCATTCACCATGTGACATTTTACATTTACATTCTCTCTCTTCTATGTGGAGGCAGACTTCCTTCATGTTTTGTAGGGTATTAGGGATCAGTGCTATGTATTTGGAGTGTTGATTATTTTAGCATCTTCTTTTGGGGGGTCTTTTAGTCTTCTCTTCTTTTTTTCTCTCTTTTGGGGGGAGTTTTTCCCACTAAGTTTTCTCCTTTTATCTACTTTATGAGAGATTGCATTGTACATGGGTACCTCATCAGGCCTTGTTGTCGAGACCCCTTTTTTTTTGTATCATTGCCTACCTAAGCTATGCTTCTAGGGGGTATTGGTGTAGGCCTTTTTCCTATGGGTTTTGGATACATGACTACATTAGCTTACTTAGGGCTCTAGAGGATATTTAGGAAGATTAGTACCACATTCACTGGAATGTGGGGTTTCACTATCTATCCAACCTATAAATACCTCTCTTAGTTTTTATTCTTATTCAGTGAGCCTAAATTCATTGAGCTTCTTATTTTTGAGATATGATACCTTTGAGATTTGTGAAATTTCTCTTTGTATAAGTAGTTCATCTCTATTATTGAATACATTGTGTTTAGTTTCTACTCTCTTCTAGATTTCTTGATTCAACAGTCGTGTGTGTTCACTATATAATCATAGTTTTGGATGTCTAATTCTAGACAAATGATTCATTTTCTAAGAGCTTGGTAGCAGTAAAAGTGTTTAATTTGACCCAATATTTAAAAATATTACCAGACATTTTTAAATGTAAGGTAGTATCAGTTAACCCATTATAACTAATGGTAGGTGTGATACCTCCTATATCTATATTAGTGATTTAAGACATAAGAGATTCATTTTGAATATGTTTATTTATTTTTGTAATAAGAGGTGGCTGAGGAATAAGGTTGCCATGGGAATCATTAAGGGGGTTGAGGGAAATTTTGATTATGTGCTCCCCATGGAACCTATTGACAATTATTTTGAAGATGAATAAGGTGATTCTACATTTGCATCATCTGGTTGGAATTATTAGCTTGGAAAGCATTCATCTGATTAAGAGTTTGTAATAAGAGTTGATGGGTTTGCTTGGTATTTTGACTAGGTTTCATAGCATGTGAGTCATTATCATTGGTATTAATGGCTTGGGTACCACTTTGAGTAGTGGCATGCATGACACGAGTGCCTTGAGAGGCATTGGTAGAAAAAGGGGCACTAATGGCATGATTAACATGTGTAGCAAAAGATGCACTAGTATAAAGATTATAATAAAAATAAGAACTAGTGGAATGGTTACCATTTCTAGCAATGATGCACTAGTGAAGGGAGTGAGGAGGGTGGGTATTGGAAGAGGCCCACTAGATGTTAAACCTACCATGTTAGTATAAATACTTGGCATGGAGGTTGAAGAAATCAAAGTATGAGAAGGAGTCAAAATATAATGGAATGGTTGAGAATTAAAGAACACATCACCCCTAAATCTATGAGAGAATGTGGGAGAAGGTGAATAGGGTTATTCTTATCGACCAATTATCATGAGATTGTAAATAGTTGAAAGGTCTTTTCCCCTATGTTGAGGAAAATCAATAATGAAGAAAAGCATTTTAGGACTATACTCTAATTCAAGTTTATATTCTAAGGATAAAAGAGGGTTATGAATTAAAGAATAATAAGGAGTCCCATAATTTTTAGTGTGAGTGGCCACATGCACATTGATTTCATCTAAAGTGGAAGCCACAAGTTGTTTATGGGGAAACCTATTGGGATTGGTAAATCTCATCATATATGTTGATTTCAACTCTATGTTGTCCTTGAACAAAAATTTCATGATGAAATAATGGAGATAAAATGATGATGCAAAGATAAAATAAAAAAATAAGATAGGACTTGAACTAGTTGACTATATTCTATAAACTGGGGAAGAAAATAGAAAGATAAAGATGCATAGATATTAAAGTCGACTATGTATTGCAGAAAAGAAGGCTAAATAATTTTATAAGGATACATAGTCATGTAGGTCAACTATGTATTACTGAATAAAGAACTAAATAGGTGGATAAGAAGACACAATCATATAGATCAACTTTAAATTGTTGGCAAAAAGTTGGAACAGTTAGTAAGAGACTATATTAACCAACACAATAGTGTTTAAAATAGAGGGAAATAATGTAAGATAATTTTAAAAAAGAATTAAATCAAAAAAATAATCAATTAGATCAATGTGACTGATCTAATTGGAGCACATAGCACAAACCTTGCACCAATTTTGGCCATTGTAAGTTTTATAATACAACACACAATGATCAAAGGGCAAAAAATAACTAAAAATTAAATGCTAAATAATTTATCACCCTAAGTGTTACTAGATTATAAGAAAGTTTGATTTTAATGTGATAGGAAAGTTGGCTAAAAATAAGGAACTAGAAAGCAATCTAAGGTTGGTTTCAGGATGTTTGGGCTGAAAAAGATCTATATTGGTAATGGTACTAGCTTGGTATTAGGGCTTGCACCTTCACTTAATAATCCCACAATGATAAGGGTGTTAGGTGCTTTTCCAATATATACCATTAACCATGTATTTATACTTGGCCAAAAAAACAAGTCGGCTTCTCCCTTAATGATGAAATCCAAGTAGGTAAACCTTGGGAAGAGAAATGTTTAATGTTTTTTCAATGTGAAGTGGTTTGGTAGTGAGTTAAAAAATTAAAATAGTGTAATTAAAATGATAATTTGAAAAAACACATATTTAGACAATGTGAGTTATTTTAATCATGTAAATAATTGAAAAAAATATGAATTAATTACTAGCAAATAGATGTTAATTTCTTGATTGAGAGTAGTACAGAGTTGGTTCAGGAGACATTATATGAAAATAGTATAGAATAGAGTTAAATGAGTCACTAATATTATATAGAATCGAAGGTGTTTAATTAAAAAAATTGAATATATTGACTACATCTCTTAGATAGAAGATAGACTACAGAACTAAGTTGACCAAGTTGACCTAATTAGTTGTAGGGTTACAATTTTGTAGATTAAAAACTTGTGAAAAATAGTATTGAATTAAGAACTACAATGATAAAGAGAGAGAAGAAATGAACCTTTTTCGGTCTTGAAGATGATTTAGATTGAAAATTTTTATGATGAGATGTTCAAATGCTACTTTCAAATTTTGCCAACTAGGTCAATGTCTTTGACCAAGTTTGCAAAACCCTATCTTTTGAAGAGAAATAATGAACATATGACATGTTCAACTATATTTGTTGAGATATATGTTGATATAATAAACATTATCTATATAAAACCTACTCAATAGTGTATGTTAATCTAGAACTGAAGAATAATTCTATATCTAACTACTCGATCCAATAACCTATTATTGATTAAGACTTTAAAAAAAAAACATAGTCATTTTGAAGAGATTGTGTGTTAAACCTATGCATATAAATTTAGAACTATACCAACTAATTTGATATATTTCTATAAATATATAATAATATAAATATGATAAAACTAATGGTGTAAAAGAAAACCTACAAGGGTTAGGTTCACATCGGGTTCACTAGAATGTATGTAAAGGGAAACACAATTGATCTATAAATCAATCCTAGCTCAAAGAAGATAAATCCTACTTAAACTTTTGATTATTAATACATTAGATATTTGGGGTCATCACCAAGATGGATCTTCTATACCTAGTCAAAGGATCTATTACCATAATAATATCACTAGGAAGGGATCTAAAGCCTTTAGTCAAGCAAAACTATGTAATAATCCTAACTAAGTCCTATGTTTTCATATTCATAATGTAAGTAAATGGTAAAACCAAAGTCTAATCTAGTGCTCACCAAGACTTGTGGCACAAAGTGAGGGTAAAACATCAAAATTAAACATGCATAATATAATCCTAATTAATCTATGTCTAGGTAAAACCCTAATGTATGGAGACATCAATATATTCAAAAGCCATTACTTATGCTACTTCTATCTCCTAAAGAGAGGAGCAAAGTTAGAGATACTTACCTTAAATACAAACCCATCAAGACTAAAACTCTCCCTTGGCCAAAGGTTCTTTTCAAGATGTTGTTGTGGTTTTTAAGGATCACTAAGACAGACCAAAGCATCCAAGACATTTAAGAGCTTGGAAACACTAACAACAAATGTTGTCAAAATTAAAGCTATAGTTGAATAAATCCACCTTCAATGATTTTTGGATCAAAAACTAAATTACTAACATGTCCAAGGTGTTGTATAACATCTAGGACCAGATTCTTTGGCTCTGATCATGCCCAATTAAGATAACTCACCACTTATTTTGACCTCAAAAATGCCCTTCCTAAAACAAGAAAAAAGTAGTTTTTTAGTCTAACTTTAGGTTTGCATAAAATTAAAATCATAAGTCTTTGGAGTAAATTATAATAAACCTCAAATTTATGTATAATCCCTCTAATTTTATCTTAAATCACATCAATTTAACCTTCAATACTAATCCATGGCATAATTTTTAGTTACAAGTTTATAAATTCAACTTTTTGTAGTGAAGAGACAAGTTATTGTCCTCCAACTAAAATTTATACCTTTGGGATGTCCATGTGTAAATTTCTCACTTTAAACACATTTGGATAAGTGAATGATAAATTATTCCATTATATCAACCTCCAAACCCACCCGAAAGTATGTTTTCACTATTGTTTAGAAGCATGGAAACACTAACAACAAATGTCAAATTTGAAGCTACAAATGGAAAACTCCACCTCTAGTGATTTGTGGCTCAAAAATGGAATTTATAACATGTACCAAGTGAAATATAATCTCCAACCCTAGGTTATTTTCCTTTGATCACACCCAATAGAGAGACCCATTATATGCAATGGGAAATGCAACATATATATAAATCAATCCTAGCTCAGAGAAGATAAATCCTACTTACACTTTTGATTGTGGATACATTAGATATTTAGGGTTATGACTAAGATGGATCTACTAGACCTAACCAAGGGATATCTTACCATAATAATATCACTAGATAGGGTTCCAACGCTTCTAGTCAAGTAAAACTATGCAATAACCCTAAACAGGTCTTATGTTTTCATATTCATTAAACTAATAACAAGTAAAAAACAATCTAATTTAGTGATCACTAAATCTTGTGGCAAAAAATGGTGGTAATAAAGATAAAAGTAAACATTCATAATAGAATCCTAATTAAGCTATGTATAGGTAAAACCCTAATGCATAAAGACATCAATATATTCAAAATCTATTACTTATGATAATTATATCTACTAAAAAGAGGAGCAAAGTTAGATATATTTAACTTAAAGACAAACCTGTAGAGACTCAATCTCTCCCTTTTCCAAAGGTACTTTGCAAAAGGTTGTTGTGGTTTGTAAGGATCACTAATAAAGGCCAAAGCATCTAAGACTTTTCCATAAGATAAGATTATTTTCCAAGTAGAAACCCTAATCTAAGACACTTTAATTATAATGGTAGAAGAGAAGATTATAAAAAAGCACAAAATAATAATTAACTCTTGTTGTCTCTCTAAAGATGGCGAAGTGGATGTGTTTATATAAGAGGATCTAACCCTAGTCCTTTCCCAAATTTTAGGTTGACAAGATTGACCCAATTGATCTTGTATCATTATTAAAAAAAATAAATTAGGTCCTCATCTAGGTCAACCAAGGGTCGACCTAGACCCTAAATAAGTTTTATCAATTTGAATACAAGGTTGATGGGGTTGATAGTGTAATGTAAATTGTCAAAAAGAATTTTTAGAATAGGGAATGGCTAATGAGGGTGGAAAATGACTAGATAAGGGTGAAAAATAGAAGGCAAATCTTAGGGAAATGTTTTTATGATATTTTTGGAATGATATAAAGTGGTAGCAAGGAAAAAATAATCTTTCAAAGCACCAGTGGTCTACCCACCTCTTTTTTGGTGTACCCCTTAAAACATGCACTCAGAGAAATTGAGACTTGATAGGTTCCTATAAGATAAAAAGCATCAATAATTGATAAAATTTTAAAAATATTATATGTATACATATTCCCCACTTGAATATCATCACATGTCACTTAGGTGTAATAGGGGATGGTGCTTCAATAAAAGAACATAACAATACATGATGCTCAAGCTAAAAAGAATTATTGTATTTTAATCCCAAAAAATAAAATTTAAATGACTGAAAGGGAAATAATTAAAAATAAAATTAATGTATGTATACCTTCACTTACCTTTATCACTAGATGGTTGTCTATTTTGTTTGTAATTTTGATTGTGGAGGGCACAAAGACTACTTTCAACAAACCCAAGGATACAAAATTAAAGAACAAAAACATTGTAGGAAAGCTAAGATAATTGATTCTATGTGGATGGGACATACTTGAAAAATTGGCAAATTGATGTGATAAATGCTATGTTATACCAAATGACCAAGTCAAATTTTAGAGTAGATTTGGTAACTAAAAATCCAAAGCTACTAAATATTGAAAAACTCAAACAAGTAAACCTTAAGTAAGAAAGGAAAACTCACCAAGTCAAACCAAAGATACATGTCAAAAAAGATGGTATCAAACGTGAATGTAAAATCAATAACAATATTTATTTAAATAAATATGGGCAAGCAAAAATGGTAAAACAACATTAATGAGTGAGCAATAACAATCCTTAATCAATCATCAATGGAAAAAAAGTAGAAACTGACTCAAGTGTCCATAAAAAAGGTAGGCACAACAATTAAAAATGGTAAAAGAAAGCGAATCAATGATGGGATGTAAATCAATGGTGTAAAAATGATCCATAGTCACTCTAACATATTGTTTGGTTATAAAGATAGATAAAAGTGAAACAACATAGTGATAGCATGTTTTTAATATGTGAAGAAGAAGGAATATAGAGGAAGGGAAAATAGATTTAGAATCACACTTTGCCCATCAAGGGGGGAAATGAAATGGGTGGAGGTGATAATGAAGGAGAAACTAAGGTATAATAACTCTTTATTAAATTCAAGACACACAAATGAAGTTTGTCAAAATAAGAGGACTTTTGACCTTAAGGATGTTGAAGAAATTATCCTAGCTGCACAAGTCTTAGGTCAAAAAATGAAGTATGTAGATCATCCCATGAAGGTTATATGCATTAAAATTAAAATGTACCTACCTTCTCACAATATGTTTCCCATTCTTCAGGACCCCTTACAAATTCATTAGTTTACTATGAAGATTGGGTACTTGTATGAAAAATTAGGTAGCACCATAGAGTTTGTTGAATTCTCCTATTCCAGTATATTGGCCTACCACACCCTAATGGACCTTAGCTCTATCATGAAGCCAATGGTGGAGATTTATTTTTATTATAGATAGGAGGTGTGATTGTAATCATATTTTTTGGTGTGATTTTGACTTTTAAATTTATGTTTTTAATGTTGCCTTTTGTATCATTGCCTTTTGAAAATGATTTGGCTTTTAACTTTTTTGATGGCCTTTTTGATTCCTCCTCCATGAGTGATAAATATGACTTTCATTTGAATAATTTGGACTTCATTTCTAATAGAGAGAACTCAAATAGAATAATTTCTAAGAGTGTTTGTTAAGTCAAGTGAAATAAAAGTGCTATCTTGACATCGACCTTGTTTTATCCGATGTGGAGTGAAAGGAAAGGAAATCAAGAAGAATGAAACATGAAACAATTTGAATTACTTCAAATCATAAAAAATGTGAAAAAGGGTGAAAAAAGATATAATGGCATTGAAGTGTGATTTTTTATCATAAGAATGAGGGAAGTGTAGGAAAACATGCTAACATAGGTTGTAAATTTGATCTATCAAAGAAGCAAAAGCCAAAGTTGAGAACAAGGATCACAAACTCAAAACCATTTCAAAACACATTCGAGAAAAGTAACACTGATTGAAAGATGGTGATTCTATGAGGAAGGTTAGGTCCTATCCATTGTCTTACACTATAATTCATAAAATAGAACCCATGAGGGTACATAAAATGTGTAAAAAGTAAATAAGATAAAGATGGTATTTGTGAGGAAGGTCAGGTCCTATTCATGGTCTTACACTAAAACTCACAAAAGAGAAACCCAAGGGGTGCCAAAAAGTATTTGAAAGCAAGGAAAAAAGGAGAGCAAAAATAAAAAATCATGAGGAATATCGGGTCTTATCCATGATTTTACAATGCAACTCATGATAAAGGGGAAACCAAAAGACCAAAAGGAAGGACTAAGGTTTGTGAAAAGAGAGAACTATTGTAGAGGGTGATACCCATGTAAGTATCCTAAAAAGAGTGTTAGAAACATAATATGTAGAAAGCATGATATGAAGGGGGAGATTTAGGAAAAATATTTTTTTAAGAATTGTGCATTAGTGGGTTATTTGAAAATATGGCCTTTGTTGGTTTGAAGGCAATAGGTGATTAGACCACGGATGTCTTTTACAAAATAAGGGCCCCACCATTTTAGGTCATATTTACCTTCTTTATCATGAGTGTAGTCTAATTTAAGGACATGATCACTAACATTAAAAGTGTGAACTTTAAAACATTTTTTATATTTCTTAGCAATACAGGCCTTGTATTGGAGATTGTGTTGTAGAATAGAAAGATGGTGTTCATCAAGGAGATCAAGAGCATGAAGGAAAGATTCACTTAATTCTTCATCTAGTATGATACCATGAAAAGAGATACAAAGAGAGGGAAGCTTAAATTCTAATGGGAGGATTGATTCAGAACCATATACTATAAAAAATGGCATTGCCCCACTGGCGGTGCATATGCTAGTGCGATAAGCATAAAGAGTAGGATATAGATGAAGATCCCAATCCCTACAAGTATCACAAAATATCTTTTGGATAAATTTATTAATAATTTTATTAGTGGCCTTAGTTTGGCCATTACATTATGGTTGGTAGGGTGTGGAAAATTTGTGATTGATTTTATCATAGAGCTATTTGACATATTTATTTTTGAAGTTACCACCATTATTTGAAATGATGGTATGAAGGACACCAAAGTGACAAATGATTTGATTGAGGATAAATTTGGAGATGGTGGTACTGATAACATTAAAAAGTGTCATAGCCTTGACCCATTTGGTAAAATATTTTATGTCTTGATGATAAAGACATGCCCATCTTTAGATCAAGGTAATTTGCCTATGAGACCTAATCCTCACATGGAGAATGGCCAGGGAGATTGCATAGTTTGAAGTTTAATTAGAGCTACATGAATTAGATCATCATGAAGTTGGAAAGGAGTACACTTTTTAGCAAATTTGATGGCATCCTTTCCAAGAGTGGGCCAAAAGTATCTGATATGTAAACATTTATGGGCTATAGCATGTCTACTATAGTGGCCACAGTAAATGCCCCCATGTGCCTATTCAAGAAGAGGAGGAACCTCTTATTTCATAACACATTATATCAAGGTATCTTTAACATTGTGATAATATAATATTTTATATCAAAATACATACTTAAAAACTTGATTATTAATGTGAGTTTTTTATGAGAATCAATGTTTAGAGGATAAGTTTGGTGTTCAATAAATTGAATAATATCTTTGTATCATAGGCATTATTGAAAGTTTATGACCTCAATGTGGTAGATGAGTGAATCTTGTAGTTGAAGAGAAGATGGGGATTTTATTATTTGGATAAGAAAAGTGGAATCATTAATAACTTGGTGTGGATGAAAAAAAGATGACGAACAAGTAAGTGAATCAACAATAGAATTTTGATCTCAATGGATAGGCTTGATGGTAAAAGAAGCAAAATATTTAGCAAGGGTAGTTATGATTTGATGATAAAAAATGATATTTTCACTTTTACATTGATAATCACCATTGACTTGGTGGTAAATAAATTTAGAGTCACCTAAAGCATAAAGATATGTGATATTTAGATCAAGGATTACTCTCATGCCTAAGATTAAAGCTTCATACTCTACCATGTTGTTAGTGACATCAAATGTGAGGAAAAAAGACAAAGGTATAACTTTACCAAGAGGATTAGTAAACATACAACCTACCCCAGCTCCTTGAAGACATTTAGTGTTTTTAAAATGAAGGATACAAATATCTTCATGTAAATCGATAGTAATTTCAAGAAGTTCTTTGATAACTAATTTTTGTTTATTAGTGTCAGGGTAGATAGAGAACTCTTATAGATTACTTGCTTCAAGGTTAGAAATGAAGTTATGGAAGTAATCTTTAAGAGATATGGCTTGGTTGAGACCTTAATTATAGATAATATTATCATCAGGAAGATTATATTGAAGGTGGTTAGTAGCTAGGATTGGAGTAGTGATAATTTGATCAGCAATGATTTGTCTTTTGATATATTTTTGTGTAATAATTTGGAGATCAAATTCAATTAGAAGGACCATCCACTTGCCAACTCTATCACTAGGACGAAAGTATTTGGAGAAGAAATGATGAAGGGGATTGGAATGAACAATAATGTAAGTGGTTTAATAAAGGATGTAATGTCAGAGATTTTAGAGAAAAATATATGGTGAGGAAATCATGTTCAAATTTTGTATAACATTTGTCATATTCAATGAGGCCCTGGTTGATATAATAAATGGAATATTCCCTCCTAGTATCATATTTTTGGGAAAGCATTTTCCCAACTAAGATGGGTGTGGAAGAGGTGTATAAGATTAATTAATAATCATTTGAATGTGGGAAAAGAGTAGGTTGGTGAAGCAAGTATTATTTCATATTATTAAATGTTTTTTCACGAAGATCCATCCATTCTAGGGAATTACCTTTCTTAATAAGAGAATTGATAGAATAGATATGGTAAGCCATTTTGGGGATGAACCATCTAATTACCCCAAGTTTACTAAGGGAAGTGTGAATATCTAGAATGTAGTGAGGGATGGGCATGTTTACGATAGAATTGATCTTGGTGGGATCAATTTCAATGTCATGAAGAGAGACTGAGAATCCTAACAGTTTTATAGATGTGACACCAAAAATACACTTGTATGGATTTAGTCTAAATTTATATTTAATGAGGTGATCAAAGATGACAACAAGTTTAGAAAGATGATTCTTGTAGCTTTTATATTTGTAAATGAGGTCATCTACATAGGTCTCTAAAATATTTTGAAGAAGATCATGAAAGATGTGATTCATCACCCATTGATAGTAGCTCTAACATTTTGTAGGCTAAAGGTCATTTTAACGTAATAATAGATGCCCCATTCTATGGTAAAATTTGTCTTATGTTAGTATTTGGGGGCAATGTGAATTTTTTTATAATCCAAGAAACCATCCATAAGGTATAACATTTCTTAAACAATAATGGAATCGACAATGGCATTTATATAAGGTAGAGGGAAATTATCCTTGGGACAAGCAAGATTAAGATTATGCAAATCAATGCTGATGTGAAAGACCATGGTGATTTTATTCCAAATAGGGACAATGTTAGTTACCCATTCTAAATAGTCCATGGGATTGATAAACTTAGCATTGAGAATCTTGATAATTTTATTTATGGTATAAAGTTAAAACTTTTGGTGGAAATTTTTGTTGCTTTTGTTGCACAGGTTTGGCATCAGGGTAGGTGATGATATTGTGCACCACTATGATAGGATAAATACTAGGCATGTCCTCATAAGACCAATAAAAATTATCATGATATTTATCAAAGAATAATCTAAAGTTATCATGTTCAATTGGTGTGAGTTTGCAAGACTATAATTGGTTGAGGGCATAATGGGGTACCATATTTAATTTGAGTAGTTTCTTTACTAAGCATAGAATTGTCATATTGGAAATGATATGGTGCATTAGGTAAAGAGGAAATGGTATTTACTTTAGGTTACATACTAGAAATGAATTTGTTGAAACAAGGGGATTTCGTGTTGAAATTATCAAGTTTATGATGTTACTAGGGGAGTTGAGGTTCTCATGCATGAAGCAAATCAAGAATGGATTCATCACTAGCTAGAGTGGGAAAAGGGCCATAATACTCAACATATACTTAGAGATTGAGAATTTGATTACCATGGTTGTCATATTCAAAATGTATTTGATGTACATCTATGGCCTTGGTATATAATGTAATCTCAAGAGTATGGGGAGTAGGGGAAGAAGGTTGATTGGATCTGATTAGTTTGTCATTAATGTCATTAATAGGGGAAGAATTAGATGCAAGGATTGAATCTATAGGTGGTATATAAGATGCAAGAATTTCTATAGGTTTGGAAGGTAGGATTTATTCTACCACCCAAAGAGTATCAATAAGTGGAGAATTAACAGTAGGTACATGACCTTTGAGAGTTAACTCAGAGGTAGTGGAAATCATATTAACATCACTGTTGAAAGCATGTCTTTGGGATAAATTTTTTTGATAATGTTGAACATCCAAGTCTCATAATTGAGTTTGGGCCATCATGTAGTTATCATCGTATATTGGATAAATTATACATGCTTGAGATTCTAAAAGAGTTTCATAAGGGGAAATACCTAGTTTATTAAATTTATGTGGAGACATGATTAAAGGGCCTTGGAATAATTTGGACACTCCATAATCATTGTATGTGAAGGCATATTCTAGGTAAGATGATTTTTGAGCATTTCATGGATGGGGAAATTAGTGATCTCATCAATGAGAGGGATGGTGAGATGATGAGGTAATAAAGAAGGAGGAAGACACTCTGATATGTAAGGAGGTAACTTAGTAGTGTTGTAAATATGTTGCAAGTCATTAGGTTCATCATCATATAAATCAACAAGAGTGACATATAAGTATGAATTGATGTTGATAAATTTAGGAAAGGGATCACAATTGATTGTTGGAATGGTATGAATGTGATATTGAGATTTTATATTGGGAAGTTGAATACTCTAAGGACTAGGATTGGCCTCATGTTTATACATTTTGCCTATATACAGGAACTTGATACATTAGCTATCAAAAGATGTGATAACCCTCAATATATGAGTCTATGGGAATCCTAAGAGTATGTTGTAATATAAGGTAAATTGAGGACCATAAGATTATTTTGAATAGTCTTAGGTCTGATTGTAAGGGGAAGATAAATACAATGAAGTGGATTTTAATTAGTGTTATCAAATCCATAACATGTTAGGAAAGTTTGTTTGAGATGATATTTATTATATCTAAGTTTTTGGATGAGCCTAAAGATGTCACATTAATATCAGACACTTTATCTATTAAAACTTTTTAAATAAGGGTGGTATTAATGGCTATTTTAATTAATAGGAGAAGATCATCGACATGAAAGAGGATATCATAATTAATCATGTATTATTCAAAGAATTCAATGGAAGGTTTGGAAGAAGTAAAAATGGATTTGATGGTATGCACATTGGGATGTTGAGGCTCAAGAGAGGGTGGTTACTCTTCTATAGAAGATGGGTCTTCAAGTTCTTGAAATTATTTCATGAGGAACTTGTGATGATAAAGGGAGGTGTGAAATAACTTCATAAAAGGAATATTATAAGGCATGGAGTTGATCTCTTCTACAAAGTTCTAATGGGATTTAGAAGAAGAACTAGTGTGAGGTTTAAAAGTTAATGTAGACTTTGAAGGATTAGAAGTAGTTGGGGGTTCAGAAGAAGGAGATGGTTGCTCATTAGCTTCTGAAGCTAGATGAGTAGTTATAGTATCTTTGAGAAGTTTTTCTTCTAAATATGGCTTATTAGGTTTAGTGATAGGATATTTGTGAGCCAATTTGGAGTGATAATTAGACTTAGTTGCATTAAAATATTGATAATTATTGTAATATTGGTCATAGATAGCATCAGTGACACAAACATCTTTGGTAGGTTTTTGAGTGTTATATGTGAAAAATAATTTTTAGTTATTAGAAGAAGAAGCTTTATGAGCTTATCATTTTTGACAATCAGTGTTGTATTCTTGATGATGGAGTTATATCATGGCTTCATGATTTAAGGAATCACTAATAATATAGAAGACATCAAATTTGGTAAGCCCTCTATAGATTTCATGGGAATGACCAATGTCAGCATGAAATTGGTTAGGATCATACCATTTAGGAGGATTATTGGGATAAGTAAATGGTGTAGAGGGTGCTAAAAATCATTTCATTTGTTTTAAAGTTAATGGTTTATTAGAAGACATGGGATTGTTAGCCTTGGCAACTCCTAATTTGGTTTGAGAAGTATTGTCAGTGATTTCATTAGTAGAAGTTTGAAAATATCCCTTAAATAATTTGATACTAGGTTCAAATTATTTCATTAAGAAATCTTGGTGTTTGGCTTGGTCAATATATTTTCAAACCATTTTAGGGCAAATATTTGAACCTTATATTGAAGAGAAGGAATTACATTAGTTATAAAGAGTTTAAATAGATTATCATCAGACATGTTATGGTTGGCCTTATGGCCCAAATATTTGCATCATTTGATAAAGTCATGAGCTGATTCATTGGGAGATTGTTTAGCATTTATGAAATGGCTAAAGCAATTTTTGAGGTCATTGTGTTAAAATTCTTTAAATAAAGGATTGACTAAATCCTCTACTTTCTAGATGGAATATTGGGAAAGTTGGTTGTACCATGCCAATACATCACTATTGAAGGTTTTAACTATAAGTTTAGTTGTGTCAAAAGTATTAGTTTGGATCCACTCTTTGTAAATATTATCAAATGTCTTAAGAAAATATGTAGGGTCTTTACTCCCATCATACTTGATAGTTGGAGATATGTTACCAATATCAAATAAAATAATGAAAGGAGTTAAAGGTTAATTTTGGATGCTTTGAATCATCTTGTTATTCATGATAGGTTGGAGATTAACATTTCATGTGGCATCTCTAAGAGGTGGAGTAAATTTTTTTTTGATTATCTTGAGGGATTAGAACTGGAGGTTGATTAGCCATATTTATCAAATAATGTTGTAATTGCATCATTTGGGAGGTGTTATATGTTTGCATTATGTTAATTTTTGCATGAACTATTTAAGAAGTTAGGTTACATCAATTGGTAGGTTGGAATTTTTAGGAGGAATCCCCAAATTGGTATTAGGGGGAGGGTTATTAGGAGGTAGATTATGAGTGAGGTTATTGGATAGTGTTGTGTCAATTCCTTCCACATTATCTTGAGATGTTTAAAGATGGGAATTGTTTTAATAGGTATAAAAAGGATATGATCCACCTAACTCATCTTGAGATGTGATTTTAACCATGTTACAATTCATAGATGAAGGAGGGGAAGAAGTTATCCAAGAGTGAGGGTTCTCTGGGGAGCTAAAGAAATGGAGAAAAGAATACACCATATAATGTCTAAATGGATTCAAGTTGTCAAATAATATTTTGATATGGGTTTTTATGATGCTTTATGAAAGGAATAGGATTTAAGCAAGAAAGAGAGATTTGGGAGAGATTTGTCTAGGCTTAGATCTAAGTCATCTAAATAGAAGAGCAGAGTCAGCCAATAATTACAAAGTTGACTAGGTTGATAGAGAACTATGAATACATAGGATGAGAAGAGCACAAAGTCATATAGTTTGATTATGTACTACTGGATAGAGTTCAAAACCAAAAGATAAGAAACACAATCATGTTGGTCGACTATGTACTATAGGCAAAAAGGTGGAATAGTCTGGAAGAGACTATATCGAATAAGATGATAATTTTCTAAAACATGAAAAAATTCTACAAAATAATTTGAAGAAATAAATTAAATAAAACACACAAATAATTGGATCAATGTGATTGAATAAATTGGGGCACACAACACAAAACCTTGCACAAACACTGGCCAATGCAAGTTTTTACAATACAACATATAGTGATCAAAGAATAAGCAATAAAATAAAATTTAAATTCTAACTAAGTGGTCATCCTAATTATTATTAGATTATTATAAAGTATTAATTTAAATGTGATAGGAGAGTTGGATGAAATAGGAAACTAGAGAGGCAATCTATGAATGGTCTTCAGGATGTTTGGGATGAAAGGGATATGTGTTGGTAATGTTACTAACTTGGTATTGGGACCTAACCCCTCACTTCACAATCCCATAGTGATAAGGGTTTAAGGTGATTTTTCAATATATACCATTAACCATGTATTTATATTTTGCCAAAAAACCAAGTCAGCTTCCCCCTTGGTGGTTAAATCCAAGTAGGTAGGTCTTGGGAAGACAAATGTTTAAATGTGTTTTGAATGTTATGTGATTTGGTAGTGTGTGAAAAAGAATAAAATAGTGTAACTATAATGATAATTTTAAAAACCACCTATTTATACTATGTCAATTACTCTAAGCATGGAAATAACTAAAAATGAAATGTGAATTAATTACTAATAAATAGTTGTTAATTTCTTGATTAATAATAGTATAGAGTCAATTCAAGTGACATTGTATGAAAATAGTATAGAACATAGTCAAATGGGTCACTACTATTTTGTATAATCAAGGTCTTTAATAATAAAGTTGAATAGGTCAGCTATTTCTCTCAAAAAAAGGCAAACTATAAAAGTAAGTTGATCAGGTTGACCTAGTTAGTTATAGGGTTTTAGTTTTGAAGACTGCTAACTTGTGAAAAAAATTGAAGAAAGTACTCAAATTACAAAGTGAGGAACCTTGGTGGGATTGAAGATGGTTAATATTTCAAATTTTGTGTTTAAATGCCTTAATTTCTTCTTTCAAATTTTTCAAACTAGGTTGACTGGTTCAACCAAGTTCTACAAAACTTTTGTATGCCGAAGAAGAACAAAGAATAGTGTTGACCTATTTGATGGTGTTTGTTAATAGGGATGTTGGTAGAAATAATTAGATAACAAATTCAACATGTTTAATAGTTTATGTTAATCTAGAAAAAAATAAAAATATTTTCTTGATCTATTTAATCCAGTAACCTGTGGTTGATGAAGACTTACACAGATATAACATAGTCATTTTGAAGCACCTGTGTGTTAAACCTGCACATAGAAAGTTAGGACTATATAAAATATTCAATATAATATTATAAATATGTAAAAATATAATAAAATGATATAAATTATAGTGTGAAATAAAAATTTAAAGGGTTAGATTCATGTTGGGTTAAATAGGATCTATACAATGAGAAATGTAGTAGATCTATAAATCAATCCTAACTCAAAGAAGATAAATCCTACTTAAACTTCTGATTGTGGATATATTAGATATTTGGGGTCATAACCAACATGGATCATCTAGACCTATCCAAGGGATCTCTTACCACAATAATATCACTTAGGAGGGTTCCAAATCCTCTAATCAATAAAAATTATGCAATAAACCTAATTAGGTCTTATGCTTTTATATTCACTAAACTCATAACAAGTAAATAAAAATCTAATATAGTTCTCAAAAAAGCTTGTGACAAAAATTTGGGGTAATAAAAATAAAAGAAAACATGCATAATATAATACTAATTAAGATATGTATAGGTAAAACCTTAATTCAAGGAGAGAGTAGTATATTCAAAAGCCATTGCTTGTGCTACTTCTATCCATTAAAGAGTGGAAAAAAGTTAGAGATACTCACCTTGAATATTAACCCATAGTCTCATTTATCCCTTGTCCAAAGGTGATTTTGAAGAGGTTGTTATGGTTTTTAAGGAGCACTAATAAATGCCAAAGCATCTAAGACTTTTCCACAATAAAATATTCTTCTCCAAGTAAAAATCCTAAGCTAAGACTCCTCAAGTATAATGGTAGAAGGGTAGATTGTAAAAAAGCAAAAATGAATAATTAACTCTTGCTATCTCTCTAATAATGGTGAAGTGGATGTGTTTATATAGGTGGATCTAACCTTAGTCCTATTTGAAAATTTAGGTTGACAAGGTAGACCCAATTGACCTTGTATCATTATTAAGAAAAAAAATAGGTCTTAGTCTGTCAGGGACCGACCTAGATCCTAAATAAGTTTTATCAATTTGCATACAAGATCGATAGGGCTAACAGTGTAATGTAAACCATCAAAAAGTAGTTTTAGGATAGGGAAGGGCTAATGAGGGTGAGAAGTTACTAGAGGAGGATATAAAATAGGATCCAAAGTGGTATCAATGGGACAACAATCATGCAAAGCACCAATGGTCTGCCTAACCATTTCTTGGTGCACCCCTTAATGCATGCACTTAGAGAGATTGAGACTTGATGGATTTCTATAAGATATAAAGCATCATTAATTGATAAAGTTTTAAAAATAATATGTGTATACACCCACCACCTATTTTGGCCTCAAGAATTCCCTTCCCAAAATAAGAAAAATTTAGATTTTTAGCCTAACTTCAAGTGTGCATACAATGGAAACCGTAAGTTAGTGGAATAAACCATAAAAAATTTCATGTGCATGTTGAAGCCATCTAATTTTAATCCAAATCACATTGATGTAACCTTTAATACCAATTCATGGCACAAGTTATAGTGAAAATTTATAAATACAACTTTTGTTTTTGTGAAGAGACAAGTTCTTATCCTCCAACTAACATTTATACCTCCTGGCTAGAAACTGGCACTACCAACATATCCAAGGTAGTGAACAACATCTAATACTAGGTTCTTGGCCTCCCATAATTCTCTATTGAGAGAGCCATAACCCATTATGGCCTTAGGAACACCCTTATATAATAATTGAGTACTTATATTATATTTCTCTTAACTTCAAGAATATGAAATTATTTACTAATAGTACCAATTGCATGAAGCTGGAAGATTATTTGGCACTAATAACCTAAAAAAACACTATTAGTAAGTAATTAAAAATTAAATTTATATTTAATACCTCAAAAATCAATAAAATTTGGTAAAATTAAATATATCTACATTTGATAAGTTGACATACCTTGGAATTTCAATCCAATGAAGCACTAGGATCTACTATAATATTGATAGTAGCAAGAAAAGTTTCATGATATGACTCACAAACTTTCCATAAATTCTTGTTTAATGGCCTACCATGATATTTGACTAATTTAATATTTTTTCAAGAACCAAATTTGAATATTGTAAGTCTTAAAATAACCATACATCTAAATTTTTTATAGGGTATCATCAAAACCAAGTTCCAGTAATAACCACAAATCCAATGGGATAGTCAATGTTTTATCCATCTATGACTAGGTAATTCAATTTTTATTTGCATCTACACACTAACATAATTAGTAATTTATTAATTATTCATTTTTCTTATCAACAATAACTATAAAAACATGCCATGTATCACCAAAAAAAAAATTAATGACATTATCGAGATAGATAATGAGAATAAATAGTACATAATAATTAATATTCTACTTGGTTACACTATATTAGACACATGGTTAAATTCATGGGAAAATGTCATATTTTTAAGGTTTAATGATGGTGGAACCCAATATGTGTCGATCAAAATTATAGATTTGCATCTCCATTCATCTACCCACTCTTTTGACTCACACTCATTCTAAAAAGAGTCCATGTATGCATAACAAAAACAACACCATATTCAAACTTTAAATCATATCTTGAAATTGATCTTTTTAAAAATTATCCAACACCAAAATGCTCCCATTTTTCATGTCCATTCTTATTGAAACTCCAAATATGTTCTACACTAGTGGTAACATGCATCCTACTCAAATAGTAAAACATATGTGCATTCTTCAATTGTGATGTGCAATTGTCTGACCAAATGTAATATTAATTAAAAGTAATGTTCCACTCAATCAACTATCTATATAACATCTAAAAATAACCTTACATGTGCGCTATACAATGTGATCAATCATCATTGACATTGAAATAGTACTCTCTTAATATTTTTGATCTTATTATGTACTATCAAGTGCATGTATGAATGTTGTATGCATGAATATGGCAAATTGTATTGAGTTTTAATACTATGACTAAACTTTTATTTTTGGTTTGAATGTGTAATTATTAGTAAATTCAACTACTAACAAATATAACCAAGTGGGAATGTGTCATTGCTTAGATTGAAATGTTCATCCAACCAACTAGCCTTGTGTGTGTGCTTTGCATACCCATAAATAATTTCCTCCCTGTAGCTGACCATAAATTATAAAATAGGTATGTGTTTTGTAACAATATCACACCTTTTACATTATTTTCCATATTTTACTTGATAAGTCATAGATTTAGCTTTTCTCAAATCAACTAATTCTTATCCAATTTTGCTTATACTCTCCTCATGGATACAATTTTTAAATTTTGAAAATCCACCATAAATGTTGTAATTTACATCCAAACATGCTTTGTTATAAAATAATTATCCATCTGGTTTTTCACAAAAAATGGTTGGAATAAACTCTTTGGTTGGTTTTGGTAGAAATTTTCTACCATACTCTTGCAAAATGTTATCAGTATGAAAAGAATAATGTATATAAGAAAAACATCATAATGTATTAAAAATTCAACATGTCACCTACAATAACAAGTGGTGCGTATGTGATTTATTTTTACATAAAATGGTTTGGCCATATAAAAATGTCTTTGATTAATATAAATTTAAGGATTTTTTCCCAAAAAAATAGAGTTCAATTGTGTTTGGGTCATATCCAATAAATGTTTTGAATGTAGTTCACGATTATGAGAATTAATTCTTCTTTTCACTACATCTCTTGTATTGGGTGAGAAACTCTTATATTGTCTTTTAAAAATTGTGCATGTAAATCTTTGAGAGCATTGGTTATAACCTTATCCTTTCTTATAAATCTACCAGAGAATGCCTAGAGATTAGTGGTATTGACATCATTATGTATTTGGTGTCTTCCAATTGATTTCAATAATGTTTTCTATTTATGTCCAATGCTTGACTAGTTTTTGAAATCAATCATTTTTCCCTATTTGACAACTTATTTCACAATTTATAATTATATGTTAGGTAGAATTACAATCTTTGTTGTATGATTTCAGGCCTACAATATGATATGTTCCATGTAGATGTTCAAAAAAAAATGTTTTCATAATCCATATTAGATGTTCTTAGTCCTAGGGTGTACATTATAGGTCTCATCTTAATCAATTTCATCAATGAAACAAACAATTGACATTTTTTACTATCAAATAAATTATCCCAATTTTTTTTAGATAGTCTTCTTCAATAGTAGTTAGACATTTTTTTATGCATCAGTTTCAAAATGTTTTATTCAATTAATTACTTGAATTTTGTACTCGCAATCCTCATAGGTGTTGTTAATGGTGGAATTTGTTGAGAGGGTGTTTCAAAATCGTTATGTTCATTACTAATTTTTTCATTGTTAGTTTCATTATTTAGTTGTGGGATGACATTTTATTCATTATTAATTTAATAATTATGTGTTTCCATGAAATTATCATCATTGATAGGGGTAAATCATCATGCATATATTCATCATCAATAAATACAAAAACTTTATACTTTTAATATGCACTTGCAACATAATTTGGACTTCTAGGTAAATATTCATCATCATCATTCAATTCATTATTGTCAATTTCATCATTATATATGACATTTGGATCATTAGTATTAGTGTTTATACCTTGTCTTTATCTAAATGATTGCATTCCCACTTTTTTTCCCTCTCTCAACTCTTCTAATTGCTACATATTTTGTGTTTTAACTTCTTCCTTGAATGAGCTTCATCAATCATGACTAGACAAAGAAAAATTTGAAATTCATTTTAATGGTGGGGTCCCAAAGAATAATTTTATTCATTTTGATGGGTACCTAAATAAGAATATTATTCCTCTTTCCTTCA
Source organism: Torreya grandis (assembly GCA_037957365.1). Lineage (NCBI taxonomy): Eukaryota > Viridiplantae > Streptophyta > Pinopsida > Cupressales > Taxaceae > Torreya > Torreya grandis. The sequence continues at coordinate 336,938 of JARHVA010004436.1, forward strand.
CCATGGAAAACACAGAATGATGCAAATAACATCTATACCCTAAAAATTGTCAAAATTGTCAGAATTGTCAAAATACCCTAAAAATAAATGTTGGACAATGACATGTTCTATATTGAGATAATAATGTGTACACCTTATAATATAATGCATACACATTATTTATAGGATTTATATTATGATAATATAATGTATGCATTATTTTATAATGTGTACACGTTATTGTATAACATGTATGCATTATTTGTAATATGTATATGTGATCATATATCATATTATTATGATATATGATTATATTACAAGATGAAAACCTATGTTATATTATTATTTTAGGGTATATTTAGCCATATGTTACATCATATACAATTTATTGAGCCATAATTTAGGTTCATCGGTCTCAATTTAGCCCAAATCACATGTTTAATTGCACTGATTGACTAATTAGATTAAATTATGACTAATTTAGGCCCAAATAATGTCTCTAGTTTCACCAAAAGACTAATTAGATCAATTAATGACTAATTTATCCCCAAATCACCTCTTAATCTTTTCTATTTAGGTTGAAGGCGCTCAAAGTGGCCCCAGTTTCTTTCTTTATTGAATTGGTGAACTTTTTATTTTATTTTGTTATGATATTGGTGTCAATTAACCCCCAAATTACTTCCATATAGATAAAATTAGGATCATAGGGTTCAATTTCATTGAAATTACATCAATAATTGTAACAATGGACTAATTATCTAGAAACAATAGGTAATTTAGCCCCTAAAATCACATCTTAGACTTGAAATTAGGTTCAAGGGGTATAGATTGGCCCCAATTACCTTCATATTTACATTTGTAATAAAATTAGGGTTGATTAAGCCATATGTTACATAATATACAATTAATTGACACATAAATTAGATTGAAATGGATAATTTTTTTCCCAAATCACATCCCTAATTTTACCAATTAACTAATTAGATCAATTCATGATAGAATCAAACCTAGTTTAGCCCCAAATCATGTCATGTTCTTATAGTTAGGCTGAAGGGGATTAAATTGGCCCCAATTTCCTTCATGATTGAATTGGTAGAATATTATAATTGTTTTTTTATGATATTAGGATTTATTGACCCCAAAAATTACATCATGTAGAGGAAAAATTAGGTCATGAGGTTCAATTTAATCCAACTTACATCACTAGTTCCAATAATTGACTAATTGGCTCAATATGTCTGTAAATATGGGCTAATTTATCCCCAAATCACATCCTAGACTTGTAGTTAGGTTAAATGTGTTTATATTGGCCCAAATTAATTTCATGTTTGTACTTAAAATAAAAATAAGGTTTAGAGTTTAGGGTTATAACAATCAAATAATAATGTCAAATGAAAACCAAGATATTGTCTTTGAATCAATCTTTTATATCATATCAAATATAACACTTTATTATAAAAAAAATAATTAATAAAAAACATGTTTCCCAAATATCATCCTCATGACCACTTGTGAAATGAGACAGTCATACCAATTTATCCCTTGGCAATACTACTTTAAGTTTCCATTCATTCATGTTTATTATCCCTTACTTGCATACAAAACATTTACATCAATATTGTTTCATTGAAAAACATGTCTTAGCAATAACTGGATAAAATTTGATGGTTTTACCTATATTATGATTAATTTTACACAACATGCTTTGTAAATTATTTAAGATTACCACCAACTATGGTTACATTTTTCCTTACATTATCATAGACCCTTCAAAGTATAATTGGGTTATAAATGAGTACATGATATGCATGGGCCTATTTCTCACCATATCCCAAGCATTATTAGGCATTAGTATTTTATTTTCCATTCACCTTACCAATCGAGTTTTTAAATTTAGTCCCATCCCTTCCTATCTAAAACCTCTTTATTCCTCTTGGTCATTAATCACATGGATCTGTTCATTACCATACCCCAAGTACTATTAGATCCATCAAGGTCATCCATTTATCCTTGACCTTCCCAAATGAGGATTTGAATTCATTATCCTCCATCCCATATATGTATTTATTCCATTATCACTTTATACTTGACCATGCCTATCCTACTCACATTCACAAAACCTTAGTCCAATTGAGAAGGACATAGTTAAAACCAACTTTCTTATTAATGTAGACACTTAATTTTGTTATTGTTGTATTTATTAGTCATATAATTACATTATTATAGGTGTTTAACCCTAAAATAATAATCTAAGGTGATCTTATAATTAACACTAGATTTGAATTAAAGGGTTATATAGAAATCAAATGGCACAAGGGTCATAATCAGATCTATAGCAAGCCTATTAAATGTTAAACTTAGATATAAGTATACCTATTATGTTGAGGTAGTATAAATATATAAAGTAAAATATGTTAGATATAGAAATGACAAAGAAGTGATGTACTTAATTTTTTTATGATAAATTAATTTTTGATCTAGAACAAGTAGAAAGAAAGTTGGAAAGAGATTCTAGAATAGTTGTCAAATTCTAGTTCTAATAATTCTAGCTCTCTATATAGTAACATCAACATGGGATGGTTACATCGACGTTATTATCTTGGTTTGATGCTAGTATCCTATACATAATACATGATAGAATAAGATGTGACCACCTATATGCTTTGGTGTATTTAGATCTGGGTCATGGACTATTACTCCTTGTGAAAGGGTAAAACCCTAATTCTCCATATTCATAGTGACCTTGGGGGAAATGGGTTAGTAGGCACATGGTGTCGAGCTAACCCCGAACACCCACTATCAAAGGGTGATACATACATAACCAATACTCCATAAGAGGGCCTTAGACACATGTAGTTTTCCATTGCATGTTGGCTTATGTGTCAATAATGCACTATGTGCAAAGTAAGTATAATAGTGACCTAGATTTTAACATGGAAAATCAAGATCTTAGGATAATCATTTAGTTTTTTAGACCTATAGATGTGTTTTACCTATGATTGGTATGGAAATAATGAATCTTTATTCAATTGAATACTTGATAGAGTGATTTTGATAAGTTGCCTTAGTCTCTTTAGTATTTTTTCTAAGTTTTATAGGTGAAGAATGAATGAGGGTTTATCTTATATTTATATAAATACCTTTGTAGTAATATATTACATTAAATTACTTCAGTTAACCATTAGGATATGTTTCATTTGTAAATTAGATGACTTTAGGGCACTAGACACTTGCATTGGGATAGGATAATAGCGTTGATGTTACTCTCTATCTGGATGTTAGTGTCTACAAATTAGGAATGTAGGTACAAGTTAAAAACTTGTAAAGATGGAAGATAAGTACATTTTAAGCATTCTAGGTGAGATGGAAAACTTGGGTCATCAACATAAGACTGGTCAAACTAAGAGATATAGGCCAAGGGACATAAAGATAGAGTAGATGTAAGACTTGTAGAAGCAAGAAAAGGTAAATAACTAAGAGGAAAAACCAAGGTATAATTTTTATAAATATAACTAATTGAGGTGATATATAATCATAAAATATCATCTACATTCCCCCTACCTTAATCTAGTAATGAAATTATTAGCTTTAAGGAAAGGAATGTATACCTGGGTGTATATACACACCTTATCTTTATGTGTGCCTAACTTGAGTGTTTTGATAGTGACTAACATGAAAATAAGAGCATGTTAAAATATAAAATCAATGCATATAATCTAGGTTTAAATTACTTAAAATAGATTGAAATTGAAAGAGTAAGGTTAAGGATTACACATGTGTCAAAGTAACTATCTTTCCTATTAGCAAGTTGATTTAAAAAAGATGTATCATTGTAAGGCTCTAAAACTGAGATTAGAATAAATATAGATAAATATTTAAAGTTCATGTAGCCAATGAGATATATCGAGAGATAATAAGGAACATGTCCCCAATTTTTGAGCAAAGGTGAGTTACCACTTGGTAGTTGAGATTGGCTCAACTGTGCAACTCAATGGTACTTATAAATTGGTGAGGTTGGATGATCAAGTCCAACCTAAAAACATGGAAAGATTGAGTGATTTTATAAATTTTACCTTACCAAAAAATGAATTAATTACTATAGTATATTAGCTCAATAAAATTCCATAAAAGTTTGCATGGTATCAGTACAAAAAAGTATGTGATATGGTAACAGTCTATATAGTAATTTTAAAATCTGAAATTGATTTAAATTTTTTAATATTAGGCACATGTTGTATATCATATGTACTTTAGATATTTATAATTCCAAAACTATATATAACATGTCATGTCCCCTTTTTTAGTGGACATCGTCAGACTTGATGGTTAGCCTATTATGTGACCCTCGTAGGTTGATAGGATGAATAGAGGGTCATGATGGAGATTGGCTTGGCTACAATTAGCAGAATTCCTACAGTTGGCTTTCGCTCGGGCTCTTTCAGACATGAATTAAGAGAGATATTAATATTTGATTGATTTAATCAAATATTAATTATTTGGTCTAATTTTAATTAATTATTAATTATTAATTATTTGGTCTAATTTTAATTAATTATTAATTATTTGGTCTAATTTTAAGACCCTAATTCTAATTTAAGAATTGGTCTAATTTTAAGACCCTAATTCTAATTTAAGAAACCCTAATTCTAATTTAAGAAATCTAATTTTGGAAACACACATTTTTGGAGGGTATAAGGGTTTCTCATGGGAGAGAGTTTGATATATGATTGATTATTGATATTGATTCTTGTTAATAATTCTTCTGTGAAGACTGAGCAAAGGGTTCCAGGATTCCATTTGCATTGAAAAATGTCCACTCTTCATTGTGTGTGATTCAGAGGTTGTGAGAGATCAGCCGATCTATTGCCAATTTGAGAGATAGCTTCATACAGAAGTTATTACAGAGGTTTACAAGTTTGAGAGATAACTTCACACAAAAGTTATCACAGGTATTTACAGGGATTTATTTTATTAAGTTTTTGATTCAGGGTTTTGATTCAGATATTGCACAGATAAATATCTTCTGTATTAGAGCCGTCCCAGATTTGTAAAAGATCAGGTTTTGAGATGATATTTGTATTTTTTCATATGCATGCCAGAGATTCATTATTGTAATCATTCTAAAGAATAATAAGTGCACTGATTTTCCAGTTAAGAGATTTACTGTGGTTTATTTATTTATTTGAATTTATCTTTCAAAATCGCATCTTTACTCATGCAAAATATCTAAAAAGCAAAATACAGAAAGATAGTCAGGAAAATATCTAGTTTCAGATTTGAGGAGAAATTGGGGATATTACAGTGGTATCAGAGCTTTTGTTTTGATATCAAAAGGGGACATTACAGTGGTATCAGAGCCAAATTCTTACCATCCTGTTGGATAGTTTAGGCAAATCAAAGCTAATGTCCTACCATCTTATTGGGTAGATTGGACATTGAATCAGTTAGTAAATCATGATGACTTCAAGTACTCAGAAATAGTGGGACAAGGATATGGAGAAACTGGAACAAAGTTTGAAGAGGTTAAATGAATTTCTTTCATACCCTACATTCAAATACAAATCCACACAATATATGACAGCGAATGAGGAGTGGGACTTAGTAACTCCTCGAGTTGGGAGAGGTTGTCTTTTGATCGCTTTGTTAAGTTGAGGAGAGAGCACTACAGATCACTTAGACAGGGCAACAACATGTCCCATGATCCTTATGAGATAGAAGATAGTGAAGATGAGGATGAGTCTGATGCTTACACTCAGAGTGGGGTGGTGTGCTCAGATGTTAGTGCACTAAGGGTTGATGATCTCTCAGCTATGGTAGAGATTATAGAGGAGTCCCAGGATCCAATTATTGCAAATGACACCTAGGAGGATGCAGTAGATAGTTTTGAGGACTTAGTTTCCTCAGCAGTTTCTTTCGGAATGGAGGAGTTAGACAGTGATGCTACAGTTATTGATACTCTGTATGTTGATATGAGCTTTAGATTTGATTCACAGAGTATGGATGGTAGTATTATAGAGGTCAGTGATTCGAAATCTACTCTTTTGGACCGTGCATTAGTGGAGGATTGTAGGAGACAATCTAGCCAGCGCCATCATGTGTCTAGTCAGCTGAGGGTTAGTGAGCGAGACATTGCTACCACTTGCAAGCATTTCGATGCTGCTCGTCAGTTGTTAGAAATTTATGGATGGGGTTCTCCTACTAGCATTGAGCAGGGAGGTAGTTATTTGTCCTTGACAGAGATCCACTCTTTATGGGAGGCTATCCAGATTTTGAGACAGGATTATATGCAGTTGGTAGCCGACAGAGATTATCTTATGGAGTGGGGCAGCATAGCATATGATGCATTATTGGTCAAGGAAGATAAGGTGAGTGAGCTTACTCAACATCTCAAGGTGAATTTTGAGATTCTTGAGAGTACGCAGTTGGATTTTGAGGAGTCACAGTTTCATTTGGCTGAGGTGACTGCAGAGTTGGAGCATTTGCGGTCTTCACCAGCGCTAGACCCAGTCCATTTGTATATTGAGATGGTTGGTGGTGAGTACATTCCTACATTGGTTGCTAAGGAACATGTTGGAGCTGACATGCATGTTCAAGATTTGGGAGTACCTAGTCCTGATGAGTTTGGCATACTAGTGGAGTCGAGTCTCCAGATTGATTCTTCTCACACTGATGACAGTGTGATATAGTTGATCGTGCCACCTTTATAGAGGGATCAGTTATGGGATGGATTGGCACCATCTTTTGTAGATGGAATTGGTATTTACAAGTTACACAGCTTGCAGTATCGGCACATCCAGGGTAGTGGTGATTTGCAGAGATATATTGATCATAGTAGAGGTACAGTGTGTGGATTCTCCACACTTGGCATAGTCCCATTTGGGATTTGTTGCAGAGTTGGAGTGTGCCTTCTGCATAGCATGGTAGAATGTGTACATTGTATTTGTAATCTATGAGTTTGGTTGAGTTTCATTTGCTAGTTTGATTATCGATTCCTCTTGGTCATACTTCAGAGGATATTGCAGGAGCTTGTGTTGCTTGTCATCAGTGTAGATCATGACTACATTTGGGATCCAGGGAAATTTTATTTTTTTCCCACCTCATTTTTTGTTTACTAGTAAATTTGTTGTAGAAATTTTAGATATGAACCAAGAAACTCAAAAAAATCCATAAGTACAGAAGTACAGCGATATTACACTAGTGAGCATCTCCAACAACAGTCTTATGGGAAATCTTCCTCTACAGATCTGTCAACGGGGAATGTTGCAACTTTTTGTAGTTAATCGCAATAATTTTTTAGGTCTGATACCCTCGACTCTCAAGGATTGCAAGAGCTTGGTTAGGGTTCGACTGGAGCAAAATCAGCTGAACGGAAGCATAGCAGATGCTTTTGGAGAATATCCTAGCTTGTCATACCTGGATTTTAGTTTTAATAATCTTTATGGTGAAATTTCACTGGTTTTAGGTAAGTGCCAAAACCTCACTGTGCTAGGAATGTCCCAAAATTATTTAACCAGGATAATTCCTCTAGAGATTACTAGGCTGAAGAAGCTCGAGAAGCTTAATATCTTGAAAAAATTACTTAAGAGGAGGCATTCTGCCATAGATTGGAAAATTAAGCACACTGATTGTGCTTGATATGAGCAAGAATGAGCTCACAGGGATGATACCAGTGCAACTCAGGAGCTTAACTGCACTGGAAAATTTAGCTTTGGGTGGAAATAATCTTCAGGGTGAAATTTCATCAGACATCAAAAATTTGCACAAATTGCTAGAGTTACGGCTGGATGGAAATAAGTTAAACAGAGCCATACCCATAACACTTGGTAATCTAGCCAACTTGCAAATAATCCTTGACCTTAGTCAGAATCTTTTGTCGAGAACAATTCCTGCTCAATTAACGAACTTGCAGTCGTTAATGATCATGAATTTGTCTTATAACAGTCTCAAAGGTCGAATTCCATCCAGTTTTCTAGAATTGATTAGTCTTTGTTCCTCGGATCTGTCTTATAATGAGCTAGAAGGTTCGGTTCCTGAATTCAAAGTGTCATTATTTACGTCTTATGCTAGGAATGCTAAGCTGTGCGGCTGGGGAGGCAGTTTGCCGTCTTGTAACGTCAATTTAGTAAGTCAAAAAGATGGAGGTGAAAGCAGTACTCATAAGATTGTTGGCATTGTGGCTCCAATAGCTTCATCTCTTATTGTCTTAGCGTTGTTGGAGTAATATTTGAATGCTGGAGGCAACACACAAATTCACCCAACAAACCAGACAAAGAAGAAGATAATTTCTCTCTGTGGCACTCAGACAGTAGCAGGGACATGCTAGGCAAAATCCTGAGAGCCACTGAAAACTTCAACAAAAAATACTGCATCGGCAAAGGCGGATTTGCTACGGTCTACAAAGCACTTCTTCTGTCGGGTCAAATCCTGGCAGTCAAGAAGCTTTATCCATCTCCTAACGGAGCTATGGTAGACAGAAAGAGCTTCATTTCAAAAATCGAAGCCCTCACAGGGATTCAACATCAGAACATCGTGAAACTCTACGGCTATTGCTCTCAGGGTCCGTTAAGGCTTCTGGTGTATGCGTATGTGGAAAACGGTAGCTTAGGGCAGATTTTACACAGTGAAGAAGGTGAAATCAACATATCGACTTTTTATCAACAAGCAAGGGAAGCGCTGCAATTTGAGGTAAGTACAGGTAGCTTTATGACAAGATGAGGTGCATGAAGGCTAGGTTTTTCTCTATAAACTCTCAGCTAAAGCACCACAAAATATTTGAAGAAACATTCGGTTACAAAAACCCTCATGAACTGGCCCTGTTTGAGATCTGGAAGCGATTGTGGAAGAAAAACAATGGTATTTTGAGAATTGAAGCTGAAAACCCTAAAAATTTTGGAAACTCAAATGAAGGTAGAGATGAAGTTGGACGTGCAGCCGATGGAGTTGATAGCAGGGAGCATCTTCATGAGGAAGATGGTTATCAAACCCTAATGCAAATTGTAAGAGAAAATGCATGGCACAAAGGTATACAAGGTGAAAGAAAGGGTTTGGAGAATAATAATTTACAACCTTCAGGAGGAATTAACGGTGGCATGCAAATGGGTGGCTGTGTAATTCTAGTTATTTTGAGAAAAATGAAAGAGTGTAATTTACAAGTATCATTCAGTGATTGCTTGAGGGCAAGCAATTTTAGGGGGGGTGGATTGTCATGTCCCCTTTTTTAGTGGACATCGTCAGACTTGATGGTTAGCCTATTATGTGACCCTCATAGGCTGATAGGATGAATAGAGGGTCATGATGGAGATTGGCTTGGCTACGATTAGCATAATTCCTATAGTTGGCTTTCGTTCGAGCTCTTTCGGACATGAATTAAGAGAGATATTAATATTTGATTGATTTAATCAAATATTAATTATTTGGTCTAATTTTAATTAATTATTAATTATTTGGTCTAATTTTAAGACCCTAATTTTAATTTAAGAATTGGTCTAATTTTAAGACCCTAATTCTAATTTAAGAAACCCTAATTCTAATTTAAGAAAATCTAATTTTGGAAACACACCTTTTTGGAGGGTATAAGGGTTTCTCATGGGAGAGAGTTTGATATATGATTGATTATTGATATTGATTCTTGTTAAGAATTCTTCTGTGAAGACTGAGCCAAGGGTTCCAGGATTCCATTTGCATTGAAGAACGTCCACTCTTCATTGTGTGCGATTCAGAGGTTGTGAGAGATCAGCCGATCTATTGCCAATTTGAGAGATAGCTTCATACAAAAGTTATTACAAAGGTTTACAAGTTTGAGAGATAACTTCACATAGAAGTTATCACAGGTATTTACAGGGATTTATTTTATTAAGTTTTTGATTTAGGGTTTTGATTCAGATATTACACAGATAAATATCTTTTGTATTAGAGCCGTCCCAGATTTGCAAAAGATCGGGTTTTGAGATGATATTTGTATTTTTTATATGCATGCCAGAGATTCATTATTGTAATCATTCTGAAGAATAATAAGAGCACTGATTTGCCAGTTAAGAGATTTACTGTGGTTTATTTGAATTTATCTTGCAAAATCGCATCTTTACTCATGCAAAATATCTAAAAAGCAAAATACAGAAAGATAGTCAAGAAAATATCCAGTTTTAGATTTGAGGAAAAATTGGGGATATTACAGTGGTATCAGAGCTTTTGTTATGGTATCAGAAGGGGAAATTACATAACAATAGTACCAATGTATATAATTTTTCCACAACTGTGAATTTGAATCATATAACTATGTGCTTTAGCAAATTTGGATAAGCATGTAAGTGTGGAGAACATACTTCCAAAGTAGGTCCCCACTACATATAGATAAATATAAATAAACTTAACCAATGTGGAGGACATGTTTCCAAAACATGCCCCCATTATACTTTGGGAATGTTAAATACTAAATAGGTATGGAGAACATGCTTTGAAAGCATGCCCCCACTAAATTTGGGAACTGATATAAATACAATATATTGAATGAATGTGGAGAACATGCTTCCAAAGCATGCCCCCATAGAATCTAATAACTATGAATTTGTGGAATCTATTGAAATATGACATTCCCCCACTAAATCTAAAAATTAATATAAGTAGCATATATTTAATGAGTGTAGAGAAATTCTTCCAAAGCATGCCCCCACTAAATTTGAAAATTATTCTAAGTGTGGAGCGCATGACACTATGACATTCCCCTACTAATATGCCCCCCCCTTTTAAGTGAGAGAAATATATAAATTAATAGTTACTATTGGCTAATTTTTGGCCCACATATCAAACTTTTGACTAGTTTAAAGAGATGGACATGATCAAGTAGAAGGGGGAAAGAAATAAGACTTTAGGTTTGATATATCAGTTACTTCACTAAAGAAACCCAAAGTAAGAAGGAGTAGAGAACCTAATGAAGCAAAAAGTACAAGGTTATTTTCTTTTGGGACTCTTTTTCATTAAGTATTTTCTTTCATAATTTTGTTTAGGCTAAGTGTTGGAATTTCTTCATACATTTTGCCCAAAAGAAAAGTTCTAAAGGGCAAGTTACCTCATTTGACTAAGTGTTGGGAATTGTTTCATACATTTTATCTGAAATAATTTCCTTGAAGGGGTACTTATAAAGAAATGGTTCATTTTAAAGTTCCCAAAGGATATCTTCCAATCCAAAGGGAATTTTTCAAAACCAAAGGTGCTTACAAAATTTCTGAAGGGCACTTTTCTTGGCAAAAAGGGGGATTTTCAAAAAACCTAAAGGGTCCTTTCCTTTTGGAAAAGATATTTTTTCAAAAGTTGAAGGGTCCATTTCAAAAAATCCAAAGGTTTATTTTTAAAAAGGCAAAGGGTTCATTTACAAAGTTCTAAAGGGCACTTTCCCTTTGAAAAAGGGCATTTAAAAAAAAATTGAAGGGTACTTTCACTTTAGAAAAGGACACCTCACAAAAGTCCAAAAAAATTGTTCAATAAGGCAAAGATATCATAGACTTATTTCTTTTGTAAAAAATTTTTGACAAAGGATTAATGAGGTTCACGCTAGTGTCAAATTTCAAGCTCATAAAATACCCATTGGGATTCAAATATCCCATGACAGGCCCATATATGTCAAAATCTAAACCCTTGCAAGTAGCCATTTGGATTTGAAAGGCCTGAGACATTTGCATAGATGTCAAACATGGGTCTCATAAAATATTTGTTGGAATTCAAAAGCTTAAATGGTAGTGAGACCAGGTAGATCAATGACATGGAGCAAAGCATCAGATCCAATGATAAGGGAGAAGCAAGGGCAAGCATAACAAAAGCAAGACCGACTCAAAGGTGGAACTAGTATGTAGATAAAGGTAAAAAGTAATCATTAAGACCCCTCAAAGACACAAGTGTGTTATTCACACCTACTTTTACAAAGTGGGTCAGTGATTTACATGAGGAAGTGAAACCATGCTTCCAACTGAGTCCCTGACATCCAAAATCTAGGAAAACCAATATTTTAGATTGGTTTTCCTTTATAATGATCTTGGGTCTAGTTTTAAAGTCAAATTTGATGTCTAAATTCAATGAATAGCATCCTAATACATACCCTTGATAAGCAACCACCCAAAATAGGTTTGATCATGATGCTACCAAGTGCATAAGTATGGAGACCTTGTCTTGGTGATAAAAGAGAGTTAATGCAGTCAGGGGTTCGAGGAAGCTACAAAAAAGATTTTGATCATTATGACCTCCTCACTATCCACTCATGAAATCCCCCTCTTTTCTCATCCCTTTTTTCTATAAATAGAGGATTTTGTGCCACAAAATGGATCCTTTTATTGGTGATAGAGTTACTCTGTCAAAACCACCTTGTAACACTCTCTTGAATAAATAAGATGAATTTTTTAATTCTAGTTTGAATCCAAGTGTACATTATTAGAGTTTTAATTTGTATATGTATGTCCCTTTTCATCATCTATAAATTTTCCATGTATCTTAATTTAATTCTTTGGGTTCCTTGTAGGTTGTGTGAAGTTTCAGACATTGATACCTTCTTGAAGTGTCATGAGCTTGTAGTGTCTCATACAGACCTATTTCCTTATGTCCTTAAAATTTTAGGGTTTCCCTTTGACCTCCACATAAAATACTTATGATTTCAACCATGAAATAGGATTATATTAGTCTATGTCTTATTTAAATTTTATAGTAGTCATTAGGGCTTCCAAGTTGAAATCAGATCATTTCATCTTTGGTGTATCACCATCCTTAGTTTAATTTTCCATTTCACATCATCTCTCTTTCCCTTTTCCTTAATCAAAGGTAGGTTTTAGTGTAGGAAACAAGCTAAAGTGACTCATTTGAGGAGCTAGCCTCATAAAAAATCTTAGAGGTTCAACCTCACTATAGGATACCCACACCCTAAGGTTACTCCAATATTGTAGCTAGGAGTGAGAGAGCCTAAAAAACTCTCCCATAAGGGTTAAATTATATGCTACAAAATTTTTTGGCACACCCAGTAGGACTCTTACTTCTTATCATAGCTAAAGTTTGGAGCTGATGAGAAGCATGTGCAGTAGAGGAGAGTATCCATCTTCATCACAAGCTAAAGATTCTTCAAGTTGCAAAGTTCATAGCATCATTTAGGTAATTATTTCATGTCAAAGATTACCACAAGGTCGAATAGTAAAGGTATTCCTTTTGAATTTATTGAGTTGTCTTCTACATCATATAAGAGATCAAGGTTTAGTAAGATAAATCCATATCCTCAAAAGCAACATTTATTTCCTGGTTATCCTACTATTCTAAACACTCCAATCCCTACTATCCAAATGGATATTAAAAACTAGGTGTTTATTCCATTTAATATAGTTATCCCACTAAATTTATCCTAGTTTTATGATAGTCATGTGTCTACCCTCAAAAGTATCCCATTCTTCTTAGGAAAAAATCAAATAACCCCTATCGAGCACATCTAGGATGCAGATAATCTCTGTTCAGTCCATAATGTTGTTCAAGATAATGTTGATATTATAGCTTGCTACTTCCTTCAAAGGAAAATCATTGTAGTGGTATAAAAAGTTCCCACTAAAATCCATTTCTACCTGGGATAAATTAGATGCAGCCTTAGTCAAGCAATTTGAGGATAAATGTGATCACCTCTCTTTGGTTGAGCAGTTAACTCCTCATGAGTTCATGTTTGATTTTAACCTCGGATTCAAATAAACATGGAACAAGATACCTATGTTGATTAGGCCATCCCCTAAATATGCATTCCTATATTATTTAAAATCCCTTAACTCTGACATTAGTGTGATTATATAGTCAATGGGTGGTACTACTTTGCCAAATACTTATGAGGTTGTAATAAGGGTAGAGAATAATTTGATAAAAGCTAGTAAGCTTTCTCCAAAACCTCCAATTCCTATATTCTCATAATCAAACTCTATACCAGCCCCTCAATTTTCTCAAATTCCATCCTTATCTCATATTCCATCCCCTCAAGCTCAAATTGTAACCCCTACTAGGCAAGCTAGTGAGATAGGAGAGTTGAAAGGATTGATAAAATCCTTTGAGAATTTTATATTACAACTCAAGAGGAAAATTTTTTAGGTTAATAGGCCTTATCAAAAACAAAATCAGACTACCTATCATCCCTTTAGAGATCAAAGGCTTCTTTATCAGGGTTTCAGAGAGAATAGACCACCTTACCAAGCACGAGGAACCATAACTCCAGCTAAGCTCCCTTGATCTTAATGCTCATTATACTTTCAAATCCATTGTTCCCATCAAACCTTAAAACAACTTGATGAAAGAGTTAAGTTGGTAGCCCTTAGATCTCAATGATGCTCACTATACCAGGCCTTGGTATCGCAAAACATCACTATACCACAAATGACACAAGAATATTTTTCTTTTAATGGAGGTCAGTACCAAGATACAAGTCTAGAATCATAAGGAGAAAATCAAAAATTTTAAGGGTAGCTTGATGTCATTAATGTGAATTGGCAAATGGATGATCATGTTGTTTTTACTCAGGGTGTTAAAACTAACAATGCAAGTGGTCAAATTATAGCTATAACTAGAGATAAAATATGAGCCATTGATGAGGTTCAAGAGGTGAAAAATGCTTCAAGTACTCCTAATGTTGTTTATAAGATTACAAAAAAGCAAATTTTTGCCCCTACAACTCAAAAAAATTAGAATATAGAGATTAGTAAAGTTCAAATACCTCTAGTTCGTGAGCAGTTAGTGCTTCAAAAATTGCAACCAAAGGTTAGTGGGTCTCATTTAAATATAGTGGATCAGATGAATAAATATAATACAATAATTATCATGTGTGATTCTCTTTCCATTTCAAGATAAAAATATATGCTCATCTAAGAGCTTTCAGCTCTAAAATTGTCTCCAAAACTGATTGAGAAAGGTGTTGTCTTAACTAATTTAGATCAACCAACTAAGCAACAAGTAAAATAAGTAAATAAGATGGTAAAAGTGGAAAAAACTGAGATAAAATCAAATAAAACTCCTCCTTTCTACTTTTCTTTGATAGTGGGTGATACTTTGGTTCATAACTGTATGGTGGATAGTGGAGCTAGTAGCAAAGTTATGCCTAAGTAGATTGTACACAAGCTTGGCCTTGGTTATAAGCCAAATATTAAGGGGGTATTTAAATTAGATGGGTCACCAAAAAATATGGTATGCATCATCAAATATCCAAATTTGACATTACATACTTGTCCCAATGTTACTATTCAGTAGGATGTTGTCGTTGTAGACTTGCCTCCTTACTTTGTTATGTGCCTTTCAAGGGACTTTACCTAAAATATTGGGGGATATTTATCAGCTAATTAGAATTAATTAGTGTTTATAACCAGTTATGGTACCAAGGTAACAATTCATTTTGAACCTATTGCACATTTCCATTTAGAGCCATATATGCCAAGTGTTATGAACACTAATTGTATCATCTCAGATGACATACTAGAAACCCATGGAGTATAAAAAGAATCACCTTTAGATGGAGTTCTAGATTTGTTTCTTGATGAGTAGGATTCTACTTTTCATTTTCATTATCCTTATAATATAATTTAAGAAGATGGACTTGGTGTGTATTTCCTTCATGAGAATGATGCACCCATTCCAACCATGGTTAAGGATGATGAGTCTAATGAAGGTTTATAGCAGTTCTACTTTGATGGATCAAGGTTGTAATGA
Source organism: Torreya grandis (assembly GCA_037957365.1). Taxonomy (NCBI): domain Eukaryota; kingdom Viridiplantae; phylum Streptophyta; class Pinopsida; order Cupressales; family Taxaceae; genus Torreya; species Torreya grandis. Next base: position 352,613 of record JARHVA010004436.1, read on the forward strand.
TGTTGGTTTCTCCAATAAAGCAAAGGTATTTCTCTTTTATTAAGTTTTAGTTTGGGTTTTAAAATAATGTCGTAGAGTATGAGGTACTATTGCATGGTTTGCAATGGGCTAGGAAGATGAAAGTCAACACTTTGCAAGTTTTTGGTGATAGTGAACTTATATTTCACCAAGTAAGAGGTTTGAATATATGAAAAAATTTGTTTCTTAAATATTATAAACATATAATATGGGACTTACTTGAAGATTTTCAAGTGTTTAACATTCAGGCAATACCAAGAGGTGAGAATAAACATGCAGATAGGTTAGCTGCCATTGGGGCACAATTTAGTATCCCAGCTGATATAAAAAGTGAAAAAAATTAGTCACACATAAAGGTGGTTGTAAGGCCTTCTATTACAGATAATCATGAGAATTATCAAGTGTTCAAAGATGACAATCAAATTGTGAGATTCTTGCAAGAAGAGGCCAAGTTTTCATCAAGAAACCAATCAAAGTACTTGCAATAGTATGGTGATCAAATTGTACAACTAAAAACAAAAAGTTACCCAAGGGATTGGTCACACTTGAGAAAATTTTTAGTGGTGATGATGAGTTAAGGAAAGAGAAGTCATCCTTGTCAACAAAAGAACACTATGCCAATGTAGAGATTACAACTGGTAGGAATTTGAAGTTGGGTAAGGTATGCACTCCTTCACAAAAAAAAGCTTTCATTGAGTTATGCACAAGTTTTTTTGATGTTTTTTAATGCCAATATAGTGATCTCAAGGGATTTGACCCAAGTATAGCTCAACACACCATTGAGTTAGAGGTTGAAACTAAAAAAATGAGACAAAGACAAAGGCCAATTAATCATAAGCTTGAGCCTTTGATGACAGGGGAACTTCATAAGGTCATAGAGTCAGATATTATATTTCCAATCAAGAACTCAACTTGGGTGGAAAATATTATTATGGTACAGACAAAGAAAGGTGAGATTAGATTTTGTGTTGACTTTCATGATTTGAACAAAGCTTCACTTAAAAATCACTATCCATTACCATCAATAGAACAAATTTTACAACTGGTTGTAGGTTCAAAGAGGTTTTCTTTGTTGGATGGATATAATGGCTACAATCAAATTTTTTTCAAGGAAGAGGACCAATTTAAGACAGCCTTCAACACCAAGTGGGGGACATTTGCATATACTAAGATGCCCTTTAATTTATCCAATGCTAGAGCAACCTTTCAGATAGCCATGGATATGGCATTCCAAGGCCTTCTTATCAAGTTTGTACTTGTTTATTTGGATGATATAATAGTGTATTCAAAGAGTGCAAGTGATCACATGGTTCATCTCAAGTAAGTGTTTAAAAGGTGTAGACAATTTAGGGTATCTCTAAATCTCAAAAAGTGTGTCTTCTCAGTTTATGAAGGTAAGCTTCTTAGACATGTGCTTTCAAAGTATGGTTAAACATAGATTTTGAAAGGGTAGACTCCATTCTTACACTCTCCTTACCTAAGAAAAAAAATTCTTTGAAAAGCTTCTTAAGGAAAATTAATTTCATAAGGAGATATATTTTAGATTTTGCCATTTTAACTAAGCCACTTACAGCCATGCTTAAGAAGAATTAGAGTTTCATCTAGTCTAAAGGAGTAAAGAGTTTTAAAGAGATTAATAAGGTCATAGTTAGTGCTCTTACACTTATAAATCTAGTTTTCACAAAGGATTTCATTTTGTATACATATGCTAACATGGACACAATTTCAAGCATTCTTATGCAACAAAATCATGAAGCTTTGGAGCAGCCAATAGCCTTCTTTAGTTAAGGCTTGGAAGATTATGAAACTGGGTAATCTTTTGTTGAAAAATATGTACTTCAGTTTTAAGGTCTCTTAAAAAGTTTAGATATTTGTTGTCTAGCAATAAGATATACCTAATGGTTTCCCATCCAAGCATCAAGGAGTTCATTTTCAACAAAGCTATAAATGAGAAGAGATCTAGTTGGATAACTAGAGTAATGGAGTATGATGTAGAAATTAAGGTCACAAAGATTATTAGAGGCAAAGGACTTTGTGAGCATCTAGATCAAGACTTGCAAGAGACTAATGAGGTTGTTTTGGTGTCAAATGATTAAGAGGTTATAGCTGGTCATACTTCACCTTCTAGCTAGTTTCATGACTTGGTAAGCTATCTCCAAGATGGTATTTATCCCTCTCATCTAATTACTTTAAAAATAAGATATTTTGGGTTCCAATCAATTCCATTTTTTCTTGTTGATGGTGTTTTTTTTAAGAAAGATATCAATGGTATGTTGCTAAGGTGTATAGAGCCAAGCCAAACTCAGAGATTGCTTGAAGAATTCCATGATGGACATGGTGGTAAAAATTTTTATACAAGAACTATAGCCCTTAAGATCATGAAATATGGGTGATATTGGCCTAATATATATTGTGATTTCCATGCATGGGTTAGGAAGTGCAAACAGTGTGTTATGTTTGTAGGAAAATGAAACTTGTAGCCTTACCTCTTCAACCAATTATGGTGGATCAGCCCTTTGTCCAATAGGGATTGGACTTTATTGGTCTCATAAATCCTCCTTCAATTTCAGGACATAAATAGATTCTAATTGCTACATATTACTTCACACATTGGATAGAAGCATTAGCATTGAAAGAAGAAAATGTAACCAATGTTCTAGATTTATATGAAGGTTTGTTTACTAGATTTGGAGTTTCGTCAACTATTATTTTTGATAATGTAATGGCTTTTGTGGAAATTAGGATCATCCAATGGGATGTCCAACATGGAATTTATCTTAGCACTTCATCAAACTATTATCCACAAGGTAATGGCCTTACTGAATCTATGAATATGAACTTATTGAAGATCATAAAAAGGACTATTGAAGACAATCATAGGTCATGGCATCTCAAGTTGAATTTAGCTCTGTGGACTGATAGGATCACCTACAAAAGATCAATATCCAACTCTCCATACAAGCTGGTATATGGTAAGGAAGCAAGGTTACCCATTTCTCTTGAGTTTATTTATTTATAACTAATGCATCAACTTGAGTTGTTAGAGAATGAGCCTATGGAGATCAGGTATGCTGAGATTATGGAGTTGGAAGAGATAAGAAATCAGTCCATGCTATCCATAGAAATTCATAAAGCACAAGTGAAGAGATATTTTGACAAAGGAGCTTCTTCATGAAGTTTCGAGGAAGGGGATCTAGTCCTCAAGTGGGATTCAAATAAGGCCAAGCTAGGTAACCATACCAAATTTGACAACTTGTGGAGTGGTCCTTATTTGATCCATGGATGCAAAAAACATAACACTTTTAAGTTATCCCAACTAGATGGAGAGGTACTACCCATCCCAATCAATGGGATTCATCTAAAGCTTTGTTATTAGAAGAGTTTGCATCCATTGTATATTTTGTACTTTTTGTATAGTTTTTTTTCATGTTTTCTTCTATGTTCCTTGTGCACGTCCTTTTTAATTGTGTATTTCCCTTTCCTAAGTGCCTTGGGCATAGTGGTTATTTTGTTCTTGTTGTCTACATTACTTTAAGGGGAGTTTCCAGATAGGGTTAGGCTTTTCAAATAAAGTAATGATTACATGCCCAATGGTTCAGATGAGATAAATGCACTAGTTTCTCAAGAATAGAAAGCATGCTTCCTTATGAGTCACCAAAAATGTTGGCCAATTTACAGCCCACATACCAAAATTTTGACTAGTTTAAAGAGATGGACATGATCAAGTAGAAGGGGGAAAGAAAGAAGGCTTCAAGTTTGATATATCAGTTACTTCACCAAAGAAACCTAAACTAAGTAAGAAAGAGTATAGAACCTGATGAAACAAAAAGTACAAGGTTATTTTCTTTCAAGACTCTTTTTCATTAAGTATTTCATTTAAAAAATTTATTTAGGCTAAGTGTTGAAATTTCTTCAAACATTTTTCCTGAAAGAAAAGTTTCAAAGGGCAAGTTACCTCATTTGACTAAGTGTTGAGAATTATTTCAAACATTTTTTCTAAAACAATTTCCCCAAAGGGGAAATTCTACAAAAATGGTTCATTTTCAAAATTTATTGAAGGATATCTTCCAAAGCCAAAGACACTTAAATTTTTTTTGAAGGGCACTTTTCTCAGCAAAAAAGGGGCTTTTTAAAAAACTTGAAGGGTCCTTTCCCTTTGAAAAAGATAATTTTTCAAAAGTCGAAGGATCCATTTAAAAAAATATGAAGGTTTCTTTTCAAAAAGGCAAAGGTTTCATTTACAAAGTTTTGAAGGGTATTTTCCCTTTGAAAAAGGGCATTTTACAAAATTTTGAAGGGTACTTTCCCTTCAGAAAAGGACACTTAGAAAAGTCAAAAAAAATTGTTCAAGGCAAAAATCTCGCAGACTTATTTCTTTCAACAAAAAGTTCTAATACAAAAAGTCCAAAGACATAATTGTTTCGAGTAAAGTGTCTAAAGGAAATGACCTAAAAATATTAATGATGTTCATGCTAGTGTCAAAATTAAAACTCATAAAATAACTATTGGGATTCAAATATCCCATGATGGGCCTACAAATGTCAAAATTTGAACCCCTGCAAGTAGTTGTTTGGATTTGAAAGGCCTAAGATGTTTACACATATGTCAAAGATGGGTATCATAAAATACTCATTGGCATTCAAAATCTTAAAGGGTAGTGGGACCAGGCATATCAATGAATTGGAGCAAAGCATCATATCCAATGATAAGGAAGAAGTGAGGGCAAGGATAACAAAAGCAAGAGTGACTCAAAGGTGGAACCAGTATGTAGATAAATGTCATACTTCATCATTAAGACCCCTTAAATAAATAAATGGTTTATTCACACCTACTTTTATAAAGTGGGTCAATGACTTAAATGAGGAAGTGAAACCATGCTTCCAACCAAGTCCCTGACATTTAGACTCTAGGAAAACCAATATTTTAGATTGGATTTCCTCTATAATGAGCTTGGGTCTAGTTTTAAAGTTATATTTGGTGTCTACATTCAATGAAGAGAATCTCAAGCCATACCATTGATAAAAAACCCACACAAAATGGGTTTGATCATGATGCTACCAAGAACATAACATATGGGGACCTTGTCCTAGCGATAAAAGAGAGTTAATATAGTCAAGGGTTCAAAGAAGCCTCAAAAAATATCTCAATCATTATGACCCCCTCACTATCCATTCATGCAAGCCCCCTCTTCTCTCATCCCTTTATACTATGTATAGAGGTTTTTGAGCCAAAAAATGGATCCCTCAACTGGTGATAGAGTTACTTTTTTAAAATCACCTTGTAACACTCTCTTGAAGAAATAAGATGATTTTTTGATTATAGTTTGAAGCCAAGTGTACATTTAGCATGCTCAATTCATGGGATAACCCCTACAAAACTTATCTATTTCATAGCCCATGAGCTCTGAGCATGAAAAATGAGGATAATAATTACCTCTTTGCGTTTATTTTTACTTTAAAAAATGTTAGTTTTTGAGGGAAGTTTATTTTTGGTGTAGTTCAGAGAATTTTCTCTGAACTACACCATTGTGTGCAAATCAAAGAATTTTTTTGAACTGTACCATTGTGTGCACTAGTAGAGAAATGATCTGATGTTGCACTTAGTCTATTTTTCTGGTGTAGTAGTGCTATTTTTCTCCAACTTTGCACGTGAAAGTTCAAATTTTTTACTCACTCCTATACCCAGGCCCACCACTATGTCTGCAATCAATTTTGCATTAATTACCCCTCATATATGTGTGTGTGTGTGTGTGTCTATATATATATATATATATATATATATATATATATATATATATATATATATATATATATATAAACCCGTGTAAATTCATTTTTACCATTTGTCTTCATCATTTTTAAACACGAATACATCCTTTGTCACCATTTTTTATTTTGACTGCACTTCTTCTCATTTTCCTTGATTTGCTATTTTTGATCGATTTTTCATGCCCTAAGGTTCTTCATTATCATCCATTCTCATGACATCTCAGGTAATTTTTTTTTGCTTGTTTTTTGTTAATTTTGTTCCTTTTTCTTTCTTCTTTCAAGTTTTTAATTTTTCCCTCAAACCCTAACTCTCTTAGTTCATTTCAAATAATTTTCTCCAAAAAACACCAAGGGATGTTTTTCATAACCTTTCATCTTCATGTGCACTTCAGATAAAATTCTATGAAGTACATGATTATTCACATTTTTAGTGCACTTCAGAGATTTTTTCTCTGAAGTGCACATAGTCAGGTGCACTTTAGAGAAAATTCTTTGAAGTGCACATAGTTTGGTGCACTTCAAACAAAATTCTTTGAAGTTCATGTTATCCCCATTTTTGGTGTATTTTAGAGAATTTATTCGAACTACACCAAAACCAACACTTAGTGCAGTTTGAAGAGTTTTATCCAAACTACACTTTTTTCCAAAAATGAGAAAAAATGCTAACTTTGGAGGAATCAAAATTATTTTTTACAGATACTTGATCAATGTCATAATATTTCCCAACTAAGAGAATCATGAAGTATAAACTTTAATGGGTATTTCTAACATATATAGTTGATTCTAATGTAGATCAAATTAGAGATACTAAAATTGGTCATGTTGACATGGCCAAATTCTTACAAAGGTTGGGTAGAGACCCTATTGCTCCACATATGCAACCTATTATTAACAATGAGATATATCTAGCAGCTATATTTCCTATGTCATCTCAAGATCTAGAGTTCATCTTAACAGATACTATTCACTTTGACAAGGAAACTAGATCAGTCAAGGATGTTAGTGAAAAAGTAGTAATTAGACTAGATGCATAATATTTTGATAAATTTTTTCATCTTTCAGACATTGAATAATATTCAGATATAAGTGTGATAATAGCCCAAGAATACTATGATAGGAATCTTGAGAAATACAAGAGGCACATCAATTCCAATTGGTTGAGGACACTAAGGCATACAATTGCAAGATGGCCAAAGAGCTTTTATCAAAGTGAATTTATGAAGGAAATAGGAGATGTAATCACTTTCCTATGTAGGGTCGAAGGTCCTCCTACATCCAATATCTTTCAAGAATGGATGTATCACTACATTTTTATCATCATGAAGAATAAGTAGAGGATTTATTGGGGAATTCATATAAGTGATGTCATATGTCACCATCTTTTTGAAGTAGGATCTTCTCTTAAATTCTATATGACTTCCTATCTAGTATATTTCGTAGCTTACATGAGGGTATTTCCAGGACTGACTAGTGTTGGTGAAAGGAAAAATGTTCCTCTTTATGAGTATTATCCACAGTTGATCCTCAAGGAAGGCATCAAATATTTTAAAAGAGTTAATGATGCATTATTCTACCAATTCATTTATATTTTTGAATAAGAATTAGAGAAGAAAAAGGTTTCAGATCAGGCATGGGTAATAATGAATAGAATTGGTTGCATTTTCCTTTAGTTCCCAACTTTCACCTACATCAAGGTAGGTGGATTTAATGAACAACCTTACATGTTACCTAAATACCCAGGTGATAAATTGATTTTAATGGAGATGTACAGACAAATGATGACCATACATAATAAGCAATCAGATACACATAAAAGAGGATTCAAGTTTCCTATAAGCATTGGCCAGTACACCATTTCAACTACTCCCAAGGTTAAGACAATGGAAACTGAAATGTAATGGATCACCCTTAAAAGGTATAAATTAGAAAAGATTTTGATTATAGAATGATGAAGGAAAAGTGGAAAGGTAATTATGTTCATGTGCACAAGATTGAGGATATTTGAGCAAAATGTAGAACTAAATAATATGTAAGGAGACTTGATTATAGTCATCTTATTACTGACCAAATTCAAGAGATACAATTAGCCAACATTTTAGCTAACCTTTTTGATGTTGAGGATATATTGGATCCCTCATATTAAGGAAATCAAGTTGCTTCTACTCCTATGCCTTCAATCTAATGGTCTATAAAAGAATGCACATCAATCAAAGAGAGATTTCAACCCATCCTTACAAGAACTAATACCTAGTTAGAGTATAAAGGTATTAAATTAAAATATTTCAAAACAAGGTCAGAAGAAGAATACGATAAAGATACTGCAAGGAAACATGAGGAATTAAGGATGAAAAATAAAGAAGAGGCTTCCACATCTACTCAAAAACCAAGATTTGTATTTGAAAGTAAAGGAAAAAATAAAAAAGAAGATAGCATTGAAAAAAGTGTGCAAATAGAGACACCAAAAAAACCAAGTGTGAGTGAGGTACCTCCTTAATCAATAGTTGTACAACCTTTAGCTTAGTAGTCTCCATAAGTTGAATCCACACAATCAAAAGTTTCTGCAGTCGAGGTCTCTCAACTAGTAGTTTCCCAGGTGGCATTATTTGTAATTCCTTTTATTAGTACATCCATACTAATTATCTCTATTTTTTCTCAAATTATTTTCTCAACCCCACCTTCTCCTCCTAGTGCCACACTTTTTTAAGTTCCTTCCCAAGGCACTCTGGATCAAGTTTTTGATTCTTTATCCAATATACCTAGTCTTTCAAAGTCATTGGGATCCTTGACTAATCTATACTTCACCCAACAATATATGGACAAATTCATGTCTAAATATTCTATTAAAGTGACAAATCAAGCTCTTGTCACCCCAATATCCAAAATATTTTTAAACCTAAAAGTAAATTTCATGCCAACCCAAACCCCACCAATAATAACCACTATTCCATCAGTGTCAACTCCACTATCAAATACCTCTATCATTCCACTTTCCACTCCACCCACTTCACAAACCATTGTCCTTCCCCAAACATCACAATCTTTGGTTTCTTCTACTCAAGGAGATTCATCTCCTCCTTCCCCATGGTTAATTTCCCATACACCTAAAAGGAAGAAATAGGTTGTTTCACATGATGATTTTGATCTTAGTCAACTCATCCCAATAAATCCTAAGATGACAAAGAAGGCTAGAGCTACATCAAGGATAATTTTTGAATCTAGGCATAAGTATGCTAAAGTTATAGTCCCTCTTGAAGATAAGAACAATGAAGATATTCAAGCATCTGAATATGTGGTAGGATGGATAGATCTTGAGAAACAAACTCATGAAGGTGAAAAGGAAAATTTGCAAGAAACAATGGCTTCTTTGATTGAAATATATGATAAAGATAAGAAAATCAAAGATCAACTCAAGATACAAGTGGAATAGTTGACTTCTATTTTATTAAAAATCACTCAATCTTTTGAGTCCATTGATCCTATTGTGCATGAAAATACTAAAAGAGCTATTAAAATTGCAAAAAAAATTGGGTCTCAGGTTCATGTTGTTAATACTTAGGTTGAAAGGTTAAAAACATAAGGTACTCAAATGTTGCATTCTACTATTGAATTTTTAAAGAACTTGAGTGAAGTAAAAATAGAAATTTAGTAAACAATTAAGAAATTCACTCAAGATTTGAAGTTGACTAAAAAAGATATTGATACATGTACTCAACTTCACCAATTCAAATTAGAGTTATTGGTGGAGCAGAATATCATTCTGAATAGGAAAATTTTATTGAATATAGGGAGGCCATGAAAACTAGAAGAAAGGTTCTTGAGAATCTGATTAAAGATCTAGAAGAGGTTGAAGATATGTGTGATAATAAGATATTTGATCTTATAGAAAGAGTTGGAAAAATCCCCTATCAAGTCAGGAATGATTCTCAAGAAATTCTTCCTATTGAGGTTGTTACTCAAGAATTTACATCGTTACTCCAAGCAAAGGCTAAGAAAGGTACTTTTATGCTGGACTCCATCGATGAATTGATTGAATTTCAGGTCATCTTTAATAAATTGTAAAGAATCATGGACAAGAGCAAGGATCTCCTAGTTAAATTAGAAGATTCAGTTATAAGGGTACTTGTCATATCTAAGAGTACATTCGACCTAGATAATAATGAAGTCCAAGCTGTTTTGAATAAATATGTGGATTTTTTAGAAAATAATAAAAAGGAAGAAATTCTTGTGTCTAAGGGCACTTGGTCTATTTTTGTAAATTTTCATGTGTAGTTTTGTTTGGTGCATTTTTCACGTAGGAAAAGTACACAATCTAAAGTTAAATAGGAGTCTATCAATAAATAAGTCAATGTATTAATGTTTTTTATTTTTTTTCATAGCTCCTCTCTATAAATAGGAGAATGCTCTTTTTAAAAGGATCACCAATTGCTATAAAAGTGAAGTGCTTGATGGGGAATACAGAACAACACACCTGTTCTGATCCTACTTGTTAGGATCTTGCTCCTTAGAAAGAGCACAATATGATTACCACATACAAGCAATTAAACATGCGAAATTAACCAGAAGTACAAGTAACTAGAATTTACAAATAGCATAGAATATGAGAGACAATACACAATCTTGTATTAATACTCATCCAGAAAGAAAATACAATAAAGAAGATGCCACTTCTTCTTCCACCTCTCAGAGGCTTCCCACACCTCAAGGGCTCCCAGTAATTATCAATCAAGAGTTCACTCTCCTACCAAAAATAGTCCCAACACACAACTCACACACAGAATTGGTGTTCACCTCCAACCAGTCAGTAATAACCCTGCCAGTACACAAGTACTCTAAAGTACTTCAAGTAGATCTCCCATGAACCTGCAACAACCTGCAATTCAACAGACTACTTACACATGTAGATCTCCTATGAGCTTGCAACAACCTGCAACTCAAATGATCTTACAATGGAAGGATCTTTCTTGCCTTCCTTTTTAGCTCATAATTACAATACATGCCAATGGATCTATAAATAGATCCCAGACTTAACCATAACTTAGAATCTTAATTTAGACACGCAGCTCAAGACTCGAAATAGCCTTTACATGCAAACACTCAGTTCAACAAACTAGCTATTTGTGCAACGAATAGTTCTGGAACACACAGGTGACCGACGTCGGTCCCTGTCTAACTAGAGATGACCGATGTCGGCTGACTCCTACCGATGTCGGTTGCCCTTTTGTTCACCCTTGACTGATGTCAGTCAGCCTAACTGATGCTGGTGACTGTAACACTCAGCAACTCCTCCATGTCTGCAAATAGTTGAAGCTTTTAGCTCCACAACCTAACAATCTCCCACTTAGAGATAAATAGCTGCAACTATACCTATACCTGCACATCATCTATTTTGTTTCCTGGCATTGTATCCCTCTTCAAGATCACCCTTGAAGACCAACCACCACAAAACTTGTGGTGCACCTCCTATCATCCAAATGACCTACCACATCCGCATCTACAAACCCATGTAGAAAAGAACTTGACCCTGCATAGCATGTGCACCTGCTATTGGTCCCTCTCAAATACCTAAGAATCCACTGAACTTCCCTCCAGTGCTTCTTTCCCAGATTGGCTCCTAACTTTCTAACAACTCCCACTGCTTGGGAAATCTCAGGTTTAGTACACATGTACTCAACCTCATTATGTGAATCAAGACACTATTCATAGAACTGTCCAACCATCAATGTGCTAATTGGTCTCACATAATCATCCTGAAACATAGTCAACCTATGACCTTCCATGTCCCTAGAACACACTCATGCCAAAGAATCTTGCTACTCCTAGATTCCTCATGACATACTTCTGAACTAGCGTTACCTTTAGTTCAGTAAGTCCCTATAAGTGTAACCCTGCAACAAGCACATAATACATTAATAGGATAATGTAGCTAATATTATCCAACCTGGTAAAGAGAAACACAATGGTCAAACTTCCATTGTCCTACAGCTTATTCAAGACCATATACCCTGGCCTTCTGTCTCATGTGTCCATTCTCGCTCTTCTTTATCTTGAACATCCATTCATCTCTCAGTGCTTCCTTCCAGCTGGCAACTCCACCCAAAACTCCCATTTGGTTCTTCTCCAAGGAATCACATTCCTCATCCATGCCAAGCTCTCACTGTTTCCTGGATCTACCTGCTCTACTTCTTTAATAACTTCCTAGTTCATGACCATTAGTGAGCAACAAGTAGTGTAAAGAAGGGAAATGATGAATTTGAGGCTTACTTACCCTTTAAGTCCTCCATATGGGTGCTTGAGACTCTTTGACAGCTTGCTATCCACCCAAAATCCATCTCAATGGCCGATGCCGGTCACATCTCAGTTTGTACCCGACCGACATCGGTTCTATGCGACTGCCTCATTACAGACATCGGTTCCCCCTGACCAACACCGGTGTTTATCTATCCTAAGTCACCAATGTCGGGCTGCACATAGCCAACGTCAGTCCTTGTCTGGATGCCGATGCCAATTTTCTAACCAAATTCGGTCTCTGTGTTTTACTTGTGAGCGATGACTTTTACTCGAGAGCTCCTTTTGGATCAAACCCTTGTCCAAATCAACCTTGCTCTGCTTAGAATTCTTCAGCCCCTTCTACTAATCTCTGTCTGTCACCTTCTCCTTGAAAACCAAGGCTTTCCTGTTCTTGTCACGAACATCAAATTTCTCAAGAAACGTTACCTTTTTCTTCTGCATACAAAAACCTTGATTCATGTTTTTCAAATTCGAAAGCATACCCTTTGACTCAAGAACATGCATCTCCTTCTTATTTATGTGACCAAGCCTATTAAGCCACATCTTCAAATCTATAGCTGAAGTAGATAACCCAGAAAGAGAATCAGTAATACAAGTAGATAGATAAAGCATACCTACTTTCTTACCTCTTGCTACAACAAGTGCACCCTTGGTAACCTTCCAAGAGTCCACTGTGAAAGTTACTATGCAACCCTCATCACCCAACTTTCCAACTGAAATCAAATTCTGCTTCAGGACTGGGATATGCATGACCTCCTTCAACACCCATGTGTTACCTGTCTGCAATTTCAGCTTCACTTTCCCTTTGCCAACCATCTGACAAGGCTTACCATCCCCTAAATAAATTTCTCCAAAGTCTCCCTGAACATACTCATGAAAAAATTCCATATTTGGGGATGCATGAAAAGAGGCACCAGAATCTAAAACCCAAGATTCTACTTTATCCAAGGAACATACCAGAGCATCATGTGCAATGAACTCTGCAACATCTACTTCTTCTTCATGTCCTTCATGCTGATCTTCAACCAACCTAAAATCTCTCTTTATATGCCCTTGCTTTCCACATTTCTAGTAGGTTATTCTACCATACATGGACTTGGATCTCCTGCCTATCTTGGACCTTGATCTCCCATGCTCGATCTTCTCTCTTTGCCTTCCCCTGCTTTCCACACTCAAAGCATTTCTTGATGATTCACCTGTGCTTTTCCTATGAATTTCTTCATTCAAGATTACACTCACAACATCATCCACTTTTAAGATTTTTGAAGCAGACGCAGTATTACTAACTGCCATTACCAAATTCTCCCAACTTTCAGGTAATGAGCATAAGATTAAGAGAGCCTTAATTTCATCATCAAAAACAATATTGACTAAATTTAATTGGTTTACCAAACCATGGAAATCACTAAGATGACTATGAACATATCCACCTTCCAACATTTTCAAATTAAATAATTGCTTCATAAGAAATACCTTATTCAAAGCTGAGGGTTTTTCATATAAATTTGCCAAAGATTCCATCAACTCTACCATTGTCTTAACCTGTGATAAGTTGGAAATCACAGACGATGCAAGACTCAACCTTATAGATCCCAGATCCTTCCGATCAAGAACCTCCCATTCTTCATCCTTCATATCTCGGGGCTTGCAATCAACCCCACCCAACAGTAAGTATAAATCTTTCTAATATAGATAATCTTCAATTTGCATCCTCCATAATTGATAGTTCTTGCCATTAAAATTCTCCATTCGTAGCTTACTTTCTTCTACCATTGCTCTACTCCCACTCAAACAGAAACCCCTGTGAGTAACCTGTAATCAACACACACTAACCAGATCTGATACAACCTGTTAGTATCCCAACCAAAAGCTCTGATACCAATTGATGGGGAATACAGAACAACACACCTATTCTGATTCCACTTGTTAGGATCTTGCTCTTTAGAAAGAGCACAATATGATTACCACATACAAGCAATTAAACATGTGGAATTAACTAGAAGTACAAGTAACTAGAATTCACAAATAACACAGAATATGAGAGACAATACCCAATCTTATATTAATACTCATCCAAAAAGAAAATACAATAAATAAGATGCCACTTCTTCTTCCACCTCTCAGAGGTTTCCCACACCTCAAGGGCTCCCAGTAATTCTCAATCAAGAGTTCACTCTCCTACCAAAAATGGTCCCAACACACAACTCACACACAAAATTGGTGTTCACCTCCAACCAATCAGTAATAACCCTACCAGTACACAAGTACTCTAAAGTACTTCAAGTAGATCTCCCATGAACTTGCAACAATCTACAATTCAACAAACCTTACTTACACATGTAGATCTCCTATGAGCTTGCAACAACCTGCAACTCAAATGATCTTACAATGGAAGGATCTTCCTTGCCTTCCTTTTTAGCTCATAATTACAATACATGCCAATGGGTCTATAAATAGATCCCAGACTTAACCATAACTTAGACTCTTAATTTAGACACGCAGCTCAAGACTCAAAATAGCCTTTACATGCAAACACTCAGTTCAACAAACTAACTGTTCGTGCAACGAACAGCTCTGGAACACACAGGCGATCGACGTCGGTCCCTATCTAATTGGAGATGACCGACATCGACTGACTCCTACCGATGTCGGTTGCCCTTCTGTTCACCCCTGACCGACGTCGATCAGCCTAACTGACGTCGGTGACTGTAACACTCAGCAACTCCTCCATGTCTACAAATAGTTGAAGCCTTTAGCTCGACAACCTAACAGTGCTACCAAAATTGATAAGCAATATTGAAACTTTGAATTCAAATTGTAAATCTTTTGTCAATCAATATATGAGAAACAAAGTGAACTTTCAATCTAAGAGTTGAAATAAATTTGTGTTATATTGGAGATGTTCTTATGTCTTTTCCATTACATTTTATTTTATAATTAATTGAAACGTGATATAAATTTCTATAAATTGAAAGGTGCCTGGAAGCAGATTTTGAAGTCTTTGAGCATCAATATTATTACTAGGTTTGTGTTCATCGTTGAAAGTGAATTAATGAGGAGAATTTGGGCTGCCAGTTATTCTTTATTGATAATTTTAATCTTTGTTAGAAATAAGGTGAATACTTTGGGCTGCACTTTATTCTATCTTTTAAATTTACTCTACTAGTATTATTCTTGTTACTCTTTTGGATAACAAATCTGAATATCAGTTATATTTGGTTCATCAAGTGATCTTATATTTTTCAAGTATATCACAAAGAATGGAAGAAAGTTTTTGATTAAACATCAATTCTAGAAAAAGATAATTGGATGATATGACAACACCTACTATGATAAAACTATTGTAAATAAGTATAAACAATTAAGTTTTGTGTTAGTTAACAATAAAAGGGAGCCTCTCCTTGCTTAGAGGAGAGATTTATCTCATCATACTATGGCTGAAATCACGATTTTGTTATCATTCTATTTTTAACAAAATATTCACCCAATAGTTTTTGGTGACTCTGTTGGGGAAATGGACAATCAACCAAGTTCTACACTCACTTAGTTCATACAAGACCAGAACCTTATTATTTGCTACTATTTTTCTGTAGTTAATCTCTTTTTTTTCAGTACTTTCACATTCTGGTGGAAAAAAGCTACACTCATGGTAGAAGGGTAGCAGGACTCATTGATCCAACATTTAAGTTATTTCAAGAAAATAACTTTGATCTTTTACCAACATGTGCAAGTTCACCTCTTCAGCGTACAAGAAGTTTTCCACCTATAAATACAAGATCTCCTATACCAGGAGAAGCTTCCAATGTTCATAGACTTTTGCCTATTTTTCCTTTGCAAAGGTTTGTAATACCTCCATATAATCCACAAAGGATGGTAACTCAAGGTCCATGGGGTAATGTTTTTGGTCCATTGAATTTGGCACCACCATCACATGAACTACCTTGTAGCACACAAAATTTTTTTCCTAAGTTTTATGGTGATGGCAAGCAATATCCGAATGAACATATTATTAAATTATAAATTGCATGTGGAGTTTTTGGATATGAGCATGAAGATGTTTTTGTAAGGTTGTTTGTATAAACACTTCAAGGCATTGTTGTTGATTTGCTATATCATCTTGAAACTAGTAATATCACTAATTAGGCTACACTCAAGACTAATTTTGAGGTAAGGTTCAAGCATATAGAAGATGCTCATGCCTTGTTGGCTCAACTTACATAATTTAATAAGGAAGCACTTAAGCCTATGCATGGATTTGTAGCAAAGTTTAATAAGTTGAGTAATAAGATTCCAGTAGTTGCTCAACCTAGACCTAAGAATTTGATGTGCTTATTCATCAATTTTCAACTACTATAAGAGAGTTTTCTTTTATGAATAGAAAATCTAGCTAATCTTGATGATGCTCAAAGTTTAGCCATCGAAGTAGAAGATGATTTAGTCCTACCAAGAAAGGTGAGAAATAATTCAATCAAGCCTAGAGGGCAGCCTTCCCCCACTTTATCTTCTACTAACACCACAAATCCCATGATTCAAAAGTTAGTAAATGAATTGATTGCACTTAAAAAACAAATGTCTCAAAGTATGTCATTTCTTTCATACAAAGATGTTCCTAGGAGAACATATCTGAACTATTTTAACAATGCTACTAAGACTCAAAATTTGAATAAGCTACCTCTAACACAAGCAAGGCTTGCATTAGATCCACCTCTAGATAATGCAGTAGTCAATTGGTTAGAAACTAAAAATGATGATGTTCTAGAATTAGAATATGTTCTAGAAGAAGATGCTACTCCTTTCACCAAAAATGAAGGAGAAGCTGGTGACTCTGATATCAAGTTTCTAAAATTTGAAGAATAAGAAGTTAAATAAGAGGAAGATACACATGGTGAATCTTATGCTATTTTAACCCATTCTCAAAGTTAGCCCAATCAACAACAAAATGTTGATAAAATAAAATCTGAGGATGAACCACAAAAGAAGGTTATAATTACTAAAAGAGGAACTCCTTTGCCAATTCAACCAAAGGATAGGTTGGTGGATAAACAAGTAAGTACCCTTCATAATTCTACCTCTTCTCTTTCAATTTCTAAGACTAGTGTAAAAAACTTGAAACCTAAAATGAAAATGTTTTGTCTTCCTTGGCTGTCCCATATCCAACTTTTGATATCATTGATCATGCCAAGAAGACTAAAATTCAAATGTCAAAGGTAGAGTATCTCTAATCAAACCCTAATCAATTTGAAAGATTGGCAAAATTTGTAAAAAGAAAAGGGATCAATTCTAATCATACTACAACTAAGAGTGTACCAATTGACCCTAAGCCAAAATCAAAGCAAAATAACTTGGTTATAACTCCTACACCTAAGTCTGAAAAAATAGAACCTTTCTATATTTCCTTGTTTATCAATGGTTAGAAGCTCAGTAATTATGTTATTAATTAAGGTGCTTCTGATAATGTGATGCATGCCAAGGTGGCCATTACCTTGGGGTTAACCTTGAAAAATAATTTTGGTCATTACTTCTCATTGAAAACCAAACAAGTACCTCTTATAGGCCAAATCAAGGATGCACAATTTACATTTGCTACATTTCTAGAGAAAAAAGATCAAAATGATAGTTCTAGTAGCTGATGTTCCAACCTCATAAAGAGTTCTGTTGAGATGTAAATTTTGCAAATATGTTGGAAGAGAAATCAATATGGATTGATCCGAGGATAGGATACATGTTAAGGGTGTTATGCAAAAAATTCACCTAGAAAAGCAAGCAAAGTACACTATAACAAAGATAGAAGACCCAAAAGCTTAGATATTTTTTAAAACCTCCAGAATGGGCACATATTTCTTGACTATAGATGAAGATCCAATATCTTCAAATGATATTTCAAAAAAAGATCAAAAAATAGAAGAGTTTTCCTCTTCAGATGAGGAGATTTTGAATTTTAATACTATTAAGGTTGAGATTTCAAATGATGTTTGGACTTTGGAATTTGATGGAAGTTGTTCATCAACTAGATTTGGAGATGAAATAGTTCTCATATCCCCAAAAGGAAAAAAATTCCTTTTTCTTTCAAATTACAATTTGATAATACTAATAACACTATTGAGTATGAGGCCTTGATGTTAGGAATGAAAGTTGCATGAAAGAAAGGAATCAAAAATCTTCATGCCCAAGGTGATGTTGAGATAATCATTTGTCAAGTCAAAAAATTATATCAAATAAAGAATAAAAGATTAAGGCATTACCATAATCAAGTTTGGGATTACATGAAATGTTTTGATGCATTCAACATATCAGTTGTTCCAAGAGAATAATGATAGAGCTTATTCATTGGCCATTTTAGCCACTCTCTTGATTCCTCACAAAGATTTTCAAAGAAATAAGTATACCATTGAGTTAGTTTTTTGACTCAGTATTCTTGACAATGTTAATCATTGGTGAGTTTTTAATAATGATGAGCAAGTCATCTCATTCTTGGAGAAGGTGGAAAATTTTAGTGAGTTGTATTTAGAATGAAGTGATTCCACTCCTCAAGAATCAATTTTTGAAGTTAATAAGGAAATTGGTGAAGTCTTGCAGCTAAAAGGGAATAAAATTCCCAAAGGGTTGGTATCTTTGGAAAGACTTTTTGATAAGCATGATCGATTCATCAAATGTCAACAATCAGAATCTAATTAATCTATAGAAATTGAGCAAGTTAATATAGGAATAGAAAGTGACTCCAAAATGATAAATATTAGGAAATGTTGCTCATTAGAGGAAAGAGAAAAGTTGATGACTCTTCTACATCATTACATTGATGTATTAGCATATTCATATGCTGATCTAAAATATTTTTGACTTAAGTGCAACATGATATTCCTTTCAAGCCAAGATCGTAGCCTCATAAGCTAAAACAATGGCAGTATAATCCTAAAATATCAAGTACTATCCTCACTAAAACTCAAAATATGTTGAATGCTCACATTACCTTTCCCATACATCACTCCACATGGATAGAAAATATTATTCCTATAAGGAAAAAGAATGGAGATATCCACATATGTTTTGACTTCTAGAATTTGAATCAATTATCACTTAAGGACAATTACCCATTACTAGTAATGGATCAAGTATTACAAACTATGATTGGTTCTGAGATGTTGTCAATGCTTGATGGTTTCTTGAGATACAATCAAGTGGAGGTTCATGATGAAAATCAACATAAGACAACCTTTACTACTCCATAGAGACTTTTGCATATCATAAAATGCCTTTTGGATTAATTAATTCTAGTGCTACTTTCTAGAGGGCTATGGATTTGGCTTTTTGAGATATAATTGATAAGTTCATTATAGTCTACCTTGATTATCTAACCATTTTCTCAAAAAAGTGTCAAGATCATTGTAACTATTTGTAATGAGTACTTGAAAGATGTTGTGAACATGGGATATCTCTTAATCCCAAGAAGTCCATATTTGGGGTTACAGAAGGCAAGCTCCTTGGACATATTATATCCAATAAAGGAATCAAAATTGATCTGGATCGAGTTAAGTCAATTTAAAATCTTAATTTTCCATCAAGTAAGAAAGGAGTGCATTCTTTCTTTGGGAAGGTTAATTTTTTGTGAAAATTTGTTTCTAATTTTGCTAAAAAGACTCACCTCATTTTTTATATAATGAAAGGAAAATCAACTTTCCATTGGAATTCGAAAGGAAGAAATGATTTTCATGAGATTAAGGAAACCATTGCACTTGCTCCTATTCTAGTTTGACCTAATTATACCTAGAATTTCATTATGTATAGTTATGCTTTTAAGCATACCTTATCCATAATCTTGGTACAATCAAATGAAGAGGGGATTGAATCTCCTATAGCATTCATGAGCTACCCTTTGAAGGCTCATGATCTTAAGTACTCATCCATGGAAAAACATGCATATGCGGTGGTGAAAGTAGTCAAGAATTTCAGGTACTACATCCTCAATTCTCATACCATTGCATTAGTACTAGATTCTATTGTTAAATATATTTTGACTCAATAATAGTTTGGAGGCAAAAGAGGTAATTGGATTGCTAAAATCCAAGAATATGATATGGAGATCAAGCCTACCAAACATGTGTGTGGAAAAGGTTTGTGTCAACTCATGGTAGAGACCAATTCAAAAAAAACACTTAGCAATGGAGGAGATACATAAGAGCTACCCATGGTCTTTCTTGTAAGTACTATGGATGAATGGTGTTCTGATATTGCTTATTTCCTCACATATGGAGAATGTCCAGAGCATTTTTCCCACAAAGAGAAGAGGAAAATAAAGATCAAGGCTAAAAATTTCATCCTTTGGGATAATGGTTTGTACAAGTAAAACATTGATGGAATCTTTCTAAGATGTGTAGACAAGGCACAACAAAGAAAGTTATTGGAATCTTTAGATGATTTAGCATGTGGAGGACATATTTTAGCCCCATCATAGCTCATAATATTTTATGGGATATATATGTTATGTTGTGGAGCTAAAAGCTTCACTAATGCAGACATGGAGAAGGCCATTGGAGGAGTTGCTGGAGTGTCACAGACACCAGCATCGGTCAGGCCAACCGACATCGGTAGGATAAGGCAGGAGAGCAACCGACGTCTGTCAGAAGTTGGCTGGCATCGGTGACCCCCAACAGATAGGGACCGACGTCAGTCGCCTGTGTGGTTTGGACTGTGGATGTTACGGGCAGTTAGCTAACGAACCAAGTGTTTGCGTGTCAAGAGCTATGTTTTAGACTGAGAGCTGCGGATCTAATTATTGTAATTGGATGTCTAATTATTGTTTGGATGAGTTCTATATATTAAACTCATGTTTGTATTGTAAACTTGTGCTAGAGAGTAAGAGAGCATTATTATAAGCTCCTTCTGTGTGTGAGGTGAGCATGGTGTGTTCCTCCTAGTGCCACAGTACCAAGGTGGGTGCTGGATTGGAGAATCAGCAGGGTTCTTCAGGAGTGTATGATCTTGGTCATCAGGTGAGCATGGCTTCTATAGGAGATCTACATGGTAATTAAGATCATTGATATGCAGGTGTATGTGTGTGCAAGGTCGAGGTTCACAGGTGTGCAGAACCATATTGATTTGCAGGTGTGCAAAGTTAGAGAGGACAACAACACAATAGGGAGCAGTATCAGGAGAGATCTACTTGGATTACAGGTGTGTACTCAGAGCAAAGAGGAAGGCAAGGAAGATCCTTCCATAAGTAAGGTCTATTGAGGTGCAGGTTGTTGAAGGTTCAGGGAATATCTACTTGAAGTACGTTGAGTACTTGTGGAGTGCGTGGAGCACTTGTGGTGTGCATGGAGCACAGGTATAAGGTGAACACCAACTTTGTGTTTGAGTTGGGTGTTGGGACCTAAGAGAGAGAGCTTTGAGGAGAGAATTACTATTCACTTGAGGTGTGAGAAGCCTCTGAAGAGGTGGTGGAGAAGAAGTGGCATCTTCTTTATTGTATTCTTTTCTGCAAGAGTTTTAATACAAGTTGTGTATTGTCTCTCATATCATGTGTTATTTTTGGATTCTAGTTACTTGTTGATTCTGGTTTATTCCGCATATTAAGTTGCTTGTATTTGGTAATCAATTGTGTGCTTCTGATTATTCATATCCCAACACGTGGTATCAGAGCTAAGGTTGCAGGAAGCAGTTTTGTGTTTGGTTACAGGTCACTCTCAGGGGTTTCTGATTGAGTGGGAGTAGAGCAATGGCAGATCAAAGTAAGCTAAGAATGGAGGAGTTGAAAAGCACAGATGGTCACTTACGGTTCGATGGAAAGAAAGAGCAGGTAAAAGAAGATTGTTGGTTGGTGGAAGATCAGCAAGAAGGAACTGAAGAAGCAGATGTTGCAGGGGATGTGGCACAGGATGCTCTAGGAGGTTTCTTGGATAAAGTTGAATCTTGGATAATAGATTCGGTTGACTCTTTCCATGAAGCCACAGATAGAGGAGTTGGTGAGCCTTGCCAAAGAATAGGCAAAGGGGAAGTGAAGCTGAAATTGCAGGTGGCCAACACATGGGTGTTGAAGGAGGTCATATAGGTCCCAGGTTTGGAGATATGGCTAATTTCTTCAGAAAGGTTGGGTGATGAGAGATGCACAAGAACTCTCACAGTGGATGCACTTGAATTAGCTGGTGGTAAGAAAATAGGTACTCTTTATCTACTTGTTTATATTACTAATTCTTCTTTTGTTGTGGAGACGTGGCTTTGTAGGCTTGGTCACATGAGCAAGAAGGAGATGCATGTTCTTAAGCGGAAGATAGATATATTTGACAGGCTTAAGAACTGGAAAGCCTTGGTGTTCTTGGAGGAGATGGCGGACAGAGACCAGTGGATGGGGCTGGATACTTCTGAGTAGGGTAGTTTGGACATGGGGATTGATTCAAAGGAGCTCGCAGGTAAAAAGTCATCACTCATAGGAAACACAAGTACCGGCATTGACAGGAAAACTGATGTCGGTAGTAGATAAGACCGACGTCGGTCATAAGGACTGACGTCGGTAGAAGGAGACACTGACGTCGGCAGGTTGGTAGTCAGGGACAGGCACATGGAACTGACGTCGGTTAGATGTAGACTGTGTGGTGGCTGAGGTCGGTCACTGTAATAAATTTTGGGTGGACATCAAGCTGTCAAGGAGTCTCAAACACCCATATCGAGGACTGAAGATGTTAGTAGGCCTCAAATTCATTGTTCCTCTTCTTTACACTTGTTGCTGACTGCAGAGCAGGAAGGATCCAGGGAACAGTGGGAGCGTGGTAGGTATATGATGCAGAACCAAGTGGAGACTTGGTAGGGTTGTTAGCAGGTATAAAAGCACTAGAGACGAATGGATTCCTTAGTTGAATAATAGAGAGAATGGACACGTGAGATGAAAGACCAGGTCATATGGTCTTGAAGAGCTGCAGGACAGTGGTACAGGTTTTGACAGGTGGAGGACAAAGCATGGCTTTAGTCAATGTCAGGGTAACTACTGTGGTTTGACTTACTAGGGGGATGATAATTGCAACATCATTCTGTTGTTGTATGTGAATAGTATGCTAGCTAGTAGGGGTGTACATATAGGGTTTTGCTAAGCTAAGGGTAAGATTAGTTCAGTGGTTTGCTATGAAGAATTTGGAGCAGCGAAATTATTCGGCATGGGAGACATGGGAGATCACAGGTTGATTTTGTCTCCAGTGGGAGCTGATGTGAATCAGGTGTTGGCGAGATGCAAGATGCAAAATCAGAGCACACCAAAGGCTAGACAGTTCAGTGTCCAAAATCACATGAGGTCTAGTATAGGCCTGAGTTTTCCCAAGCAATGGGAGCTGTCAGAGAGTTAGGAGCCAATTTAGAGAAGTGAGTTCTCAGGTATTTGAGAGGGACCAACAACAAGGACTCATGCTATTCAGGGTCAGGACTTCACTACATGTGTTTGTAGATGTGGATGTAATAGGTTACTCAGATGACAGGAGGTACACCACAGGTTGTGTGGTGGGTTGTCTTCAAGATTGATCTTGAAGAGGAATACAAGCCAGGAAATAGATTAGATGGAGTACAGGTATAGGTACAGTGCAACTATTTATCTCCAAGTGGGAGATTGTTAGGTTGTGGAGCTAAAAGCTTCACTGATGTAGACATGGAGAAGGCCATTGGAGGAGTTATTGGAGTGTCACAGACACCGGCATCGGTCAGGCCAACCGACGTCGGTAGGATAAGGCAGGAGAGAAACCGACGTCGGTCAGAAGTTGATCAGCGTTGGTGACCCCCAGGCAGACAGGGACCGACGTCGATCACCTGTGTGGTTTGGACTGTGGATGTTACAGGCAGTTAGCTAACGAACCAAGTGTTTGCATGTCAAGAGCTATGTTTTAGACTGAGAGCTGTGGATCTACTTATTGTAATTGGATGTCTAATTATTGTTTGGATGAGTTCTATATATTAGACTCATGGTTGTATTGTAAACTTGTGCTAGAGAGTAAGAGAGCATTATTATAAGCTCCTTCTGTGTGTGAGTTGAGCATGGTGTGTTCCTCCTAGTGCCACAGTACCAAGGTGGGTGCTAGATTGGAGAATCAATAGGGTTCTTCATGAGTGTATGATCTTGGTCATCAGGTGAGCATGGCTTCTATAGGAGATCTACATGGTAAGTAAGATCATTGATATGCAGGTGTATGTGTGTGCAAGGTCAAGGTTCACAGGTGTGCAGAACCATATTGATTTGCAGGTGTGCAAAGTTAGAGAGGACAGCAACACAACAAGGAGTAGTATTAGGAGAGATCTACTTGGAGTACAGGTGTGTACTCAGAGCAAAGAGGAAGGCAAGGAAGATCCTTCCATAAGTAAGGTCTATTGAGGTGCAGGTTGTTGCAGGTTCAGGGAAGATATACTTGAAGTACGTTGAGTACTTGTGGAGTGCATGGAGCACTTGTGGTGTGCGTGGAGCACAGGTATAAGGTGAACACCAACTCTGTGTTTGAGTTGGGTGTTGGGACCTAAGAGAGAGAGTTTTGAGGAGAGAATTATTGTTCACTTGAGGTGTGGGAAGCCTCTGAAGAGGTGGTGGAGAAGAAGTGGCATCTTCTTTATTGTATTCTTTTCTACAAGAGTTTTAATACAAGTTGTGTATTGTCTCTCATATCATGTGTTATTTCTGGATTCTAGTTGTTGATTCTGGTTTATTCCACATATTAAGTTGCTTGTATTTGGTAATCAATTGTGTGCTTCCGGTTATTCATATCCCAACAATATATTATTGGAAACACCTTTTTAGGATGCATGGGTGCATAAATATGAGAAGTGTCAATAGTTTATGGGGAAACCTAAGTTAACAACCTTACCTCTCAAGCCAGTAGTCATTGAAGAACCTTTTCAGCAATGGGGTATTGATTTCATTGGTGCAGTGTGTTGTTCCCCAAAAAATATCACTCATTTTTGGGACAACTTTTGAATTATTTTTGTCCTACAGACCAAAATTGTCTCTTCCCTTTTCAAAATTTGTCTTAGGCATTCAAATTCCTCATTTTTCAAGCTTCTCAGAAATCTATGGACTCTGCAGGCAGGTTCATTTCTACAAGTTCAACGGGCTTCACAATTTTTGCAGGTGGCTTCAACCAAAAGAATCAGTTTCTATCACTTGGTCATTTTCAAATACTTGGTTCATTTAATTGGTTCAACACGTTTGGTTCAACGAAGATCAAAAGGACTCAACCAAAACAAGGAAATGAACCATTGAACTGTTGAACCAAAGTTGGTTCAATCAGTCGGTTCAAGCGACAAAGTTCAAAGGATTGCCCTAAGAGTCAAAGACACAAGTGCCTTTATGATGAGAATTCCCATGGAAAAAAGTAACCAAGGAAAATAAATGGACTGAGACAAAAGCCTAATAGAATCTCATGGATGCTACTAAGTGTCAATGGCTGAGCCCCACTAAACATTATTTTTGTGAATTGGTGGATATTGCCACGTGTCCTTCTTGAAGCTTGTTAGGAGCTTCCAAGTGTCAATATCCACAGTCTCTTCCCTTAGCTTCACTATTTTGAGAAAAGACCATGGTGGGCCTAGGGATGAGTGACTAAATGAAGCAAAATGTGCCAAGTGTCTGCATCTACATGACTAACAAATGTATTCAGACCGCACCATGTGTCCCTTGAAAAATTTAGCAGAAGTTGACAAGTGTCAATCTTTGCAATTTCTCCCTCCTTATTTTTATAAAGATTGTGGTGGACCCCAAGTGAGCTGCTAAAGAAAGTGGAACATGCCATGTGTCATCATCCACCTGACTCTCCAAAGACGAGTGAAAGCCACCACCTGTTCATTTATAACTATGCAAAGAGTGACAAGTGTCTGCGTTTGAGTTTCGAATGAGTTTCTAAGCTCATCCTAAGCATTTTTTTTAGCGCAGTAGAGATTGTCATGTGTCATCTTCTACAAGGCTCTCAAATGATATGTAATATTCTGAGTCTCAATTCACTTTGCTTATAAGAACCGTGGAAGTGGCCATATGCCCTTTGTGAGTTAAGCGTAAAATGTCAAGTGGCATCATCCACATGAATCCAAATGAGTTACGCATAGTTCTATAGTGTTTCTAAAATGTAATGGAAGTTGGCACGTGTCATCCTCCACAAGATTCTCAAGAGGCAAGTGGAAGTTGCCACCTTTTCCATTGTAAATCCACAGAGAGTGATAAGTGTCTGCACCCATGATTCTGAGTTTTTAATAAGTTTCAAAGCCTTTATCAATAAATATTTCTTAGAGTCCCATGGAAGTTTCCACATGTCTTCACCTATTTAGTAGTGGAATGTGCCACACGTCAATTGCTAAAGACCAACAAAAAGTGACTAAGGAATAGAGCATCAAATTGAATGTAGGACCCGATTTAAATAACCAAAAAAGTAAGAATGATGAAAAAGGATCAGATCACCAGGTGGACTTTAAAAGATGTAAAATTTCAATAGCATGACTTGTTTCTCTACATTGATAAAAGCAAATGGGTAGATGCCCCTAAGTTCTAGCTTACCTTCTTCACAGATTTCAATGCAACATGATGTGTTACTATTCTTGAGTCCTTGAAGAGGATATATAAGGGAATCTCTTCTATTGTAAATGGATCTCTTTTTGACAAGTAGAACGAAACTCTACCCAAATTGAAAGGCACTTCTGAAACATTGAGCTCAGTTTGTTGATCATATTTTGTTATTAGAATAAGAAAGCAAGTGATTTTTTAGACTTTGTGTTGTTATATCTTTGTTGTTGAGGAAACTATTCTTATGTCTTTTTCCTTAATATATCTTCTATTCCTTTAATTCAACAAGTAAAATTAGTGACAGCAGTCAGGAAGGTGTCTTGAAGAGTCAATTATGGAGAGACTTTGTGTCCCTATAATTGTCTTTAGTGTGTTTTTCTTTTCATTTCTGTGTAAAGGACCTTGGGATGACTTTGTGCCCTCATTATCCTTCATATCTTACTCTTGAGCAATCTAGGTGGAGACTTTGTGCTGCATCTCGATTTGTTGGTTACTACGTCCTTTACTACATTTTGCATTTACTACCAGGAGTATTCTTGTGGTTTGTTGAATAGTACTTCTAAAAGAAGAGTGTTTTCTGTCATTTTCCTTGAGTTTCTCCTTTGATCCACACACATCATCTCTGAAGAAAGAGAGATGGATGATTTGTCCTACCCTTGAGTATTATTTTCTACTTATATATATATATATATATATATATAGGGAACCTCCCCTTGATGAGAGGAGAGATCAATGCCCTTATGATGTGGTAAACCTACACATTTGGATGACTAATCTTCCTACTTTGGTTGATCAGACCTATTCTGTTTATCAGTATGCTGATCAACAAAATATTCAACCAACAATTTTTGGCAACTCTGTTGGGGATATAATATCCATTATCCATTTATAATTTATCTATTCACCTCCATACTAACTAGAAAAGAATGCACAGTTTAAAGCCTCACTATTTAACTGAAGCAAGGTCAATTATTTTCCATTTTTGTTTCAAAATCTGGGAGATTCAAGGTATACACGAAGCCAAAGGGCTAAAGGTATCGTTGACCCTATATTCGAGTTGGTATAGCAAAGTGATTTTGATCTATTTCCTTCACCATCTTGTCTCCAACAAACTAAGAGTTTTCCTCCTACTAAAGTTAGATCTCCATTACCAGATGAAGTATCTACTTATGTTGTTAATAAAGCTTTGCCAATAATTACCCCTTTGAGATTTATTATCCCTTCATTTCATAATCCTACAATGGTATTTCAAGGCCCCTGGGGTAATGCTTTTGGTCCTCTCAATATTACTCCACCTCTACATGAGCTTCCACGTAGTTCTAGGAAGAATTTCTCTAAATTCTATGGTGATGGGAAAGTTCATCCTGATGAACACATTGCAGCCTTCAGCACAGCTTATAGAGAAATTAGAGCAGAATTTAAAGATGTAGTAGTCAGGCTATTTGTAGAAAAACTACAAGGTGCTACTGTAGATTGGTTTTATTATCTATAGGATCGGTCAGTTACTGATTGGAATACTCTCAAAGATAAGTTTGAAGCCAGATTCAAACTTGCAAAAGATGCACATGCACTTCTGGCTCAACTTACACAGATGAAGAAAGATCTTTATGAGCCTATGAGGGATTTCATAGCCAAATTTGAAAAATTGAGAAACAAAATTTCAGTAATTGCTCGACCTACAGTTGAGAATCTCAAATATTTTTTCATTAATTCTCAACTACCTGAAGTAAGTTTTCTCTTGAGACATGATGGTCAAATAGATCTTGTTACAGCTTAATATTTGGCCACCAAAGTATAAGATGATCTCATCTTATCAGGGAAGATAAGAAGAGATCTAAATAGAAATAGAGATTCATCATCTTCTGAATATGCATCTACAGGCACCATAGATCCAATGGTGCAAAAATTGGCAAATGAGTTGCTTGCTCTCAAAAAGCAAATGGCTCAAGGAATGTTTTTTGCTCCTTCATATAGAAGGACATTCCTAAATCAGTCATATCAAGACAATGCTACCAGGAATCAAGGGCAACAGAATCTCTTTCCTCCCCCATAAGGGAAACATGCCCTGGAAGCTCCTCCAACCAATTCAGCAATGAGATATCTTGAAGTAGAATCAAAATTCTCTTTCCAGCCTTAATTGAATCAAGAAAATGATGTTGATCTCTTTAAAGACAATCAAGAAGAATCAGCTGAAGACTCCCATATTGGTTTCTTGAACTACCAGAGTGAACCTGGAAGCAAAGGAGAAACTTTTGATGGATCATATGTATTGTTTACCAAATCCAAAAACCAATCAGTCCAACAAGCTGATAAAGAGAAGATAAAAGAGAAACCATATCTAGCAGTCATGATTGCTAAGCATGGAACCATTCTACCTTTTCAATCAAAGGACCCAGTAATCCCCTAAAAGGCAAACACATCAATTTCGCCTTCCCCT
Organism: Torreya grandis; assembly: GCA_037957365.1. Classification (NCBI taxonomy): domain Eukaryota; kingdom Viridiplantae; phylum Streptophyta; class Pinopsida; order Cupressales; family Taxaceae; genus Torreya; species Torreya grandis. The sequence continues at coordinate 381,633 of JARHVA010004436.1, forward strand.
CATACTTTAAATTTGCAAACTAGCCCATCTCCCATCCCTCCTAAAACTCAAAAAGTTAAAGTACCTTTCTCTATACCTAACTCGATTCAGTCATTTGACATAATCGATCATGTCAAAAAGACAAAAATACAAATGTCTGAGTTTGAATATTTACAGTCCAATCCTGATCAATTGAATAAGTTGGTCCAATATGTAAAAAACCAAATTGTCCCTACATGACAAAAGGCTAAAAAGGTAACTCTTGATTCTCCAAAGAACATGCCTATTCTAAATAATTTGGTCATTACTCCCCCAGCTGCTCTTAGAAAAATAGAACCTTTCTATGTTTCCCTATTAATTAATGGCTACATAGCTGAGTAATTGTATTATAGACTCAAGCGCATTTGATAATGTCATGCCAGCTAAAGTAGCTAAGTCTCTTGGTCTCACACTGACCAAGACATTTGGGATATGTTTATCCATGGAGAATAAGTAAGTACCATTGCTGGGGAAAATCAAAGATGCCCAATTTGCATTTGTAGCCTTTCCAGACAAGAGAATCAAGATGACTGTCTTGGTGGCTGATGTCCCAACATATTATAGCATTTTGCTTGGATAAAATTTCTGCAAGGACGTGGGAGGAGAACTAAGCATGGATCTATCTGAGGCAAGAATCCATGTACAAGGCGTAATGAAGAGGTTGCTCCCTAAAAAGGAAACAAAATATGTGGTCACCCAGACATCAGCCCTTGAAGCTCAAATTCTTTTTAAATTCGCAGGTATGGGTAACTATTTTCTATCTACAGATGAAGTGCATGAAACACCTAAAAGTATCAACTTATAAATTAGTTCAACAAGAACAATAGAAAAACTAGTAGGCTGCAATACAGACTAAAAAGGATCCTCCATCTCTGATGAAGGAAAGTCTAAAGAAAAATTAGTATCAAATGAGATATGGACTTTGGAATTTGATGATAGCTATTCCTCTACCAGTTCAAGAGCTGGGATTGTTTTGATATCTCTTCAAGGAGATATGTTCCCTTCATCTTACAAATTATAGTTTAACAACACTAATAATACAACTAAATATGAATCCCTATTGCTTGGCATGAAGGCTACTCAAGAAAAAGGCATCAAGTTTTTTCATGCCAAAGGCAATGCTGAATTAGTGGTTTGTCAAGTGAGGAACTTATACCAAATCAAGAATGAAAGATTATGCCACTACCATAACTTGGTTTAGGACCAAATTAAAAGCTTTGATTCTTTCAACATTTTTGCCATACCTAGAGAGTCTAATGACAGAGCTGATGCACTTGTTATTTTAGGAACTCTCTTAGTTCCTCATTCAAATTTCAAAGAAGATAGGTATACCATTGAGCTGGTCTATAGACCAAGTGTTCCTGAAAATGCTGATCATTGGCAAGTATTTAATGATGATCATCAAATCATTGCCAACCTAGAACGAAAACATAATTTTGAACAACTATGTTTTGAAGGCAGTGAATCTCAGAAGAATGAATCTGTGTCTGAATGTGGCTCAGATATAAATGAAGAATTCTTACAGTTGAAAGGAAACAAAATTTCCAAAGGCCTAGTTTCTCTTGAAAATTTGTTTGACAAGCATGATAGATTTATCAAACAACAACAAATAGACTCGAATTTCTCTCAGAGATTCGATCAAGTGAATCTGACTCTTGAAGAAAATCTAAAGATGATCAATATTAGTAAGTACTGCACCCCTGAAGAAAGATTCAAGTTCACTTATTTACTCTATCAATACATAGATGTCTTAGCATATTCTTATGAAGACTTGAAGTCTCTCAGACCAGATGAAATCTGCCATGAGATTCCTCTCAAGGTTGACTCAATGCCATACAAGCAAAAATCTAGATAATATAATCTGAAAATATCAGGTACTATTCTGTCTGAGATACAAAAAATGTTAAATGTTAGAATTATCTTCCCAATCCATCATTCTACATGGATTGTAAACATAGTGCCTGTAAGGAAGAAGAATGGCAAAATTTGCATTTGTGTAGATTTTAAAAATCTGAATCAAGCATCTTTAAAGGATAATTATCCTTTGCCAATTATGGATCAAGTGCTTCAAATAGTGACAGGTTCAGAGATGTTATCAATGTTGGATGGCTTCTTAGGATATAATCAAGTTGAAGTTGGTGAAGCAGACCAACACAAGACTGCATTCACCACACCTTGGGGTACATTTGCATATAGAAGATTGCCTTTTGGTTTAATAAATGCTGGTGCTACCTTTTAAAGAGCTATGGATCTGGATTTCAAAGATGAGATTGGTAAATTCATAGTGGTATACTTTGATGACTTGACTATCTTTTCAAAGCGTCGATCTGATCATGTACGCCATTTACAAAAAGTGTTGGAGCGCTGCCGCCAGAATGGTATTTTCTTAAATCCTAAAAAGTCTATTTTTGGAGTAATAAAAGGGAAACTCCTTGGACACATTGTGTCCAAAGAAGGCATAAAGATTAACTCAGACAGAGTCAAGTCTATTCAAGAGCTTAATTTGCCTACAAGTAAGAACGTTGTTCATTCTTTTTTTAGAAAGGTGAATTTCTTACGGAGATTCATCCCTAAATTTGCTGAGAAGACTAGACACATTGTGAACATGATGAAAGGGAAGACCATCTTCAGCTGGACTAAAGAAGGCAAATCAGCATTTCAGGATATCAAAACTGCCATTGCTCATGCTCCTACCTTGGTTTGTCCAGATTACAACAAAGATTTCATCATATACAACTATGCATCTGAACACACTCTTTCGGTAATTCTTGTTCAATAGGACAAGGAAGGTATGGAATCTCCTATCTCTTTCATGAGTTTCCCTCTCAAAGCTCATGAGATGAAATATTCAAATTTAGAGAAGCATGCTTATGCCTTGGTGAAAGTAGTCAAACATTTCCGCTTCTATATTCTGAATTCACACACTACTGCCTTAGTTCCTGACACTACAGTCAAGTCTATATTAACTTAGGAGGAGTTTGGCATGAAAAGAGGTAATTGGATTGCAAAGATCTAAGAGTTTGATTTAGACATCAAGTCGACAAAGCTGGTTAGAGGTAAAGGCCTATGCCAATTAATTGCTGACAATAAGCCAGAAGACACACAGTGTGAAGAAACTAAAGTGGAAGAGACACCAATAGTCTTTTTGGTCTCCACTACCAATGAGTGGTATTCAGGTATCATTCATTTCCTTACTTATGGTGAATGTCCTACTCATTTGTCATACAAAGAAAGGAGGACTATCAAGTTGAAAGCTACCAATTTTGTCCTTTGGAATAACGGCTTGTACAAGAGAAGCATAGATGGAGTATTCCTTCGATATGTAGACAAAGAGCAACAAAGCCAACTTTTAAAATCTTTTCACAATCTAGCCTATGGAGGACATTTTTCTACTCTTGTGACTGCTCACAAGATTATACGAGCTAGGTATTACTGGCCAACTCTTTTCCAAGATGCACATAAGTGGGTGAGGAAATGTGAACTCTATCAGCAATTTGTTGGAAGACCCAAGTTAGCTGTTACGCCTCTCAAGCTAGTGATCATAAAAAAACCTTTCCAACAATGGGGACTTGATTTTATTGGGACTATAAACCCATCTTCAAGTGCTGGACATGATTATGTCCTTACAACAACTAACTATTTCACCAAGTGGGTAGAAGCAATCCCAACTAAGCATGCTACTTTAGAAGTTGTATGTAACTTCTTCAAAGAGAATATCATTTCGAGGTTTGGAGTTCCAATCAAAATTGTTACTGATAATGCAGCTTGTTTCACCTCTCAAGAGATTACACAATTCTATTTTCATTATGGAATTATACTCTCTCACTCTTCTAATTATTTTCCACAAGGAAATGGACAAGCTGAATCCAGCAATAAAAACTTGGTAACTATCATCAAGAAGTTAGCAGATGATAATCAAAGGACATGGCACAAAGCATTAGTTGATGCTCTATGGGTAGATAGAATCACACAAAAGAGGGCAATTGGTATGTCTCATTTTCAAATTCTTTATGGTATCAATGTTGAGATACCAATCACCTTAGAATTGCTAGCCTTGAAATTAGCAAAGGCAATTGGAGATCAGACATATGAAAGCTCTCTTGATAAAATAATCATGTGCCTAACTGAGCTAGAGGAACAGAGAACTATGGTGGTGGACAGAATTGTTGCTCATCAAAGTCTGGTAAAGAAACTCTTTGACCAGAAGGGTAAAAATCATGATTTCTAGATTGGGGATCAAGTCTTGTTGTGGGACAAAAGAAGTGAACCAAAGGGGATGCATTGAAAGTTTGACTCCCTTTGGAGAGGCCCATTTATAATTCATCAGCACATTGGTGAAAATAGCTTTCTACTATAATATCAAGATGGCACACTCTTTTCTCTGCCTCACAATGGGCAGCATCTAAAACACTTCAACTCTTGAAGTATCAGATCATTATATATATATATATATATATACATATATATATATATATACATATATATATATATACATATATATGTATATATATGTATGTATATATTTATGTATGTATATATATATGTATATATATATATATATATATATATATATATATTTGTACAGTTTTCAATTCTATTTTGTTTTGTTTGTTTTCATTTTTGATGCTTTTCATTTCTGGGTAGCATGACTCTGTAACCCAATGGTACACATGAAGACACTAGAGATTCTGGATTCTACTCCTTTCAATTCTTTTTGCAATTGATAGAAGTTCCCCAACTAGAGCTAGCTGTTGTTTCCTAAAAAATATCACTCATTTTTGGGACAACATTTGAATTATTTTGGTCCTACAGACCAAAATTATCTCTTCCCTTTTCAAAATTTGTCTTGGGCATTCAAATTCCTCATTTTTCAAGCTTCTCAAAAATCTACGGACTCTGCAGGTAGGTTCATTTCTACAAGTTCAATGGGCTTCACAATTTTTACAGGTAGCTTCAACCAAAAGAATCAGTTTCTATCACTTGGTCATTTTCAAATACTTGGTTTAAAAGCTTGGTTCATTCAATTGGTTCAACACATTTGGTTCAAAAAAGATCAAAAGGACTCAGCCGAAATAAGGAAATGAACCATTGAACCGTTGAACCAAAGTTAGTTCAATCGGTTGATTCAAGCAATAAAGTTCAAAGGATTTCCCCAAGAGTCAAAGACACAAGTGCTCTTGCGAAGGGAATTCCTGTGGCAAAAAGTGACAAAGGCAAATAAACAGACCGAAATAAAAGCCCAACAAAATCTTGTGGATGCTGCCAAGTGTCGATGGTTGAGCCCCACTAAACTTTGTTTCTGTGAATTAGCGGATATTACCATGTGTCCCTCTTGAAGCTTGTTGGGAGCCTCCAAGTGTCAATATCTGCAGTCTCTTCCCTTAGCTTCACTGTTTCGAGCAAAGACCATAGTGGGCCCAGGGATGAGTGACTAAATGAAGTGGAATGTGCCAAGTGTCTTCATTTGCATGACTAACAAATGTATTTAGATTGCACCATGTGTCCCTTGAAAAATTTGGTAGAAGCCGACAAGTGTCAATCTTCACAATTTCTCCCTCCTGCTTCTTGTTTTCATAAATACTATGGTGGACCCCCAGTGAGCTGCTAAAGAAAGTAGAATGCACCATGTGTCATCATCTGCCTAACTCTCCAAAGACAAGTGGAAGCTACCACTTGTTTATTTATAACTACGCAGAGAGTGACACGTGTCTGCGTCTGAATTTTGAACGAGTTTCTAAGCTCATCCTAAGAATTTTTTTAGTGCATTGGAGACTAGCATGTGTCATCTTCCATAGGGCTCTCAAAGGATATGTCATCTTGCGAGTCTCATTTCACTTTGCTTCTAAGAACTACAAAAGTGGCCACATGCCCTTTGTGAGTTAAGCGGAACATGCCTAGTGGCATCATCCACATGAATCCAAATGAGTTACACATAGTTCTATAGTGTTTCTAAAATACAATGAAAGCCGACACGTGTCATCCTCCATAGGATTATCAAGAGGCAAGTGGACGTTACCACCTTTTCCATTGTAAATCCATAAAGAGCGACAAGTGTCTGCACCCATGATTCTGAGTTTCTAATAAGTTTCAAAGCCTCTATCAATAAACATTTCTCATAGTCCCATAGAAGTTGCCACATGTCTTCACCTGTTTAGCAGCGGAATGTGCCACGCTTCAATTGCTAAAGACCAGCAAAAAGTGACTAAGGAATAGAGCATTGAATTGAATCTAGGACTCGATTCAAATAACCAAAAAAGTAAGAATGATGAAGAAGGATCAAATCACCAGGTGGACTTTGAAAGATGTAAAATTTCAATAGCATGACTTGTTTCTCTACATTGAGAAAAGCAAATGGGTAGATGCCCCTAAGTTCCAGCTTGCCTTTTTAACAGATTTCAATGCAACATGATGTGTTACTATTTCTGATTCCTTCTTGAAGAGGCTATATAAGGGACTCTCTTTTATTGTAAATGGATCTCTTTTTGACAAGTAGAACAAAACTCTGCCCAAATTGAAAGGCACTTTTGAAACTTTGAGCTCAGTTTGTTGATCATATTTTGTTATTGGAATAAAAAAGCAAGTGATTTTTTAGACTTTGTGTTGTAATATCTTTGTTGTTGAGGAAATTGTTCTTATGTCTTTTTCCTTCATATATCTTCTGTTCCTTTAATTCAACAAGCAGAATTAGTGACAGCAGTCAGGAAGGTGTCCTGAAGATTCAATTATGGAGAGACTTTGTGCCCCTATAATTTCCTTTAGTGTGTTTTTCTTTTCATTTTTGTGTAAAGTACCTTGGGATGACTTTGTGCCCTCATTGTCCTTTGTATCTTACTCTTGATAAATTTAGGTGGAGACTTTGTGCTACATCTCGATTTGCTGGTTACTACGTCCTTTACTACATTTTGCATTTACTACCAGGAGTATTCTTGTGGTTTGCTAAATAGTACTTCTAAAAGAAGAGGAGTGCTTTCTGTCATTTTCCTTGAGTTTCTCCTTTGATCCGCACACATCATCTTTGAAGAAAGAGAGAAGGATGATTTGTCCTACCCTTGAGTATTATTTACTACTATATATATATATATATATATATATATATATATATATATATATATATATATGTATGTATATATATATATATGTATGTATATATATATATATATATATGTATGTATATATATATATATATATGTATGTATGTATATATATATAATATATATATATGTATATACATACATATATATATATATACATACATATATATATATATATATATATAGGGAACCTCCCCTTGATGAGAGGAGAGATCAGTGTCCTTCTGATGTGGTAAACATACACATTTGGATGAATAATCTTCCTACTTTGGCTGATCAGACCTATTTTGTTTATCAGTACGTTGATCGACAAAATATTCAACCAACACAGTGAACCCATTCTCAAGCATTGGTCATAGTTATTTTCTCACAACTATGGATTACTTCACCAAGTGGGTGGAAGCAATTCTAACCAAACATGCCATTTCAAAGATTGTTTGCAATTTCATTAAAGAGAATATCATTACAAGGTTTGGTGTGCCAAATAAAGTTGTAAGTAATAATGTTGCTTGTTTCACATCTCATGAGATGACTCAATTTTTCTTTAAATATGGGATTATTTTATCTCATTCTTTTGACTATTTTCCTCAAGGGAATGATAAGTTGAGTTGAGTAATAAGACTTTGGAAACTATCATCAGGAAGCTGGTAAAAGATAATCAGAGGACTTGGCATAATGCATTGTGGGCTGATCGTATTGCTCCCAAATTAGTGACTGGTATGTCTCCTTCTCAACTTTTGTATGGATTGAATGCAAAAATACAAATGACATTAGAATTACTAGCTCTCAAATTGGCTAAGGCAATTGAAGATGAAACATTTGAAAACTCCTTAGACAAGTGTATTATGTACCTTATCAAGATAGAGGAGCAATGTACAAAGGTAGTGGACAGTATTATAAAACATCAAGGTCACGCCAAGGAAATTTTCAATAAAAAGCTAAATCATGAGAATTTTGAATTGGGGATCTAGTCCTTTTATGGGACAAAAGAAGAGAGACAAATGGAATGCATGGAAAATTTCATTCTCTTTCCTTTATGTGTTTCAAAGAATACTTGAAGGGAATTCCCCAGTCAGAGTTAGTTGTTATCCTTGAATTTAGTAGGCTCAATTCATGGGATAACCCCTACAAAACTTGTCTGTTTCATAGCCCATGAGTTTTAAGCATGCAAAATGAGGCTAATCATTACCTTTTTGTGTTTGTTTTTCCTTTCAAAAAAGTTAGTTTTTGAGGGAAGTTTTTTTTTAGTGAAATTCAAAGAATTTTCTCTAAACTACATTTTTCCTAGTCGAGTGCAAATCAAAGAATTTTTTCTGAACTGGACCATTGTGTGTGCTAGTAGAGAATTTTTTTGATGTTTTACTTAGTCTATTTTTCTGGTGTAGTAGCGCTATTTTTCTCTAACTTTGCATGTGCAAGTTTGGAGTTTTTCTCCACTCCTACACCTAGGCCCACCACTATGTTGATAATTAATTTCACATTAATTACCCCTCATATATATATTTTAACCTATGTAAATTCATTTTTACCATTTGTCTTCATCATTTTAAAGCACAAATACATCCTTTGTCACCACTTTTAAGCTTGACTGCACTGCTTCTCATTTTCCTTGATTTGTTGTTTTCATTCAATTCTTCATGCCCTAGGGTTCTTTGTTATCATCCATTCTCATGACATCTCGGGTAATTTTTGGTTTTTCTTGTTTTTTTTGGTTAATTTTGTTCCTGTTTATTTTTAATTTATTCTTTCAAGTTTTTCATTTTTCCCTCAAACCCCAACTCTCTCAATTCATTTCAAAGAATTTTCTCTAAAAAACACCAAGGGATGTCTTTCATAACCTTTCATCTTCACGTGCACTTTAGAGAAAATTATTTGAAGTGCATGATTATTCATCTTTTCAGTACACTTCAGATATTTTTTATCTAAAATGCACGTAGTTAGGTGCACTTCGGATAAAATTATCTGAAGTGCACATAGTTTGGTGCACTTCAAAGAAAATTCTTTGAAGTGCATATTACATGCCTTCTGGTGCACTTCAAATAATTTTCTCCAAATTGCACTTCATTTGGTGCACTTCAGATAAAATTATTTGAAGTGCATGTAATCCCCATTTTTGCTATAGTTTGGAGAATTTTCTCTAAACTACACTTTTTCCCAAAAATGAGAAAAAATGCTAACTCTAGAGAAATCAAATTTTTTTTGTACATACTTGATCAATGTTAGAATATTCCCTAGCTAAGAGAATCATGAAGTATAAATTTTAAGGGGTATTTCCAACATCTACAGTTGATTATAATGTAGATCAAATTGCAGATACTAAAATTGGTCATGCTGACATGGCTGAATTCTTACAAAGGTTGGGTAGAGACACTATTTCCCCACATATGTAGCCTATTCTTAATAATGATACATCTAGTAGATGCATTTCCTATGTCAGTTCAAGATCCAAAGTTTGTCTTAACAGCTACTGCTCACTTTGACAAGGAAACTAGATCGATCAAGGATGCTAGTGGAAAAGTAGCAATTAGACTGGATGTAGAATATTTTGATAAAAAATTTATCTTCTATACATTGAATAATATTCAAATATAAATGTGACAATATCCCAAGAATACTATGATAGGAATCTTGAGAAATGCAAGAGGCATATTAATGCCAATTGGCTGAGGACACCAAGGCATACAATTGCAAGATGGCCAAAGAGCTTTTATCAAAGTGAATTTATGGAGGAAATAGATATTTAATCACTCTCCTAAGTAGGTTCAAAGGTCTTCCTACATTCAATATATTTCAAGAATGGATGTATCACTACATTTTTATCACCAAAAAGAATAAGTAGAGGATTTATTGGGGAAATCAAATAAGTGATGCCATATGTCACTAGCTTTCTAAAGTAGGATCTTCTCTTAAATTCTATATGACTTCCTATCTAGTATATGTTATAGCTTGCATGAGGGTATTTATATGACTGATAAGTGTTGGTGAAAGGAATAAATTTCATGTTTATGAGTATTATCCACATTTGACCCTCAAAGAAGGTATCAAACATTTTAGAAGAGTTAACAATGCATTCTTCTACAAATTCATTTATATTTTTGAATAAGAATTAGAGAAGAAAAGGGTTTAAGATTAGGCATGGTCAATATTGAATAGAATTGGTTGCATTTATTTCAGTTCTCAACTTTCACCTACATCAAGGTAGGTGGATTTAATGAACAACCTTACATATTACCTAAATACCTAGGTGATAAATTGATTTTAATGGAGATGTGTAGATAAATAATGACCTTACACAAGAAGTAATTAGATACACATAAAAGAGGATTCAAGTTTCCTATGAACATTGGTTGGTACACCATTTCAACTACTCCCAAGGCTAAGATAATGGAAACTAAAATACAATGGATCACCATTAAAATGAATAAAAGTAAAAAAGATTTTGATTATAAAATGATGAAGGAAAATCTAAAAGGAAATTATGTTCATGTGCACATGATTAAGGATATTTGGGTAGAATACATAACTAAATAAGATGTAAAGAGACTTGATTATAGTCATCTTACTACTAACCAAATTCAAGAGCTACAATTAGACAACATTCTAGCTAACCTCTCTAATGATGAGGATATATTGGATCCCTCATATGAAGGAAACTAAGTTGCTTCTACTCCTATTCATTTAATCTAATTTTCTATAAAAGAATGATTATCAATAAAAGAGAGATTTCAACCCATCCTTGTAAGAACTAATGCCCGGTTGGAGTCTAAAGGTATTAAATTAAAATATTTCAAGATAGGGTCAAAAAAAGAATATGATGAAGATACTTACAAGGAAACGTGAGGAATTAAGGATGAAAAATAAAGAAGAGGCCTCCACATCTACTCAAAAACCAAGATTTGTATTTATAAGTAAAGGAAAAAAGAAAAAATAAGCTAGTGTTTAAAAAAGTGTGCAAATAGAGACACCAAAAAAACCAAGTGTGAGTGAGGTACCTCTTCAATCAATAGTTATGCAACCTCTGGCTCAGCAGTCTCCACAAGTTGAATCCACACAATCAAAATTTCTTGCAGTTAAGGTCTCTCAATCAATAGTTTCCCAAGTGGCATTCTTTTCAATTCCTTCTATTAGTATATCCATACCAATTGTCTCTATTTATGCTCAAATTGTTCTCTCAGCCCCACCTTCTCCTCCTAGTACCACACTTTTTCAAGTTCCTTCCTAAGGCACTCTAGATCATGTTTTCGATTCTTTGTCCAATCTACCTAGTCCTATAAATATGAGGAGTTTTTAGAAAATAATAAAAAGTAATAAATTCCTATGTCTAAGGACACTTAGTCTATTTTTGTAAATTTTCATGTGTAGTTTTGTTTGGTGCATTTTGCACATAGGAAAAGTACATAGTCCAAAGTCAAATAGGACTATGTCAATGAATAAGTCAATGTATTTATGTTTTTCCTATTTTTGTTCATAGCTCCTCTCTATAAATAAGAGGATGATCTTTACAAAGAGGTTCACCAATTACTATAGAAGTAAAGTGTTGCCAAAATTGATAAGCAATATTGAAACTTTGAATTCAAATTATAAATATTTTGTCGATCAATATATGAGAAAGTAAGTGAACTTTCAGTCTTTGAGTTGAAATAAATTTGTGCTATATTGGAGATGTTCTTATGTATTTTCCATTACATTTTATTGTATGATTAATTGGAACACAATGTGAATTTTTATAAATCGAAAGGTGTCAAGAAACTGATTTTGAAGTCTTTGAGCTACAATATCATTACTGGGTTTATGTTCATCATTGAAAGTGAATTACTGAGGAGACTTCAGGATGCTAGTTATTCTTCATTGATAATTTTAATCTTTATTAGAAATAAGGTGAAAATTTTGTGTTGCACTTTATTCTATCTTTTAAGTTTACTCTATTGGTATTATTGTTGTTACTCCTTTGGCTAACAAATCTGAATATCGGTTATATTTGGTTTATCAAGTGATCTTAACTTTTCAAAGTATATCACAAAGAATAGAAGAAAGTTTGTGATTAAACATCAATTCTAAAATAGATAATTAGATGATATGACAACACCCACTATGATAAAATTATTGTAAATAATTGTAAATAATTAAGTGTTGTGTTAGTTAACAATAAAAGGGAGCCTCCCCTTACTTAGAGGAGAGATTTATCTCATCATTCTATGGCTTAAATCACCATTTTATTATCATTATATTATTAACAAAATTTTCACCCAACAATCTGTATCTTGTTTAAATTTGATAGTTTTCATTAGGGCTTCCATGCTAAAAGTGGATCATTTCATCTTTGGTGCATCACCATCCTTAGTTTAGTTTTCATTTTCAAATCATCTCTCTTTCCATTTTCCTTAATCAGAGGTAGGTTTTAGTGTGGGAAAAAATCCAAAGTGAAGCATCTAAGGAGCTAGCCTCGTAAAAAATCCTAAAGGTTCAACCTCACTACAAGATACCCACAGCCTGAAGTTACTCCAATATTATATCTAGGAGTGAGAGAGCCTCAAAAAAACTCTCCCATAAGGGTGAAATTATATGCTACAATAGTTACCTTTGTTGGCATTTTATTTTCATTGATGTCAAAAGGGTACATCACATAAAGGTATAATGATCATTAATGTCAAAGATGTATCATGTTAAGATTGTACTGTCAAGGTTGATGTCAAAGTTTGTTAAGGATAGATGGTAGTATGTGATATGTCAAGGCACATATGATTTTTATATTGATGATAATTATCATAAATGGTGTGAGAATGGAAGGTATAGTTTATGGAAGATATTTAAAGAAACTAATGTCTACATAAGAAGCCATGTGACAAGATGCATTTGAAGACAAGAGAGAGTTTGAAGGAAAGAGAGAATTTGAAGGCAAATAATGTATTATGGTTGCATCAAGGCACAAGTCAAGGTTTCAAAGGTGTTTAATTACATGGAAGAAAGATGTCTAGTCATATTAAGCTCAGTCATGTGGTTTTAGGTCTGTATGAGGTTGTGGAAGATTGTTGTCATCAAAAAAAAAATGGTGTAGTGATATGAGTGTGGTGTAATGTCTTATATCTACTTGGTTGATGTTTTTTTTAGGTCATGACATGGAAGGAATAGGTCAAGGCATCAAGTTGATTGGAATCTTAAGTCTAGTGATGACATGGTAGAGGTATGATCTGGTGGCATGATGAGGTAAGTGAACTTAGGCATGCAAGAATTTGTTTGGCATTATATTAGCTTGAGTTATGTGTAGAAGACTTTATAAGTGTTTTAAGGTTGGTATTTTAGGGTAAGGCATTATATCTTGGTCTATAATTAGACCCTTCCTAGCCTAATGAGGTATCATAATCTATTTTCAAGGCATGTGAAGGATGTATGGTAATGTTTAAGCATGAGAGAGGTTATATGGCATGAGAGTGAGATATTGAGCATGGAAGTATTTGTTGTGAAAATATTATTATCATTGAAGGTTTTTAGTGTGAGATAGAGTATTAAAGTTTTTATGAGTGTTTTTGTCTTGTTTTCATTGTTGTCAAATGTATAGGTAGCAAGTCTTTGAGTTTAAGTGCTTAAGTAGCCTAATCCTAGTCATGACATGAAGAGACCTTATGAGAAGGTATAATCATGGTGGATAGGTGAGATGATTTCACATAGGAATGAGTGGTTTTATGAGGTTTCATGAGTATATGAGTGAGATGGAGAGTACATAAAAAGAGGCATGAAAGTCATTTTTAAGTTCTAAATGTGGTTTGTAGGTTAATGTCTAGAGAGTAAAGAGAGAGAGTGTGTGGCCTAATGAGGGTCATAATCATATTTTAAGGTGTTTGATCTCAATTAATAATTTGTATATGTGATTTTTGATGTTTCAAGTTTGTTCATGCAATTTGAGTTCATAGTGTGAAGGAAAAGGCATGAAAAGTTGTTTGGAGGTCTCTTGAGTGTGCAGAATGAAGGGTTTTCAACCCAAGAAGGTTTTTATTTTGATAATTATATCATAAAACCTTTTCATGGTAATTTAAATAGTTCATGGTGTATTTTTAATTTTCCTATCTCAAAATTCTAAGCATTATTTTTTGGATTGAGGGGATATGCTTTATGAATGATCGTTAAGAGTGAAAATTGGTTTAATCCCTCTTATAGAACCCTAATGAAGACCCAATGTTGAATATGTTGATCAAACTACTCAGTATATATTTAATTTATTATATAAACTATTTTATCTTGTATTTGACTCTCTCAGTTACCTTAGGCAATATTAGTTAGAAAGAGGAGAGAGAAAATGTTGAGTTATAGGCTTGTTTTTTAAGAAGTTACTATATAATTCAAAATTTGCATTAGAAATAATAATAAAATAGATGGAAGAAGAAGATAGAGACTCATTTTTCATTTCCATGAAGTTTTATGGATAGGTTATATTCCTTAAGGGTGCTAAACTAGTCATCTAAGTTAGCCAGTCGCTAGCAGGCCTAATGGTGCAAATAGTGAAAAACCTAGGCAGTAGTGAGAAGATGAATTAGAATGTTTTTTCATGATATAATAATGAAAAAAATTACATGGATATGTTTTATAGGAATTTTTATTCATTTTCATGCTTGGTATAATTTTTGAAGGTCAGTTTATATGGTGAAAAAGTTTCTCACAAGTCAACTTGTCTAGTTCAGATAAGATAGTGAGATATAATGTCATGAGATTGATATAAAGCACAATATTTACCATTATAACATATGATATTTTTATTTTAGGATGGTTTTAATATCTCATAGGACCATCTAAATTCATCATAAGTCATATAAAGTGTCTATACATGTGTTAGAGGCCTGATTCACCATGATTGGTCTTTAATGTAAATTGGCAGTTCTGAGTAAATAGGTTATAGTGATGAGTTTGAGGCTATATGCCTTGATTTTAAGTGTATAATACATATGGTGATATTTTTTATGTCATGGGGTTTTATTAAATATAATTTATTATCATTTTTGAGTGGCTTAATTTAGTTTGAGCTTTAGTGTTGAAAGGTAGATTTTTGGTGTACACAGGCCTAATAGGACTGAGTACTAATAAAGGGTTTCAAGTAGTGATTTGTTGTAAAATGTCTTTTTGAGACTAGAGTAAATTATTTGGGGTATTTTTTATTATTATATGATATGTTCCTTCCATGTGTGAATTTTTAAAATGCTCCAAAGAAGGCAAAGTGTAATATGTGTCTAAAGAAAGCATATTAGGTCTCCATAAGGCCTAAAAGAGGATAATTCCTAATGAAGGTATCACTAACTAATTTGTGTGATTTATTCTTGTTGATAACATGGTTTAATATATATTTTTAAAAATATAAGTGGTTAGTTGATTTTGGCTGACCAAAAGGTGTGTGTTCATAAGTTGTGTATATAAACAAGGCATATTAGGCCTATTTGAGTATGTAAGAGGATTGAAAAGAAGAGTGAATGAGATAGAATATACTTGAGTGGAAACAGATATTATAAACCATTATAAAATATTAGAGGGATTTTCATTAATATCTAATAGGATGTTTGAGTATGAAGATCAAGTTCATATGACCTAATCAGCCTTGAAGAGACCAAATTGAGTGAAGAGGCCTAGAAGGCAGTTTGAGAGGGATAAGAGTGTGAAGATTTGAAGAAGTGGTCATCATATATTCATTGAGAAACATAGTTTTCTAAAGGTGATAAAATAAATTAGGTGGTTGAGTTAGTTTTGATTCATCTAGGGGATTGGTGCCTCCTTGCAAATAGGTGCTTGCTAAAGCTTAGTCAAGTGTGTGCTTGGCTAGTTGGGGTTGGTGCCCCATGTGAGGATGGTGCTTAAATTTTTTTTATTATTATTATAGGATTTTCATCCATTTGTATATATCATTGGGTTTTCTTCCCCTTGAGTGTTTCCCACATATGTGATGTGTTCTTATATTTCATGTTCATATGTATGGTTGTTTGTATTTTGAGTGACCTATATATTTGTATGAATGACTCATGAATGTTAAGTGGAATTGAATTAATGTTATAAATACTGATTCACCCCCCCGCTCTCAATCATTTTGCTTCCAACAACCTCAACTCAAAAGGATAATACAATTTTATATTCTATGAATGTAACCATGTAGCATATAGAAGGAACATGTCTATGTAGATATAACATTAAAGATAATGTAACTGATGTAATCACATGTAGGTCTAAGATGCATGATAAATATCATGGAAAATTCTAGATAGTGATAGTATAAGCTCAACAATCAAACAAACACACACACAAGATCACTCAAAAGTAAGTCAAAATGCAATGGTTTAAGGAAACCAAAAATGGGGGGCATATTCAAATGGCACACAATAAAAGGGATATGACTTATTCAAATTTCCATAAAATAAATAATGTAATATTCAAATGTCCATAAAATAAATAATAACATATTCAAATTTCAATATAAGAAATATTGACATATGCAGATGTCAATTAAAGGGTACATAGGCACTAGGGCTATAAGTAAAGAAACATATTTAAACTCTCAAATAAGGAATAAAATAGCAAGGAAAGACACTTAAGAAAGTTCATAAATTAAATCCTAAGAAACCAACATAAACATGTCATAGTAGCCCATAGATCTAATGTGTTAGGAAAAAATGTCAAGTGTATAGCATTTAAAATACCCTGTGTAAAATATAATCATGGATAATATGCAGGTATAAGTACATATGTAAGATCCAACATGATAATGTAGAGTGATCATTGAACCATATAACATGTGTGTGTTAATATCAAAGAAATGCCCCTAATGTCCATGTGACATGACCAGAGGGAAATCCCAACATCTGAAATAGGATTAGACCATGTATTTGTGTATACTTATATAATACTTAAGTATAAGTGTGACACATATATGTATGTAGGAGTAATTTATTATGTCATCAATCAAAATGGAAGTAACACATGAATTCCAAGGAGCCAATAGAACATGTAATTTCCAAAAGTGTTTTTGAATTTTTGGATTTTTTTTTTTTTTTTTGGTATTTTATTTTTGGAATTTTTGAAGAGGAAAGATCATTCTATGATTCCATTTAATATATGATCATATATATCTCCCCACTATGAATCTAGTGTAATTACCTATTTATTCTGTTAAGGACCATGTATAAGTGTAATATCTAACACTGTGGTATCAACAGTGCTATATGTATGTAAAGTAAGACTCAATGGCCATGTAGTAGTAGTGGGAATAACTTGAGTATGGGTTATTAGAACCCATCATTGAGTACTCTATGGTTTATTTGGCATATAAATTATATGTACATTTTGAGTTGTTATAGTTATCTGATCATGGTGTAGAGTAGAAGATGGGGATTGTGTGTAATCCACTATCTCTGATGTAATGGTCTCTTAGGTACTAGACACTTAGTAAATGGGATTGCCTATTTATTCCCCTTTTGTAATGAATTAACATTAAAAATATTTATAGCTATTTATCTAGGTATAAATTTATTTTTTTCAAGAGGATTCTCATATGGAATTCTAAAAACTATAATTACCCAATTTACATAAATGTATTTAACACACCTATGCACTATATAAGGTACTACTTGAAGAGTGTGTATCCAAGGTCTTCCTAATATCATATCAAATATGCATGTGAAAGGGATAATTGATAAGGTATTAATCACATGTGCAAGACCAACCTATAAAGGTAAGTCAATCTCACCAAGAACCTTCTGGGATATCCCATCGAATGCTCGAATGAATTTGGTAGATGGGTGTAAATCATGATGAGTATAACCCATGTGTGTAAGTAATGTAATATTAAGAACATTTTTACTTTCACCATTATCAATCATAACACTTTGTATGGGGTGTTTATCAATGTATAATTGAGTTAATAGAGAATGAAGATCAAAGACATCATCCTTAATTTCACTATCATCAAATGAAATAGAAGGTTTATAAACCATAGGAGGTATATATTGTTAGGATACAAACATCCTACATGTGAAAGTGATTAAATTTGGAAATAAAACAAGCTATATTAAAATACAAAATAGGAGATAAAACACATTATAAAAGATATATGTGGAAACCCTGCTAAACCAACTAGAGAAAAACAATGGGACAAAGGTAGCATCTAGTCTTCATATTCCATCAACAAATATCTCTAAAATAGCTCCTCTTAGTAACTCATTTTTAGTCCTAAAAACCAAGCACTCAGGTGAG
Organism: Torreya grandis; assembly: GCA_037957365.1. Taxonomy (NCBI): domain Eukaryota; kingdom Viridiplantae; phylum Streptophyta; class Pinopsida; order Cupressales; family Taxaceae; genus Torreya; species Torreya grandis. Next base: position 399,962 of record JARHVA010004436.1, read on the forward strand.
AAAAGCTTCCAACCAAGCCTTACATACTCTAACATCTAAGCTACAAGATGCAACTCTTATAATGCTAACATTTATAGCATCCAAGGGATATCTAAGCATCTACCTCTATCTCAATGAGCTGAGCTAACAAGCCTCCAAGGATCCATACCATGCATCTAGTTGAGACAAACATAACAACCTTCTAGGATCTAACCTCTAACCATGTAGATGATGTTTATAACCCAAGCATCTAGGTGAGCTAGGCATAAAATCCTTTCAAACTCCAACCTATTATCATGCAACCTCAATCTTGAAAGGATCCAAATGATCCACTACATAGTTAAAGATTAAAATTTGAGAGCACAATGATTTATATCATTTATAAAGATAAAGAAGAGAATAATGATAAAATGTGGCACCATATTCCATATGGACTCAATAATAACCACTAGAGCCTCACATGCAACAATGTACATATGTCACAAGGCAACCCATGTACCTTGGAGAAAAATGCACCATACTTGAGTGGATGAACAATGACTAATATTAAAGATGCTTGTCTCCATGTGAAAATTCAACAAAGTATGTCCACTAATTTAGACAAGATCAAGTCACCCCATGTGACTCAAATAATTATGTTTCACTCACCCATGTGAGGGCAATCAATAATAGTGAAAATATTGTCTCCTTCCCATGTGCACAAAAGGGATTCCAATCACCTTTTTGACTTATTCACACATGTGAATTATGGAGCCACCAAAAATGGTGTTACAAATTATGACTTTTTAATCATACACTCCAAGACAAGCCCATGTGACTCACTAAGGATAATACCCATGTCCTCAAGTGGAGTGATATGCTCTACATTTGTCACATCAACATGATCAACTTTGGTACCTTACATGGGCCCACTACCACATCACCTGCATGCTACATCATTTTCATCACCTATAGACCACAAACCACATCACCTGCATACCATGTCACCATTAATAGTGCATGTGAATAGTGACCTATGAATAGTGGATTTAAACCTAACAATCTCCCACTTGAAGTCATATACATAGGAATTTCAAACACTTATTTCTTTTAACAAATAATTATCACCCATATGTCAGCAATGCCCACTTCTACTCACATAAAAGCCTAGTAGAAGTTTTTTGCACTACTAAAGCTTCTTTGCCCTAACTAGTTTTTTCAACATCTAGTTTTCCATAATAGATTTGTAGCATATTGAAGTGACTCCTATTTCACCATAAACCCATCCTTATTCAATATTCCACCATGAACCACTCACTACTCCCATAGCTTAGAACCACTAGTCACATCACCCATATGCCATATCACCTACATGTTGTGTCACCATGAATAGTGGCTTAACACCCAACATATATCATGTGTAAGTACTAGTATTCCCATCTAGTGGATTCCCATAATGTGAGGGAGGAGTATGTGCATTATATGCCATTTGGACTTTTCATTCCTTCTTAGAATGGTCTTACAAAGGATTTTTAAATATTTTTTATTTATGGTGATCACCAGGTTGTGAACTTGATTCCTTTGGAGGATATTTAAATGTAAGATTTTGATCATCAATAATATCTTGGAACCTATGATTCAAGGTAAAACATCTACCTATAGAATGTCTAGGTCCTTGATGATAATCACAACAAGTGTTTGTGTCATATCCTTTGGGTAGAGGTCGACTCATATCAAACTCAATAGGATGAGGGAGAGATATAAGCTAACACTCTAGTAACTAGAGGACTGATGAAATTGAAGAATCAGGTAAATGTGTAAATTATCTCCTTGGTGAATTAGATAAGACAAGCTGATTAGGATATTGTGAAACTATGTTAACCATGGTGGTTGTTTCTTTTTTAGGCTCATGAGGTTTTACTTTATAACTTGGTTTAATTATGATTTTTTTACTAGATGTAGACATAGTTGGTGTCTTTACTACATACTTGAGCTTATTCAATGAGATAAGCTTTATTTCACAGTCCCATACAATATGGAATAATTCATCAAAATATTTGAACTTCTTAAAACTAATGGACTCATGTAAAGGATAAATCAAACTTTACTTGAATATATCTTGTAATTATTTGTCTACCATAAGATTTATCATTTTGGCTAACCTTTTTAGAAATATTAATAGAAAAGTGTGCTAAGAATTGGTCTGCAAGAGGTTTGAATGATTTTACAAATTGGAGAGATAAATCATATAACCACCTCAAAGCATAGTCCTTGAGGCTTCTTCTAAATAGTTTGGTCAAAATTTTATCATTGGAATAATATTCAAAGAATGCCACATAAGATGTTTGAAGATGTTATTTAGGATCACCTTTGCCATCATAAAATGTGAAGTTAGGTGCAAAAAATCTCATTGGCAAAGGGTGCAAAGATATCTCATTTGCAAGAGGGTTATGCAGCACATCTTGAAAATTTGTAGCATGAGGAGATTTTAAAGTATTTTGTTTAATGTTTATAATCTTATCCTCCAAGTTATTTATAACTTTAAGGAACAATTGATCTATAGGCCCAATGGGATTTAGATTAATAAGTTGAGTAGTCACCAAAGGATATGAAAACATATTTTCAGTAGTAATAGGCATTGAAACCAATATTTGTGTTAAAATAATAGGTAATTCCATGATAGATGCATCAATATTAGTTTCATAAAATAAAGGTTTAAACACATATCCCATGCCCCCAATGGATGTATTTAGTTGTAACATGTTCAAGGGAAGGGATGTTTCCACTATAGTTTTGGAATTTTTTACTTTGAGTATTGTTTTTAGTATCACATCAAGATATCCAGGATTTTGTCAAATGTGCTCATGAAACAATGTAATTGTATGCACTTGATCATGGTTTATTTTCTCATTTTCATTTGTTTCATAGTTTTCATTATAATAATCTTCTTCTTTGATAACCCTATTAGCATTTTTTTCATTGTTAACATGGGCATCTTCATGATTGAAGGTATCAGATCCCTCATTGGTTTGAGACATCTTATATGGTTAGAGGGGAATATCAATATGTTAAATAGGCACACATAAAAATATAGGGATACACTTGGGTTGCATGAAAAATAATAAAATCAGGAAATTAAAAATTAAAACAATCTAAAACCTTTGTTGGTTGAAAAACCCTAAGAATTAGAAAAAAATGCATTCACGTTAGTCAGGTTGACAAATATTTAATCCTAAAATGTTTATCTAAGGTGATCTTATCATTAACCCTAGATTTGAATTAAATGGGTATATAAAAATGAAATGATACAAGATTTATAATTAGATATAATAGGCTAATTAAATGTTAAACTCAGATATAAGTATATGTTGAGATAGTCTAAATACAAAAAGTACAAATATGCTAGATATAGAAATGATAAAGAAGTGATGTACCTATATTTTTATGATGATAAAGAAATTTTTGATTTAGAATAGGCATAAATTATGTTGGAAAGATATTTTAGAATAGTCATCATACTCTAAATCTAATACTTCTTGCTCTCTAGATAGTAACGTTAACATGGGATGGTTGTGTTGACACTACTTCTAGGATTGACACTATTGTCATATATAAAATACATATTAGAATAAGATGTGACCACCTAAGTTATTTTTGGGTTTTTCTTCACCTTTACTTTGGTTCATTTAGATCTGGGTCATGGACTATCATTCCTTGTGAAATTGTAAAACCCTAGTTTTCCATCTTCATAGTGACCTTGGGGAAAAATGGGTTAGTTGGCATATGATGTCAAGCTGACCCCAATGACCCTAATATCAAAGGTCACTATCTACATATCCAATAATCTAGAAGAGGGCCTCATAATCATGTATTTATCCCTTATGTGTGAATCATGTAATATGTGTAAAGTAAGTACAATAATGATCTAGCTTGTAACTTGTCAAATTAGGTTCTTGGGCTATTTATTTAGTACTTTAGACTTGTAGATGTGATGTACCTATGAATAATATGTAAATAAGTAATTTTTATTCAATTTAATACTTGGTAGAATGATTTTTATAAGTTCCCTTGGTCTTTTTTCTAGGTTTTGTAGGTGAGGAATGAATGAGGGTTGATTGTGTATTTATATCAATCCATTTGGATTAATAACTCACATTAAATCACTTAGCTATACCATTAGGATAAATTTCATTTGTAAATTAAATGAATTTCAGGTACTAGACACTTGCATCAAGATAGGATAGTAGCATTGACACTATTGTCTATCCCAAACATTACTGTTTAGGGAGCATGAAAGCAGGGATAAGTTTAGAACTTGTAGAGATGGAAGATAAGTACATTCTAAGATGTTGGACAAGATGGAAGACCTGGGTCATCAACATAATATTTTAAAGTTATAAATGGTAAATAACTAAGAGTAATAACTAATGTTTGATTTTGCAAGTATCCAAGACTAAGGTTCTATATAATCATAAAATATTATCTACGCTATGGTTATAGTATTTTTTTCAATCAATGGTATAGATATACTCTTATTAGAGAATTGTTTATCTATGTTTTGTTTATCTCATGTCATTTTACCCATAATTACGTTTCTCTCTTTCCTCTTTCCTTCCCTCATGTTTACTTGGATCTATAATTTTTTCTCAAAAAATGTACACTGTGGTTTTGACCCTAGAAGTGTATCATGTATGATTATGGGGGTGGGCCCTTTTGACCCTTGTTTTGAGCCTCTCGTGTCATGTGAATTTGGTTGGTTGGATTGTTTGCTTGTTTCATGTTAGCTTGCATTCTAATATATTTCTGATTTAAATTCAAGAAGTCTATAAGTACAATAAATGTATTAGCATATAGGACATTAAATAGATATACAATCAATGTTTGAAAGTAGTCAATTCAAGTATTTAATGTAGTGATTCAAGAGATTAAGTAAATGTGAATAATTTATTAGTAAAAGAAACATTAATTGTAACATGAAAAGTCATATAAACTACACTCTATCATCATTGAATTACCACACTAAATTATTTATACTTGGTTCATTACTTGTAATATTGTGATGTGTAAAGGGACTTTATAAGTAGTCAGTGCTAAAAAACACAAGCCCCAAAATGCCCATTTTCCTTATCCATTATAGGTTTAGTTGACTTATTAGGGTTTGAAGGAGCTTATTTTCCCATCGATATGCATAAATTTTTAGAAATAATAATGAATTTTTTGGACCCTTATACTAGGCAAACAAAGTTGTCAAATAATTTTTTCATCATTTATTGTTTTTCATGTTTGGCATCATGGATTAATTAATGGTCCTACTCTTTCAAAACTCCTTGCATGGTTCTTGGAGCAATATTTGTTTTCCTTAGGTTTTTGGGTTTGATTTACCTTATTTTTTGGACTTGTTTTACATTGTTTAATCCTGATTAGTATTTATTTATTGGTGTGAAACTTGATATTCCTCTAAACCCCTATTTTGTCATATATTTCAACTAAAAAATTAAGTATGAATATAATCTATTTTTATTATTTTTAGTTTGATTAGGTTTATTCACAATGTATATGAATAAATGTTATGTAATTTTAAATAGATCAATTTATTTATAAAATAGTTACAAGGGTAAACTAAAAGTTTGATTAACAATTTACTATATACATGATGTTCACTTAAACACAAGCAAGCCAAACTTTTGATTGATATGTGATGTATATTTAAGATATATATGGCATCTCTAAAGATGCAAGTTTTTGGTCAAAACAAATTGAACTTAATTCCCAATTATCATCATGATGCTATGACAACATAATGCATACACATTCCATAATGTGTATGAATTATATTTAGTTTGAATTCAAAAACCAAATGTTTTTGCTCCAGATTCAATTCTCAAGCCAAAGGCTTGGACCTATCAACACATAGATGAATCAGAGAGTTTTAACCCAAAATAATCAACTTCCATCAAGCAATACACTATGAATTTCAATGATAACATTCATAAAATTATCACCATGATGATGAGCACACTCTAATCTTTCCAAATATATTATTTTTATAATTTTTGGATTGTTTTAAGGTTTCAATCTATATGTTTATTTCTAAATATAGCTTTTTTAGGTCACTACATGCCACAAATATACATGCGTATATATGTTTATGTATCTTTTCTTTGTTGATTTGAATGAAAAAAAATATATAATTACAAACTAGGCCTAATTCTACACACATTAAAAAAAAATAGTTTTCATTTTTTTTAGGTAGATAAGGGGGCTGCACATATGGTTCCATTTTTTTATCAATGTTCAAGTTATATTTACTTGTAAAATTAATAGAAAGAATATTCATTGAAAATTTATAAAAATTATAGGTTACAAACTAGATAATCATATCTAAATATTCACCAAATGGTTTTAAACAATATTAAATGATGCTTAAAAAATGAGGGGAACCACAACTAACTCTCTACTTTATTTTCCTAAAAATAATAGTTCATATTCAAATTTTTGATGTTTTACCTAGTTATAATTAACCATTTTTATTTTAAAAAAGTAGTGTTTTGGAAATTAGACTAAAAATTCTACAATTCATGTTCTTACACCATCCTCAAATTTTGAGTGTATTTATCTCAAATTATCTTTAGAAGTTCAAATCTCTCAATTTTTACGATAAACATCCATGGTTAGACCCATTTTTATCCCCCAACTTTATGCACTTACCTACATGTGTTACCAAAATATATTGTAGAATAACATATCAAATAAATGTATAAGATATAAGCACAAATGTAAGCATGTGTAAGTGTTAGAATATAATCACAACATGATAATGTAAAATGATCATAAAACAATACAACCTACATCAATCATGATCAATAGAATCACTATGCCTGAAATGTAGTGTGTCATGTGGGTAGAGGATAGGTCCAACATTTGCATGTTTATGTATCATGGATCTAGTGTATGTTTGTATCACACTCAAGTATCTATGAAACATATATGTGTAAATAAATGATATTTTATCTACTAACATAGAGTAAATAACATATGCAAAAGCTAGAAAACATGTTTTAGATGATATTTTATGATTATATAGCACCTTAATCTTGTACACTTGGAGAATTCAGACCTCAGTTCTTTACCTTTTCTACTTCTACAAGTCTTACATATGCTATCTTTTTACCCCTTTGGCCTATATCTCTTATTATAATTAGTTTTATATTGATGACCTCAATTAGAATACACCATAGTAAAGGTAAAGTAAAACTCAAAAACATGCAAGTGGTCACATCTTGTTTTAGTGGATATTACATACAAGACACTAGCATATATCCCCAACAATAGCATCAATATAATCATCCTGGGCTGATGTTACTGTCTAGAGAGCTAAATGTGTCAAATTTAGAATCTCCTTCATACCTACTTTTATCCTATTCCAAATCCAAAACTACATTAACATCAAAATAATCTAAGTACTTCACTTCTTTGTCATTTCTATATCTATCATAGTTTTGTTTTCCATATCTAGACTATCTCATCACAATAAATTTAGTGTATGATTATATCTAAGTTTAGCATCTAATTAGTCTACTATAGATATGATTATCACTCTTTTGCCATTTCATTTCTGCATACCCCTTTAACAATTTAGATAACCCTAAATATAGATTTCATTTTAGGATGAAACATTTGGTGTACGTAGTTTTTTAACATAAAAAACCTAAGCATACCCTTTGGGATGATTATTACCTACTTTGTCCTAACATTTATTTACTTCATATATTTTATCATGGATGATATTGATTGCTTTGATGACTATAATTATGAAACTATCCAATTCTCCCTCAATTAAAGAATTAAAATTAGATAATCTTTCATTATTCCAAGTGCTAAAGTATGTAATATGGAAGCCTTGAATGGTGGTAGTTATTATCCCTCTAATCAGGCCCATGGTCCCACCACTTCAAGATATGAGTTGATCCATATTATGGAAGACAAAAATCCTTTATCCATACTTTTTATACCAACATTATATGGCATTGGCATTTGATAGTTAAAAAAGTATGGATACTAAGGACAAGGATTGGGAAAACATGATCAAGGTATAACCCACCCTATATCTCTTAAGCATAGAAATACAAATAGGAAAGAGTTGGGATTTTCAAACACATCCTTGAATCACCAACCATTCAATCCAATTAAACATGTACACTTTACCAAAAAAGTGGGTACATATGACTAAGAGGTTCCTCCATTTGATCGTCAAAATATTTGACAATTACATAAAAATATTATGGTTGATGTGTAAATAACTGCTAAAGGGTACATGTCTTCAAAAAAATTTATTAAACCCCCCAACATTTATACATTTACAAACAATATTCCTCTATTCAAGGGTGATGGTTTTTTCCTACCTTAATTTAAAACACTTTTTATATCAAAAACATTATCATTACCAAACTTTTCTAAAGTTAAAATTGTTATACCATAACCAAAGGAAAATGAAATTTTTTTTTCAAATGGTACAAGTTATTCAAACGATATACCAAATGTACCAAATTTCAAATATCTCATATCATTATCAAAATTTCCTAAATTTAATGTTCATGAACTTGCACTTATTATAATTAAGGATGATGATAATCATATGCCTAGATTCAAAAGAGGTGGTGGGTTGCAACCACAAATAACACCTATGACAAAAACCTCTATCCCCATATAATATCTAATGTCTATGATAACCATTATTTGGACCTTCAAAATCAAGTTTCTATACTCCAAATGCAAATGGCTTTCTATAATGATAATGCACAGGTTACCCCATTCAATAATCAACTTCTTACACAATGTATACTTGAATATACTTATCCCCAAGATTTTGAATTACCATATGTACCCCTCTTTTTGAGACACAAGGACCCATTCAACCACATGATTATATATTTACATTATTTTGGTCAATGGGTATAAGATGTTGAAATATTGCTAAATTTTTTCCATATGAGTATTTCCAATGACTCAAAATTGGTTATATAGTTTACCAAATGTTTCCTTACATATTTTATTATATTTGGAAGATGATTTTTTATGGATTTTGATATCCATAGGGTTCCAAAACTTACATTATAACATTTTCACAATTTCAAATAATGTGATGATGATTCCCTTCAAGATTATACTTTTTGATTCAAAATTATATTATATTAGCTATCATTTAGACCTTTAAATTTGGAATTACAATTTATCTTTAGTAGAGGCCTTTTACCCCCATTAAAGGAAAGGACATTACATAAACAATATGAATAATTTACTATTTACATAATGACGTGCATAGATATGCTTCCTTCATAATTACTCATTCAAAAAAACTTAACATATCTCCCTCCAAATACAAAAGATTTATCCCTCACATAAAGGATGGAAATAGCTTACCTAAGGAGCATTATTAACAAAAATGTGGTATCCTAATGTCTATATGACCAATTCACAAATGTTACTTAACATGGGGCCAATCTAAGGTCAACATATTATATAAAAATCTACAAATTAACAACACAAAAACAATTCATGTCAACAAGATTTAACAATTACATTATACATGGGTGTTGTTTATTCTAGGTTTAACCATATTGATCCTACACAAACCAAAATCACTTGCCATATAAATCACTTTTAGAATCTTGGTTTTAAACTAAAAGACTTGCAAAAGAAGGTCTCTTAGAAATACTCCTTGGGAAACATAAAAATACTAATTATTTGTGGTCCTAAAGTAATTCAAACATAGGTTTGGGTTATACATGCCACATCTCCATATGAATTTACACTAAGAACTCTTTGGCTATATTAGGTGAAAGAAAAAATTAATTTAAAATAGCAAGGTATTTTATTTATTCATGAAGGCACATTAATACATATTCCAAATGATAGCATTACATATTTTGTGATACATGTAAAATGTGAGGAGGAACATGCTATATACATTTTAAACCTATACAATCATGATTAAAACAATGTAAAAGATCCAACTTAAAGTTGTAAGGTTCACAATGGGGGATATATCTATGACCATACATTGGATATCATCAGAGCATGGTTTTTCCTCTTCAAAAATTCCAAAAATACTCAAAAAATAAAAAATACTTACAAAAATCTAAAAACACTTTCAACACTTACATGTTCCATTGGCTCATTGGCATCCATGTGTTACTTTCATGTTGATGTACAACATACTCAGTTGCTCCTACATACATATATGTGTCACACTTCTACTTGAGTGTGATACAAGCATACACAGATACATGGTACATTCACATATTTAAATTTTGGGCTTTCTATCTACTCATGCCATATGGATATTGGGGGGATATAATTATTTGGTCTTGATACACATAGGTTATATGGTACAATGATAACTTGACATTATCATGTTTGAGATTACATATGTACTTACACATGCCTATTATCCATGATCATATATTACATATGGTAATTGATATGCTATGCACTTGACATTTTTCATAACACATTGGATCCATTAGTTAATTTGACATGTTTATGTTGGTTGCTTATGATTTGATTTATGCACTTCCTTGAGTGTCTTTCCATGATATTGTATTCCTTATTCGAGCATTTGAATATGCTCCTTTATTTGTGTCCCCCATGCCTATGTATGATTTCATTGACATTTTTATATGTCATTGTCTATTGTATGGACATTTGAATATATCACCCTTACCCTTATGGACATTGACTAAGTCATGTCCCTTTTATTTTTTGGTATTTGAACATGCCCCACATTTTTGGTCACCTTAGACCATTATCTTTTGACTTGATTTTGAATGTTCCTATGTGTGTGCTTATTTACTTATTGAGCTTGTCTTGTCACTATCTAGATGTTTCCATGATATTTATCATGCATATTATGCCCACATGTGATCAAATTAGTTTTATGTGCTTTAATGTAATATATACCTAGACATGTTCCCTTTTATATGCTAGATGGTTACATTCATAGAGTATATAGTTATTTTATCATTTTGAGGTGAGGTAACTACCAATTCCTATCTTTACCTGTGGGGGGGTGGGTGAGATGGGGGCGGAGGGTGGGGGGTCGGGGGTGTACAAGAATATTAGTGGGGGAATGTCATAGATGAATATTCTACACATTTGGTATAGTTTCTAGATTTAGCAGGGTCATGATTTGGAAAAATGTTCTCCACACTCATTCATTATATGTTACTTATATCAGTTTCCAAATTTAGTGGGGGCATGATTTGAAAGCATGTTCTCCACACTCATTTAGTATATGGTACTTGTATCAGTTTTCATATTTGGTAGGGGTATGATTTGGAATCATGTTCTCCACACTCATTCAATATATGGTGCATATATTGATATTTTTAGGTTTAGTAGGGACATGTAATATGGGCATGGCTTTTACACATTCAAAGTTCTCAAATTCAGTGGGGGCATGCTTAGGAAGCATGTTCTCCACACCTATTTAGTATTCAGATATCCATATTATAGTGGGGGCATGTTTTGGAAACATGTCCTCCATATTGGTACTTATATCATTTTTCATATTTGTCCATATATAGTGAGGACATTCTATAGAAGCATGTCCTTCACACTTACATAGTTATATGATTCAGATTCACAATTGTGGAAAAATTCTATACATTTATACTATTGTTATATACAATTTCATCATGAGACATTTAGGATACATATGCTATGCAACATGTGCCTAATATTTCAAAATATAAATTAATTTCAGATTCCAAAATTCTTTTATGGATTATTACCATATCATGGACTTTTTGTAATAATAACTTATAAACTTTTACAAATTTTATTGAGCCAATATAATATAATAGTTGGATCACTTTTTGGTATGGTTGAGGTGATCAAATCACTCAATCTTCCCAAGTTTTTAGTTTGAATTTGATCATCCAACCTCACCAAGTTATAAGTATCATTGGGTTGCATAGTTGAGCTAATATCAACTACCAAATGGCACTTCACTTTTGCTCTAAAGTTGGGGGCATGTTTCTCTCTCTATGTGTGTGTGTGTGTGTGTGTGTGTGTGTGTGTGTGTGTGTGTGTACATATATATATATATATATATATATATATATATATATATATATATATATATATATATATATATATATATACATATATATATATGTATATATATATATATACATGTATATACATACATATATATATATATATATATATATATATATATACATGTATATATATATATACATGTATATATACATATATACATATATATATATATATATATATATGTATATATATGTGTGTGTGTGTGTGTGTGTGTGTGTATATATATATGTATGTATATATATATATATATGTGTGTGTGTGTGTGTATATATATGTGTGTATACACACACACACATATGCACATTAAATTTTTTTATCTATATTTGTCTCAATCTCAATTTCAGATTCTTACAATGATACATCTTTTTCAAAACAACTTGCCAATAGGCAAGGTGATTACATCGACACACAAGTGTACTTTTAAACCCTGCTCTTTCAATTTCAATTAATTTTAGGTAATTTTAACCTAGATTATATGCATTGATTTTTTAATGTAACATGTTGATGGTTGTAGGTCATTCACTATAAAATCACTTAATTTGGGCACATGTAAAGACAAGGTGTGCATACACACCCAGGTATGCAGTCTTTTCTTTTTAACTAGCAATTTCATTAACTAGAGGGGGGGGGGAGGGGTTGGAGTTGTGTGGGAGTATTAGTGGGGGCATGTCATAGATGAATATTCTACACATTTGGTATAGTTTCTATATTTAGCAGGGTCATGCTTTGGAAACATGTTCTCCACACTCCTTCATTATATGTTACTTATATCAGTTTCCAAATTTAGTGGGGGCATGATTTGGAAGCATGTTCTCCACACTCATTTAGTATATGGTACTTGTATCAGTTTTCATATTTGGTAGGGGTATGATTTGGAATCATGTTCTCCACACTCATTCAACATATGGTGCATATATTGATATTTTTAGGTTTAGTAGGGACATGTAATATGGGCATGGATTTTACACATTCAAAGTTCTCAAATTTAGTGGGGGCATGCTTAGGAAGCATGTTCTCCACACCTATTTAGTATTCAGATATCCATATTATAGTGGGGGCATGTTTTAGAAACATGTCCTCCATATTGGTACTTATATCAATTTTCATATTTGTCCATATATATTGAGGGCATTCTATAGAAACATGTCCTTCACACTTACATAGTTATCTAAATTGGCAAAAGCACATAGTTATATGATTTAGATTCATAATTGTGAAAAAATTCTATACATTTATACTATTTTTATATACAATTTCATCATGAGACATTTAGGATACATATGCTATGAAACATGTGCCTAATATTTCAAAATATAAATTAATTTCAGATTCCAAAATTCTTTTATGAATTATTACCATATCTTGGAGTTTTTGTAGTAATACCTCATAAACTTTTACAAACTTTATTGAGCCAATATAATATAGTAGTTGGATCACTTTTTGGAATGGTTGAGGTGATCAAATCACTCACTCTTCCCAAATTTTTAGTTTGGACTTGATCATCCAACCTCACCAGGTTATAAGTATCATTGGGTTGCATAGTTGAGCTAATATCAACTACCAAATGGCACCTGACTTTTTCTCTAAAGTTGGGGGCATGTTTCTCTCTCTCTCTCTCTCTCTCTCTCTCTATATATATATATATATATATATATATATATATATATATATATATATATATATATATATATATGCACTTTAAAAAAAATTATCTATATTTGTCTCAATCTCAATTTTAGATCCTTACAATGATACATCTTTTTCAAAACAACTTGCCAATAGGCAAGGTGATTACATCGACACACAAGTGTACTCTTAAACCCTGCTCTTTTAATTTCAATTAATTTTAGGTAATTTTAACCTAGATTATATGCATTGATTTTTTAATGTAACATGCTGATGGTTGTAGGTCATTCACTAGAAAAGCACTTAATTTGAGCACATGCAAATACAAGATGTGCATACACAGCCAGGTATGCACTCTTTTCTTTTTAACTAGCAATTTCATTTACTAAATTAAAGGGGGGAAATGTAAATGATTTTTTATGATTATATAGAACTTTAGTCTTTTACGCTTGTCAAACTCAAACCTTAGATGTTTCTCTTAGCTCTTTACCTTTCCCAATTCTGCAAGTCTCACATCTGCTCTATAATTGTGCCCATTTGTCATATATCTCTTAGTCTAACTATTTTTATATTGATGACCCAAATCTAAATACACTAGAGCGAAGGTAAAGCAAAACCCAAAAGCATTTATGTGGTTACATCTTATTTTAACAAATATTCCATACAAGACACTAGCATTGAACCCAAACATTAGCATTAATGTAATTATCCTAGGCTAACATTACTATCCAAAGAGATAGAGGTGTAAAATATAGAATCTAATGATTATTCTAGAATCTCCTTCCTGCCTAATTTTAGTCTATTACAAATCAATAATTGCATTAGCATCAGAACAAGCTAAGTACTAAATCATTTCTTTATCATTTATATAGCTCACATAGTTGTACTTTCCATATTTAGACTATCTCAGTATAATAAATTTAGTGTATGCTTATATATGAGTTTAGCTTCTATTTAGTCTAATATAGATCTGATTATCACCCTTATGCCATTTTATTTATATATACCCCATTAACAATCTATATAACCCCAAATCTAGATTCTATTTTAGGTTTAAACACATGTAAATGCTAAATATTTTTGTATGTTTTTGTTTTATTTGAATGTTTTTGTATTTTCTTGATTATTTGGAAAAATTTTGATTTTTTTTTTTTAAATTTTTGAAATTAACTAGGAAAGAGAGGGCTAGCCAATGATACCATCTAAGGGATTCTCATAAGGTGCTATATAATTATAATATGCTATAAAAAACTAGACATGTTACCAAGGATCATGAATATGTGACAAATATAAAACCATATATTATTTAATACTATGAATATTTCTCATAAGAATTTATTGTCATGAATCAATAGTAGAAGTTGTTATAGTCTGTGGAGTAGTAGTAAAAGTTGTAGTGGTCTATATAACCCATTATTTAGTGTTTTATGAAAATATTGGTGAAATTTTTGGTCTTCTTACCCTCTCTAAGACATATTGATCTACTCTCAATAATTGGTCGGGGCATGAAGGTGTAAATAAAGGCTCTATAGAGTCCACTATGTATCTTTGATACAATGGCCTCTTAGTTATCAATCACCTAGGAAATGGGATTGGATTTTGCTTACCCTTTCACTCATGATTAATATTAATAATTTCTATGATTAGTTATCTTGGAAAAAACTTCCCTTGTTGTATTAGATGTTCATATTGAATTATTGAAACTATGATTACTCTATTAGTATAAATATACTTGAGATATTCATGCACTGTGAAAGGTACTATGTGGAGATTATTAATCCAAGGTCATCCCAATAACATATCAAAGACTCCCATATATGGTATAACTTAAAATGTTGTAGTCATATATACTAGACCAACTTGTAAAGGTAACTCAATCCCACCAATAACCTATTGTACTTTCCCATTGAATACTTTGACCATCTTGGTCAAAGGGTATAAATAATCACATATATATCCTAAATGTGTGAATAATGTCATAGTATATACGTTATCACTAGAACCATTATCAATGATAACACTACATATGGGTTTATGATCAATATGTGATCTAATAAATAATGAGTTAAGATCAGATTCATCATCCATAATTCAATTATCATCAAAAGTAATAGAATCTCTTTGAACCATAAGTGGTATATCATATGTAAGTGTGTTAATAATCTCGTATAATGGGTGACCATAATGTGCTGGAGGAGGATGTTCATTATATTCCATTTTAATTTTTATAAATCTTGAGATGAGAATAGGATAAGAGAGACATACAAATGCTAGGTAACAATCCATTGAAATAGGAAAAATTAGAAATAAATAATTACTACATTTGGAGACCTTTAGAGGCTAACAACCCTAGGGTAAGATAGGATTTGTACAAGAAAAATTATAGGTTGATTTCACCTAATGTTTAAAAAAATTGGAAATAAGGGTAAGGAGAGTAGCCTAATCAATTAAGGAATAAGTTACTCTAAAAATTAGACCAATTAAATAATTTAAATTAATAATATATTATAATATAGTGTTAAACTATGAAACTTTTATAAATATAGAAAGTACAATGCCAAATAGTAATTTCAATACTTAAACATGAATAAGATATAATAATTATCATATTTACTAATGTGCATGAATATTTGAGAAATATAAGTATAGAAATAATTAGGATGATTTTCATCTATGATTTGTCAGTTTCTATAAATTAGCTATCTATTATCCTAGACACTACTATCAAAATAGGGACACTAGTGTTGATACTTATATCTTGAGACTAATTCTTTTATATATAGTGAATTGCATGTCCTTTTATATAAATTTCACATTTGCCTATTAGGGTTCATTGTCACCTTGAAGATTGTCAACTGGGATCACATGCACAGATTCCAAATATAAGTGTTTTGATCAAAACCCTAGGTCCTCTAACTTGGGAATGTCACCTTGAAAAATGGGGGTTAATGGGCTAAAATGAATTCTATTTTATCTCAAATACCCCTCTATTAATGATCACTCCCTACATATCCACATACTCTGAAGAGGGCCTCAAACCGATTTAGTTATCCCCCTTATGTGGGATTGTGTGTGAACAATAGTTTAATATGCTATATATGAATGCATGTAATGATCTAGATTTAAACTTGAAAAATAATTATCATGGGCTTCTCTTTTAATTATTTATACCTATAAGAAGACTACTCCTATTATTGATTTGGAAATATGGAAGAATAAGACAATTTTATAATCTTCAGAGGTGATTTTTCTTAATATTTGATAATGTGTTCTTGAAAAGTAATTTATCATGATGAATGTAATTTTAATTGTATTTATATAACACATTTTGAAAATATTTTTTTGGAGGGTTAACTAAGACAAATAGGTTGACCCATACATGTTGAAGGATTTCAAAATTTGAGTGTTTTTAGGGTATAGACACTAGCATCAGGTCTAGGACATTAGAATTGACTCTAGTGTCATGTTGTAGATGGTAGTTTCTTAGAAAATAGATAATTGTTAAAGCTTTGAAACTGAAAATGCATGATATATATTAGGTTTTAATCATACTATGGGATATAAGTGATTTGGGTAATTATAATATTAAGTTTAGACCATATAATAATCATTTAGGCAAAATGAAATGGTGAACACAAGCCTTTCACTGGTGACAAGGTTTTGAATTGAAGGGTTGATCCTTAAGTGATATTTGTCAAGTATGCAAGACTAGTTTATCATGTAAAATCTAGGTTTAGCATCTACACAACCAAATTGAGAACACTTATAGATTGGAGCATGTAATGGCTATATTTAGTCCATTATTTATTTGTCTTATATGTTTCAATGTTTGGTTATCTCTTCCAAATCTTGGGATGATTTATTCCTGTCTCAGATACCAAGGTATTGATATGAGGTGTCATTTATTTAGGGATTGGATCTCTCACATTCTTTACTACAAGTGGATTCAAAGTACTAGGATTAATAATAGTTGGTGAAGTGTTTGTAATTACTTCTTAAATGGATCATTTATTTCATTTAATCATAAATTCAAATTGAACCTAGGTATTAACAAAATCTCATGCCTTAATATTATTATAATAAATTTTAAAATTTTAGACAACACCAAAAATCATACTCCCAATATGAAATCAGAGTTAAATCAAGGACAATGATGATCCAAAATTTATAAGATGAGAATGTTGACCTCATATCCCAATCAACAAGGCTTGGTAAACCCATTCAGATTTCAATCCTAGAAAAAGTCACAAGGGGAAATTAAGCATGGATAAAATTCAGTAGACTACATTCATGAATTTAAAACCAAGTTTTAGTGATCTTGTGATGTAATCAATGTCATGATAAGAATCAAGCTAGATTTTTAAAATAACAAGAAAGGTATTCATTAATGATATCAGGTACTAATGATCATGATTATGACAACAAGAAAATTAATGATTGAATCGGTTATATTTGGTGCTTCTTTGATTTTTTATTTATGTGATTTAGTGCTTGTTTGATCCCATTCTTATTCAATTTGGCACTTGTTTCATATGGAACTTGTTTGATTTGGTGCTAAAATGATTTAATATAAAATTGGATTTAAATTTCAAAGTGAAGTTTGGCATCAATCTAGTATTACATCAAAGTGGAATTAAAATTCAAAACCAAAACATCTAAGAGCTAATGTTTGTAAATTTGAGTTGAAGCCAAAAATAATTTCAAAGTTAGGCAATTACCACCAAGATAATTTAATATCAAATTGATCCCATTCACTATGCTATAGTTACTCACAAAATCTACTTGTCACATAATGGCTTGTTATTTGATGAGATAATTTTTTTAATATGATGTTATTGAATAGACCCAAAGTTTAAAGTGTTATGGAATGTAATGTTTATCCAAGTGGATATGGGTGACATAGGTGAGTCAAAATGGGCCAATGTTCATGGGTAATAGCTAAGCATTAAATTACTTTTTAATATTTAATCTTATTAATTCTATTAGAATTAATTTATTATGAGTCAATTTATAGAGTGGAAAAATCTGAGATAAATCAAATGTACTAGTGTGGTGGGTCCAATTCAAACATCAAGTGAATATAAAATTGTTTCAATTAGTTCTCTTTGGAATTAACTATTAATATCATGTTCAAATATCCACTAAAAATAATGTAATGAGTTCTCGAATATTAAAAAATGAAATGTGGGTAAACTCTAGTTAGGTAAAGTTGAGTCTTAAGTGCAGTTATAGGTCAAAAAGTAGTTTCTTAACTACTTTGATTGGACACATGTCTACATAAAGGATTATTATTCACTGTACAAAGGTTGGTTCTTCTTTATCTCATCCTTGGGAGAGAACATGATGCAATTTTATGTGTTGTGTGTAATTTTCATTAAATTGTTAATGGAATGCATTGGATTGTGTGATGTAAATCTATTATTTTATGAGTATTTGATATTATTCATTGGGGAAATGTGCCTTGCTATTCATGAATGAATCTATATGTTAAATTCTCATGTTTTATTTACTATGTGTAAGCCCTTGGATTTTCAAAATTTTATGTTGGATACCTTTGAGGATGTACTTTGTTCCAGGTATGATTATTTTAATTTTAAGGAATAATTTGATATTTCAAGTAATTTTTTCTCTTATTACATCTATTAATCTATATTTACATCTACATGTTAAAATATAGATTTCAATCCATTGTTGTTTCATGAAAAATGAATCATTATGTGAAAGGAGTAAAAGAGACTTTGCTTTCATTTCTAGCCAAAAATACAAAGGTGTTTCATAGTAATTCATAAATTGAAACTTCTCTAGTGATATACGTCACTCTCCTATTTTAAGTATGTCTTTCCACCTTTATAAGAATATGGTTTTCCATTGTTGAACAATCTAACCCATTTCATTTAAATCAGGGTTATCTAGGAGGTTCTCTACATTTATTCCATTTCTAGTTTCACACTCTCCCTTTCATCTTGTCTCATTCTTATTTCATTCTCCTCTATGATCTATCATTATTTTTATATTTTTGTTTCCTTTATAACTTTTGATTAAAAGTACCAAAAACCAAAAATGAGGGACTTGCCTCTCTAAAATGCAAAGGAAAATCACCTACTATGTGGTAATTTATACAATGTTTCAAGCTTATGTCATTTCCCATTGGGTGATTATGTGAAAAAACCCAAAAAATTACAATCATAAAATCTTTCCATTAATTTTTTGCTATACTTCTAGGGATTAAATTTATTTTGCATTCGATTTCCAATATTTCAAAGAACTTCCCTTGGAATGGATTTTGGTGACTCTATTGAAGCAAGGTACCTAGTGTCTATCATTTTTTATCCATGTTATGGTATTGATTTTACCAATCCCATGGGGAAAACATTTTTGTCCTTTGGCTTTGGCCCAAAATAATAAATTTCCTTTGGGTTTGAGGAAGATTTTGTTAGGGCTTGTTCCAAAGTCTTAGTAATAGTTTAGGTTAATATATTTATAATAAATTAAAGGGGAATGTTTATCATTTAAGATATAACATTTACATATTTTGGTTAAGTTATGTTTTAATAATGTTTTATGGGTAAAAAATCTCATATAAAGTTAAGTTTTTAGTTATTACTTAGTTGCTTGTTTTACCAATCTCTTGGTAAAACTATAAATATGTCGTAGATTGGTCATTCAAGGTTAACAGAATATAGGCATCCTTATGTACTTGAATAATTTTAATTAATAAAATAATTGTGGCCTACCTACTTAGACACAATATTACCCTATAGTAAACTACATTTGTGGATTTTACTCTAATACTATTAATGGTATTAGAGCATGATAAAAAAATTATTGGTAAAAGAGAGTGTGGTGAGGCTCCGTGAAAGATAAGGTGAAAGATAATAATCATGTGGTGAAAAATAATTTTGATGTGAAATCACACTTGTAGAGAAGGAAAATCCCGAGAAGAACAATTATGGGTATGCAAGTTTGAAATATGTTTCATTTTGCATGAACAAAACATTAAAAAGTAATGAATAATTGGAATTTTCAATATATTTATTAAATATATAGAGATTGAGATTAAATAATAAATAAACAGGCCTAAAGTTTTTGATTGTAGGCCCTTTGTGTGGTAAAATAGTCATATTCAAATCACTTGCAACCTAGATTTTTTAGAAGCCCATAGATCCTTTAGAAGCACTCCACATTTATCTGAAAGTCCAAATCCACTACTTATACATCCTTTAAAGGATTTAAAATCTAATTTTTGATTTTTTATGGCCTTCTAAATATTAATATAGTTTCCATGGCATTTTTATAAATTATTGGGAGTTTTAATGAGTTTTTAGAGCTTTTACATAACTAAAATTTCATCCAAATTGACCTACAAGCATTTAGAAACCATTTTTATGCATTATACTACATGTAAATTCACTTGTATGGCCTCCTAAACCTGTAATGGCATCCCCCTAACTAAATATCATATTTTTACCTTTTTTTGCTTCTGGTAAGTTGAAACCTACAAACACATTCAACTATACAGCTATGTACGGCCTTTTGCTTTCTCTAAGAGGGTTGTACAAATTTTTAAAGCTCCTTACTGATTCATGGAATCCTATACAACCCAAAACTAATATTTGTGGTCTTTTTTTCCATCTATAAATCTTAAAACTCATAAATTTCTACTTGTATAATCTTAATCCTCCCATGTGGTGTGTGTACACATTTTTAGAAGTTTGTGACATGAATCTGGATGTGATGCAGTAGAAAAAACACTAGTATGGTACTCCAAGCTTGAATATGGTTCTTATATAGTAGTATTTTTTATTAATCTTAAATTTTTAAACAAGTTTGGAAAATATTAGGGTTTTTGGGACCATAAGTAGCAACAACGCTTTTTATAATTTTTCACATGTGAACTTTTATTACATGGAAAAGTAATTTTTTAAATTTTTCCATAAGGAAAAATCATATTTAAAAATAATATCTTCTCTTTATGTGTTGTAAAAGCTCGTATAGTGATCAGTAAAGATTATTTTGTAATACCCTTAGAAGTTGGAGGTCCAAGGTTCAAATCCTCAAGTACACCTTTTTGGTCAAAATTGTTTTTGTCAAATTTATTGGTATATGCTTTTGGAATATTCATTTTTATAAATATATTTCATATGTACTTTTTTTTAACTTTTTCATAAATTAAATAAGCTTGTAAAAGAGTGACAAAGGTGGTATGTCGCAAGTGGGTGTAAAGGAGTAAAAAGGGTGTTTATTTTTTTGTGATAAGGGTGTAATTTTATTTTTTTGGTGTGGTTAGGTGAAAAACCCATCAAAAATCTTTCATAATCTCTATGTGGAGGTTAAGTGAAAAACTTTGTAGAAGCATTTTTTGTGCCAAGTGTTATTATGGGTGTGTTGTATTTTTATTTTTCACATTTATTTTGATTTTAAAATGCAAAAAATTTAGAATTTGCTTCTGATATTAATCATTTAAATATTTCTAATTATATTGATTGGAATACTTAATGGAATTATCATTAGTATTTAATGAATTGTGAGATGTTGTGAAGGATGAACATCCTGCGTTGCCCATGTCACAAGATAAACTTGATATTTTTAATATGCATGATTCCAAATATTTAGATTTAATCAAGTGTTTTTGCACTTAAAATACTTGCATTAGTATTGAAAACTCTCTCCATAGTTACACTACATGGAATACTTTATCTGATTTGTGCTATAAAAATCCTAAGCATAAAAAGATAGATATACATATGTAGTTATTTACTTTGCCATTAGAGGAAGATAGGGATATGTGAGAGTAAATGTTTAATTTGAAGAACATTGATACTAAATATACTAAGGTTGGGTTTGGTAAACTTGATGATGACCTCATTGTAACTGTTGCATTGAAAGGGTTACTTGTGTCCTATAGAAACTTTGTAGAATTTATTCATGTCTCTGATAAGATCACATGCATAATTTTTGATAAAATTGATGAGTTTATTATTCAACATGGCCTATATATACCCAATAAATTCAATAAAATTAAGGAATCCCATGTTACAAATTCCAATACTAGTTCTTATTCTTTTGGTCAACATAGCTATATAGGGAACAATTATAAAGGGTGTAGAATTTATAGAGGAGTGATATTTAAAAATAAAGGTAGAGGATACCATAAAAAAACTATTCTAATAAAAAATATATCCATTTTCATTCAAATGAGATGAGTGACAAAGGATGTGTTCACAACTCATGTAGAGGTAGAGGTAGATGTAGATCAAACATTCAATGTCTTAGATGTGGAAATTTTGGTCACATTGCTTCAAAGTGTAGGATTCATTTTGATAGAATTTAAAGGCAAAAAAAAGTGACAAAGTATAACTCTGATCAATATGTAGATCATTAATATGATGAATCAGGAAATGTTTCTCATGAATCTATTTTCTCAGCCTCAGGGGATATTGCTTATGTGGAATATGAGGCTAGATATGAGTTCACATATGTTTAGGTTTCTGATAGAAGTACAAACAAGCACATGACATTTAGGTGAGACTTATTTTGGAATTTCAAAGAAGCATCTCTCACTCTAGTATCCTTAGAAGATAAATCTAAGCATATTCCATAGGGATTTGGCTTTATTTTGATTCTTCTTCCCAATGGTTCTATTAAATACATGGATAATGTTTGGTATGTTCCTACATATCAAATACGTCATATTTCCTTCATAACTATTCCTAATAAGGGTTTTCAAACTATGCTTGAAAATGGGCCCATTTATATTAAATCTATCAAATAAGGCTACAAAACAATGTATATAGGTTATGAGGATGGGAATTTTTTTTATTTGCATTTTAAATCACTTACCCCCATAATGGAACTTGTAACAATTGTTGATACATGAAAATGTATAATATATACATATTGTTTATGGTATTTACATTATGGACATTTAAATTTTCACTCTTTAGTGGACTTATAAAGATACAACATGGTCAATGGTTTGCCTACTTTTTGAAAAGATAGTATTCTTTGTGAATCATGTGTTTTAGGCAAACCAATAGGGAAATTTTTTGTAAGATTTTTTCACGGTGAGATAATAGATGTTTGCAATTAGTTTATATTGATGTTTATGATATGAAAAAGTTATCCATTAGAGGGTGAAGGTATTTTGTGTTGTTTATTGATGACTTTTCTAGGATGACTTGGGTGTTTTATATGAAAAACAAATTAGAGGTTTTCACTAAGTTTGTTAAATGGTTAAACTTAGTTGAAAAAGAAAGAGGTTCAAAATTAGCTAATCTTCATTTAGATAATGATAGTAAATATAATTCAAATGATTTTTCATATTAATATTAAAAAAATGGAATCAAACGATAATATAATAATGCTTATACTCCAAAATAAAAAGGAGTTTTTGAATGAATTAACAAAACCTTAGAGGGCACAAATTGAGCTATGTTGCCTATAAACAACTTGATGATAAGTTTTGGGTAAAAACCATTGGTATTGCAATGTATTTGAGAAATAGATCCCCTACAACTGCATTTTTGGGTAAAAACTCCATATGAGGTTTGGAATGAGTTTAAACCAAAAGTAAAAAACTTGAAATTTTTTGGATGTATTTGTTTTACTTTAGATCCTGCTAAACATAGTGTTGTATTCAACACACCCCACCTTGAAAGAGGGGACCAATTCCTAAAATTGAAAGTCTTGTTCATCATTTGGGTTATGCATGTGTGTTTGGTTGGTTTTATTATCTATGGAAATTAGATGTTTTTAATATTAAATCACTTTGGGTACACCTGTTTTCTCCTATAACCCATTTCCATTGGAAGGACTTATTGAAACTAATCTATTAATGGAAATTTTATAATTTTGCTACATATGATAGGTATTCAGATTACTTATTTAGCTATATTATTTAGGGACATTTATTCAGCATAATGAACATTTTGGTCTTTGACACTCTGATTTTCAAAAGCTTTTGTTTGGTAAAATTCTATTTGGCACTTTAGTCTTCAGAATATTTTGGTCTTTGAGAGTTTTCAATTAATAAATTTTAATTAAAAATTTATTTTGGGCATTGTTCTGGTTGGGAACTTTCCATTAGATCATTTTG
The DNA here is from genome assembly GCA_037957365.1 of Torreya grandis. Classification (NCBI taxonomy): domain Eukaryota; kingdom Viridiplantae; phylum Streptophyta; class Pinopsida; order Cupressales; family Taxaceae; genus Torreya; species Torreya grandis. The sequence goes on from JARHVA010004436.1 coordinate 424,764, forward strand.
TTCAACAACTCTTATGTAGTGGCTTTATTTCAAAAACTTTAGTCTTTGGGAGTCTTCAAGAACTTTCACTTCGACAACTTTCATTTGGGAGATTTTTGGTCAGAACTCTGATCTTCGATAACTTACTCCAAAAAATCCTCCAAAATGGAAATTAGGTCTTCAAGGAAAAGTGTTATGTGCCTTGTCATTTAGGATAATTTTCACAAATCTCTTTGAAGAACATTTTGGTCTTTAGGGTCTTTCATTCAGATCTTTGGGCTATGAATGTGTGTTTGGATAGTTTTATTATCTATGGAAATTAGCCATTTTTAACATTAAATGAATCTGGGTGCACTTATTTTATATTGTAACCCATTTACATTAGGACTTATTGAAACTAATCTATTAATATAAATTTTAGAAGTTTGTTATGTATGACAAGTATTTGTATTTAATTATTTAGCTTTATTATTAGGGATCACTTATTCAACATTATGAACATTTCAGTCTTTAGAACTATGGTTTTCAAAAGATTTTATTAGGGAAATTTTTTTTGTAACTTTAGTCTCCAATATATTTTGGTCTTCAAGAACTTTCAATTGGGAACTTTCTTTCGGGCATCATTTCAACCGACAACTTTCAATTAGGAACTTTCCTTTAGATCATTTTGTTCAGCACCTCTTATGCAATGGCTTTATTTCATAGACTTTGGTCTTCAAGAATTTTTGGTCTCTGATGACTTTCATTTGGGATTTTTTTTGGTTAGAACTCTAATATTTGGCAACTTATTCTGACAAATCCTCTTGAATGATAATTTTGTCTTTAGGGAAAAGTTTTCTACACATTAGCTTTTAGGAAAAGTTTCACGAATCTCTCCAAAGAACATTTTAGTAATTGGGGTCTTTTGTTTGAGACATTTTCCTCACAAAATTAGATGATTCATCTCAAATGCAAATGTTAATTCCCAACTAAACCACATATTGACAAGTGTAAAAATAAGTTACACTGTGGCATCCCTGAATGAGTAAGCATCCTATGTGGCATGCCCATCAGGCCTAGGTGGTTAAATTAAAATTAAATAAAGGTAATGAGTTTGTGGACATTGGTGATTAATGGCACATGAACTGACCATGAATGTCAAAAAGCTATAACATTCATCCATTAACCAAACTCACATCCATTGATCATCATCAAGATCGAGCATATATTAACTTATATGAATTTAAAGCCCTAGTTACATTCAAACAAGTTGTATTTCATGTAACAAACTAAGAATCCACCACTACTAAAATCTATAACTCTACCAATACTTATAACCAATAATGGTGTCTTCATTTATAGCATACAGGTGAGCCCATGTGCCATCAATATTTTCTATTAAGGATTCAACAAAATCCCTAGATATAATTTTTGATGCAACATTATTTGATGGTCTATACACAAATTAATCAACTATATGGGAGGTCATATATAGCATAGATCCAGTCACTTATGAGGAAAACATCTCCATAAAATAAAAATTAGTTACAACTAACTTACTATCCTTCAAATTCTAAGCACTCTATTATGTATCTACTAATCCAAAATTCATGCCATGCATTGACTTATTGTGATACCTATTCTTCAAAGGGAGGATTATAGATGATGATTTCCTACACTATGTCAACAATAGCACCATCATCGCATATATATTAAGAGATGCATTTATGAGGTTTTTATGCTTATCCATTCTATATTCTACCTTTGATTTGCATAGTGTTATTGGTTTGAATAAGAGAAATAATGTAGAACAAGCATGAGGAAATGGATTCCCCTGGGAGAGACCTTCACACTCAAAGAAACCACCAAGAACCATATGCCCATTAAAAGTTTCTATATGGGAATCTGCATTAGTATGGCATTGTTAAACCATTTGTTTGGCCACTTGAGCATCTACTTATTTCATTTGGATTAGGTACCACTACTCGATCTATTGATCACCTTAGAGTGTACCTATGCATTAGGGCAGATTATCTGCACCAGCCTGTAAGAGTTGATGTTGCACAAGGAAAGGAAGCCCCAAGGTGGCATTTTTTACATGATGTCATAACATTTGGATGTGGTTATAGGGATTATCTATAGACATAATGGGGATTTTTGGGATCCAAATCTTGAATATATCAAGAATAGAATATGAAACATATAATCATTTGTTCACATCTATGCATAAACAAGGAACATCTATAGAATTATAGAGGATTTATATCCTCAAGTTTGGATGGAAATTCATGGTGAATTATTGGATAGGATATCTAAGAAAATTACTAATACACTCATGATATTGGGTGATTATTGGATGTACCTAGACTATATTGTTATCATGGTCATTAGACACAAGGTAACCCTCTTTATCTCCCCAAATATGTCCTAGACAAAGTTAATGAAAAGGAGATTGCATATCAATTATGGAATGAGATAGATGAGAACCTAACTAAGACTAAAAAGAGAACCTTCAATTGATCCCATCTCACAATTAGGAAGATGTGCTATACATACCCCAGACACTTCAAAGAGGCTAGTGGTGCTAGGAAGGCTTATCCCTTAGCTACTCTGACCCACAAAGATTGGGACCCCCATGGGAGAGTGCAATAATGAGTTCACAACCTAGGTATTCCCTAGAAGCATGAGCCTTTTGATCATGACTTATTATTTCTCAATAGAAATAATGATGCAAAAGTCAAAGAAAGGACTAGGACTTATAGACACCTAAAATTTGCCATAATTGGCTTCCAACTAGACTTCAAACTGATTCCTACCAACCATTGCAAATTAAGCCTAAGAATCACTAAACATCCTAAATATACTTGTGCATCATCCATCAAAGCTCAAAATCATGTTGATACATCCATAATTAGAGTATCATATCAAATGCAATAATAAACTCTCATAGATTCATACCTAATCACCTTGCAGCATCACAACTATCAATTTGGCCTATAGACCTATTACGTGGGGCACTTGCACACTTAAATCAAATCTTGAAATAGCTAAAAGGATAATTAAAATCAATTAACAATTTAAACAAGATTAAATGCCTAGTTAATTTATCCATTTGTAATTAATGAATATCTAAAAAAGAAAATTCAAAATATCCTAGCCTTTCATCATTGCCTTTATGAGTTATCAAGCTCTTTGAAAATATCCTAAAATATCTAATTTAAGAACCATGCCTAGTAACTGAAAATCATAATTACTTGACAACTATTAACTCTAATATAATTAAATTTAACTCACCAAGGGTTAGTTTTAACCCATTCAAAGCCTAAAATCAACCTTAACTCACCTTCGATGATAGTTAATTCTTAAGGCTATAAATATGAGGCCATACCTCTTCATTTCTAAGTTTGGACATTATAGAGTTATTATGCAGGATTTGCTCCATAGAACTCATGATAATAGTGTTATCATGGCTTAATTTTAAGCTAATCAATCAAAAACCAAGGTACCAAGTAGAGAAGGACCCAAGAAACCTTTATTAATGAAGACTTCTTGATGCACAAGCCAAAAAATCCATTCAATAAAACCATTTGTATCTCCAAGGAAGGTAAAAGAGTTATGTCTTTTATGTTTTTGTTGTGATTTTATTTAGTTTTTGTTACATAAGCTCTCCCTAGTGTCTAGGCTAGAGATGTTAGGAATTTAGTCTGTTTATTTCATTGGTTTTATGAGACTAACACAAGACTAACCTCCCCTCTATGTCAAATTATTAGTTCATATGTTGGCATGCCTAGTGGGATGAAAAATAAGGATATTAATATGAAACTAGTTTTTCTAATGGATGCTTTAAAATATTCAAAATTCAAGTTTTAAATTTAGTTTTTAAATTTTTATATTTTTAGTGACTCACAAGTGATCGATGTTATTTTCTTTCAAATTTGATAGATACCAATGTCAATTATCCCATCTTAGAGTCAATTACTAAAACTGACATCGATCCTTGTGTGAAAAGCATATCACAATAAAAACACGATTAATGAGGGTTTTCTTGATTTTTTTATTTTTATTTTGTGTCTAAGATCCTGAATATTGTTTGTTTAACCATTTCCTTGTATGATCTAGTGAGAGTTGTTGGTTTTAAGAACATTTTACTAATAGTCTTTTTATGAAAACCATATTGTGTTTTTTCTATGTTTTTGTAAGAACCAACATCAATCTTCTTGACTGACTCAATATCTATGTAATGACTGATGTTGATCCCTATGTGGATCAACATTGATCCTTGCATGGACTGACATCGATCCCTATGTGAGATAAAAAATAGGAAACTGGAGAGCTCATTATAAAATATTGTTTGCTCACCTGAATTTGGACTTCTAAGCAAAAAAACCCTCTAAGAATTTATAGGTCCTAAGGTGGAAAAACCAAAGTTTGGACATGGTTAAATCTTACACACTTTATTTTTGTTGCTTAAAATTAACTTAGTTATTTTCATGCCTTAGTTATTTTCAAATTTTTTTGCAAAAGTTTTTTCCAGATAACTAATGCTAAGGGGCTCAAATTCCATAACATACTTTATTTTGGTGAACTAAAATAAACTTTCACATTTAGTTACATATTCCTAAGAGTTGTTCATTTTATGTTTGTTTGTTAAAAGTTATTTATTTTATCAAAATGAGTGATGTGTGTATGATTTCCCTCCATCTCCTTAAGGGAAATTAGGTGACCAAAAGTGCTCATTATTTTCCTTTGTCGCTTTAGTCCAAAAGCAAGAAAATAAAGTCACTAATTTCCTCCCCAAATCTATATGGTTTGGGTGACCCAAAACAACCCTAAAGACTTTTCACCTTTCTTTATTTTCATGAATTTTGGCTTGTGAGCAGGAGTTCATCGCCTCCTCATGGGTTCTCTAGGGAAGTGTTCACCTAGGAATTCATCTCCCAGCATTGTTTCAATCCCACTCCATAGTGGGGTATATAAATTGAGTTGGTGATCTTTTGGGATGCTAGTTTGAGTAGTTAAACTACCTTCATTAATGATTGTTACCCTTACAATGTATCATCAACTCAAACATCGCACTACACTAAGCAAGAGATGAATGTAATGGTTGTGAAAGGATAAGACCTTTTCAAAATAATCCAATTAACATGGATCCAATTTATGTGAGTATTTATTTTGTTAGCCACACTTGGGACCATTTAGAAATGAGAAAAAATTTATAGTTTAGAACAACCCCACTTACCATAGACATACTGTTGATGCAGGGCAAGCAGCTTGAAGTTCCATGTTGTAGTAAAAACTCTTGAGAGAAGAGGGGACCTTAAAACCCTACTTTTCATGAACTTTTACTTTTTAGATTAATAATTAAAATCCTCTTAAGAGAGAGTATATTGATGGAATTTGATAGTATTATTCAACCTTGTTAGTTTTAGGATTTAGGACATTACATTTAGGTTTTTGTGTCATTTTATCCTTTATTGCATGGTTTTTAGTCAAAATATCTATTTTATTTATCTTACCATGGAAAAATGAGTCTGTTTTATACATCACTCCTTTATTTGAGGAGGCATTATGTTATCTATTTGATACCATACCTACGCCTTAGTCTTTTGACAAATCTTGTTTGTATTCTTATTTGATTGAAAAAGGTGTCATTATGCTTCCCAATTCATTTTGAATCTTGTGCCTTTAAGTCTTGAAATAAGCCATTGACCTCATCTTTAGAGTTTGAAAACATTGTTACACTTCTCAAATTATTTCACAATCTTGTTTGCCTTGTGTCTAAAATTCCACTTTCAGAACCAAATCCACATGTGCCTTTAGGATCTTTACTTAGTGTTGTTATACTATTCATTCTTATCTAGCTTGTTTATTTAAAGAAGCCTAATTTTTCTAAATTGAGTTTGAAATTATCCTTGCCAAGTTCAAATCCAAACATTTATTTATTTCTACATGTGCCTTGTGTATTTTTGGCCTAGACATCAATCTTTCTCTTTTGTGTTGTACAACTTAGGTTAATTATTTATTCATTTTGAAAACTATTTTTGTGCTTCGATTTGAAGAAGTAGCCTATCTCCATATGTCTAGAGTTTCATGCCTTATACCGATTGGCCAAGTTCATGTTTAAATCTTAATGCCTATTTTATCCCAAATTATTTTAATTTTTTTTGAATAAATCTCATACCTTGTTTTGTTTTAAGTCTAGCTTTTGTGCCTTTTCCAAAAGACCTAACACATGCTTATTTTGAGCTTAGCTTTTGTGCCTTCTCTGAAATACCTAGTAACTTTTGTTTTCTTAGATTATATTTTTTTAAACACTTTACACCTAGAGTTTCGCATTCCATTTTTTATTTGGCCACTTGTGTGATACATTTGATGTTAGAAATTTTATGTTAGATTATTTTATACCAAGTTTTAGCGTAGACCGTTTGGAGATACAGTTCCACTTTTCAACCTAGTTATACCAATTTAAAACCATTTATCATTTGGACATTATTTTAAAAGTTTGTATAACTCTAAGCCTTTTCATGAAACATTCATCATTGATTTGAATATATCTCACTATACTTGTATCAAAGCCATGTATAATATAAGATATGATAATGTGGTCTCACAAGAAGAATTTGTTCAATACCATTATAGTGATGATGTAATTTGTGAGGAAGATCCCTATCCTACTTAAAACACTCAATCTAGGGAACAAATAAAAGATACTTTAGCTCACTATTTGGTTAACATGCCTCCATACTCAAAGTAGGACCAAGAATAAATAGTGCATTACCTAGCTAATGTACCATTAATTATGGACCAAGTTAAATAACAACCGTATTACGTTAGGATGCCATCAACACACCATTTGTTTGATCATCACTTGCTTGCAAACAAGGATGAAATTTTAATCAAATCTACAGAGGTAAGAGCCAAGTTTCCAATAGACTCCCCCCATGAAAACTTGTCTAATATAATTAGAGTGCCTTTAACTATGCCTTACAACCAACCCATTAAAAAAGCCTCTTCTAGAAATATTTAAGTGCTCATTTCAATGACATACCAAGACCCACATATTATTTTCATAGGAAAAGGCCTCATGGAGGACTATTTTATACAAATGCAGATTTCATATTAGACCTATTTGAACTTAGCACGCAATTTCAATAACATGATTATGTCAAATGATCCACTTATCCAGCTAGATCATTTAATAAAAGTCTTAATCAAATTAATAGGCCAAGAAAATTTGGGTATAAATCCATTCACAAAAAACATTTCAGTTAGAGACATGTTCAATGCCCTAGCTATCAAATAGGTGTCTACTACTTCTATGTAGACAAAAGTGCCAAACACAGTGGATAACATGCAAGTGTCATCTAATCTAGGCTAAAGTGATGTAAATGCATCAACAATTAGTCCAAAAAAATGTCTTTAGTAAACACCATGCGTGGTCCACAATAATAGGGGTAGGAACTTCTACCTCTTAACCACAACAAGCTACTTCTAATCCTTAACCAACTACTTCATCAAGTACGTAAACATAAGGATTAAGTAGTCAAGCAACAACTAGTGCCTTACCTCAACAAAATGTGATGAATTTTACTTCACCATAATATGTTATGACTAAAATTCCATAATAATAGGAAAAATTAAATATACCAATACAACAGAGGTAAAACATTATGTCACCTCAGCAAGGGGCAACCAATGTTCCACCTCGTTAGGTAGTGACTAGTATACCTCAATAGTCATAGACTAACATGCTTTCATAATCATAAACATTGTCTAATAAATAATGTATGTCCATTGATCAATGACAAATATCAAATATCTAATAATCATCTACTTCATAGCAAGTATTTGCATAACTAAATGGTACTATTGTTTGATAAGTACCAATTAGGCAGCAATTGCCTTTCATTCCAAATATGCCATAAATTCAATGATAGGGCCTTATTTCACAATAATTTCCCTTTATTTGGACAAGTTTGACTAGTTTATAGTAAGTACCTAATCAAACTCAATAGGTGTAGTACTACATCCCTAGATATATGCTTCCATCTCAACCATAATTCCCTCAAACCATATCTATATATTGAATCTGAACCAAAATATCGCACCTCAATGCATGTATTTTCAACAAGCTCATCCCAATCCATAGATGCATATTTTTGTTCATTTTCATAACCAAAACAACATTCCACAATAAACGATGCCAACATTATACCCCAATCAAGGTAATCCACCTTTGATTGCCCAACCTCCATCTCGGCCCAATATTCCATCTAGTTTCCTGGTTTAAGAACTATAGTAAATGAAGGATGTCATTACCACCATTCAAGTCAGGAAGTAGACCCATAAGTTTAAGTTGGATGATGTGTGTTCATACCTATTCAATATAGAGTATCTATAGATACCATTTTTTCTAGGGTAGGAACCACCAAAATTTGACAAATACAAGGGTAAAGGAAACCCAAAGGCCCATTTAGCTAAATTATTTATTGCTTTCCAACCAGTGGCTTATAGTGACATATATCTCCTAATTTTTTTCCTCAGCTTCTAGTAGGATAGGCTTTGAAGTGGTTCCCAAAATTTTTAAAGAACTCAGTATCTGATTTGATGACCTTTTTGACAAGTTTGTGTAACATTTCTTATACAATCTTGAATATGAGACTTCATTGGTAGATTTGACTCAAGCCAAAAAAAGGTTAGTGAAATTTTTGTAATCTATCTAAAATGATGGAGATCACTTGATATTCATTTCACTCATAGCTTACCAGATAAATAATTAACCATTGTGTTTACTAAAATTTTGTATAGTGAGATATCTTACCATTCAGAAATACAATATGGACACATTTTTAAGGATATTATTGATAAAGGTTTACTAATAAAAAAGGCCCTTATTAAAAAAGGTATTATCAATCTCACCTCATTAAACCAAAATTAAAATCAAAACCAAGAAAATGGACAAAATAAGAACCAAAACCAAGTCCAATTATAAGCATCAACACTAGCCTAGACCAGTAATTATGAAAATTCCAATCAATTTAATCACAACAAGAATTTTGTTGTAAATGGATTAATTGAGTCATGACATGTCCAAATCATGTAAATACTGTCTACTCAACCAACATCGTAAATGCAAATTAATCCTCACCAATAACCTATTTAGCAAGCATAACCTTCATGCAGACTAGATTAGTTCAACAAACATAATAACCCTTGCCTTTACAAACCCTTATCCAAGGATAAATATGATTACTCTTCACATCTTTAGTGACCTTGGATAACCAATTGAATCTATGTTTTTCAATTTAACCACTGTTGATTTGATTATTTGGCCTATACTAAAGCACTATCCTAAGGACATTCCTTATCCAAATTGGTATAGAGAAAATGAATTATATGAATACCATTAGGTTAATAGGAATAATTTACATCATTATATGCATATCAATCACCTTATTTAAAATATTTTAAAAATGGGGAGATAATATTAGATAACAGAGCTTCTACATCTAATTAAAACTTGGGTATTTATCAAAACCCTTTTCCACAACATAATAACAACCAATAGTAGAAACAACCAAGTCCAAAACAACAGAAACAATAGTACCAATATTCAAGATAATTTTTGTAAGCACAATTACTGAGGGGGGATAAATCAGTCTTCAAAACTTTTGCAAATTTACTATATCATTCATGAACTATTCAAAATAATAGAGTGAACTAGCAACATATTAAGAGCCATGAACACAAAATAAAAGCATAACACATATAATAATTATTTAGGTGGAAAACCCTCAAGGGGAAGAAAACCCACTAATGATTCAAGTGGACTATAGTCTTATAAGACAAACATTAATATTTAGTGAAGCACTAACTTCACTTGGAGCATTAACGCTAACTAGCTAAGAACTAACTCCATTAGGCTTTAGCAATCACGCACTTGCAAGGAGGAACCAACCCCTTAGATGACTTAGCACCAACTTATCCACCTCAAACCCTTGATCACCTTTATAACACTTTGTTTTTTGATACAATAGATGATGATCTTCTTTTTTATCTCTTTACACACTCCTATCTTTCTCAAACTTGTCTCTAGCCTTCTTCACTTAATTCACCCTCTTCTTAACTTGGTTAGGTCATATGACCTTGATAATCATATATAGTACCCCTTTCATATCCTGATGATGGTTTATATTCACCATCTTGATAGACATCCTTTAGCTCTTCAAATTTCTATCTCATTTGATTTAACTCTCTCAATTTATAGCTAGACTATTAGGCCTTATTTTTATACTAGGTTATTGTTCATACACTCTTTGGTCATCCATAAAAACTTGCACATTTATATTTCCCAAAAAATAGTCCTTATTACATGCCACAAACATCAATAAAAAATTACAAATTTTTTGTCATAGTATATAGGACCAAAACCTCTTTTAGGCCTTAACGAGACCTAATTCAATTAGGCCTTCATTAGCACATGTCACCCTTTAAACACCTTGGAACACTCTCAGACTTCTTACATGGTATAAAAATATCATATTCCAATTAAATAGACCCATACCAAGATCATCTTATGTATATGATACCTTTTAACTCCAACCACCACTTGAAGCATGCCATAAGCACTATTCACAATTAGGCATGTGCATACCCAAAAAAAATGCCTTGAACAACTAAACCAAAAACACAATCTTTTCAAAAAAACATGGAAACAAATAATATACATAAAACTTTCAATACCACCACAACTTCACTAACTTCATTAGACTTCATTACACAGGTCAAAAGGACTCAAACCCTCTTCTACAAGTAGCCAACTCAGAACTACCAATTAGCCTCAAAAGACAATCATGGAAACAAAGACCTAAAACACTTATAGAACCACTTTCAGATATTTCCAATTCATGAATATGATCCTATAAGTTAATTATACTATTCTTAGATAGATAGATAATATGGTCAAATGGAAATATTAGTCTTGCAAACCAATCTCATATTCTTCTATCTCATTGTCTCATCTAAACTAGACAGGTCAACTTATGAGTAACATTTTCATCATAAAATGATATCCAAAACAACTATCTAACATGAAAATGTAATACAAGTCTTAAACAACATCTCCATGTACTTAAATTCATCCTTAATCAACTTCTCACTTTTATCTGGTTTTCTCATTGTTTGTACCATTAGGTCTATTAGCTACTGGTCAACTTGGATGACCAGTTTAGCACCCCTGAGGGATATAATCTTCTCATAAACCACCATGGTCATAAAATTAAATTCTCAAGATTCAACCTTCATTAATTTTTCAACATTGACTTGGTCAAATTTGACTACTACATCAAATCTCCAAGAAATAATGCCTTTCCTATAGGGTCCACTCACTCAACTGACAAACCAATCACACCTAGAGGTTCTTGGGAGAGTTGACTACAACCTAAATTACTTATTTGGTCATACCAATCCATTCTCATCACTTTAGAACAAAGTATTTCACATCATGTTTGAGTTAGGCTTCTTTGAGGATTTAAACCATCTTTTAGTCTTATTGATCATTCATAAAGTTTAGCCCCTCAATCTAGAAACCAATGCTTAGAACTTTGATCTAGGACCCTTCCTCATCTAGCATGAATATCTTAGGTTCTCATGTAGAGGTTACATGTGCAAATGAACACTTGAAGTTTTTTATCAGATTGAGAACCCTACATTTTATATACTTGAGAAACCTTAAAGCATTTTTTCTTACCTTGAAATTTGACTTGAAACTTGGTAAACACACCTAAAACAACCTATCACACCACTTATAATGCTCACATGCTCATTCTTGCCTTGGAAATTGATCCTAATACCCCTTTTGGTCACCATCTCTCTCTTTGCTCTTAAGGCCTTGACCTGTAAGTCACATTAGGCCTTGAAACTGACCTTCAAGTATCTTCACATGTGCTTTCCACCTCAATACATGCCCATACAACGTCTCGCATTCTCAATCAATGTCAAACATTCTTCATATGTCTTGTAAACAACTCATGTTACCTTATTAGGCCAAGGAGGGTCTAGAGGTGGTCTAGTTGCATACTAGATATGTTATTCTTACCCCTATAAGCTTACCATGAGACTCACCTGAGTGCTCCAAATCCTCATAATCATCCTTAAAATAACTTATATATCCTCTTATGCCTCTTTACATCCATTTTGCCAGTCCACCAATCTCATATCTTCTTACAAGGTCTCTTTATGCAATGACTAGTGTCATGACTAAGTTTCTCAAGCTCTTGAAACTTGACAACTAACCTTGAAACACGTATTTATGCTCTTATACATTTCTCACATGTATTACATGTTCCTTAGATAATGGCATACTTCTCAATGATGATATCAAACAAGAACATTCTTTAATAACATCATGAAAACCTTTCTTAAGAACCTTTGACATCAATGACAACATTAATGCCAAACTTCAATAACATGAACAATGATTAAAAATATCACTATTTGTCATTGATGGAAAAACATATTATATACCCATCATTCTTATATGTACATTTTGGTCTTTTTTCTCCTTTGACATAAATGATAAAGTGATGTATTCAACTCCTTGAATCACATTCCTTGCAACCAAAACACTCAACATATAGGACTTGTGAGTTTATGAGACATAATACAAACATGCTCCCCCTATCTCCATGCATACCTTATTATAAAAACTCACTTGTTCTTGGATCTAATGAGTATGATTAGTTCCCCTTAAGTTCTTGACTATTTTAATGATTTCTAGGGGTAGGAATTACACCTAATTCCTATCTTAAGTATTCAAAAGTTACCTTTAAAAGTGGTTTGGTCAAGATGTATACAATCTGATCATGTGTAGAAACATATTCAAGTTTGACACTTTATTCACTTACCTAATCTCTTATAAAATGATACCTGATGTGAATGTGTTTTGTCCTTGAGTGCATGATAGGGTTCCTTGAGATGTGTATGGCTCTTGTATTGTCATAATAGATAGGTCTAGGACCATCATACTCTACCTTGTAGTATTTTATGGTATGTCTCATCCATAGGACCTAAGTGTAACATGAAGCTGTTGCAATGTACTCAGCCTCAAAATTGGACAAATATATTAATGGTTGCTTCTTTCTAATCCATGAAACTAGGCACCCATCTAGAAATAAGGCTCCTCCACTGGCACTCTTCCTATCATATATGATTCCTACCCAATCTACATCTGTGCAGGCTATCAAATTGAACTCCTTGATTTTTAGATAACATAATCCATAGTCCATAGTCCCCTTAAGATACCTGAGTATAATTTTGACTACTTATAGATGATTCTCCTTTGGATCTGCTTGAAACCTTCCCATAAGACCTTTTGTCTGCATTATATTAGGTTTAGAGGCAATGGTGTATAACAAACTTCCAATCATTGACCCATATGGCATTTGATTAACCTTTAAAAACTCATCTTCCTTGCTCAAATTACATCCTATGATTATGGGTGTACTAAATTCCTTGTAATCTTCCATCTCAAACTTATTCAACATTCCTCTTATGTATTTATCTTCTGAGATGAATATACATTTTTCAGATTGAGTTATTTTCAACCTAAGAAAGAATGATAGTTATCTTAGAATGGACATCACAAAATATTTCTTCATCACCTCTAAAAAGGTTTTAGTCATTTTCTCATTGTTTCCACCAAATATGATGTCATCCACATAGACAGCTATAATCAGTTGATGGTCATCTTCCATCTTGATGTATAGACTACTATACGCAACTCCTCTTTTGAATCCTTGATCCAATAGATACTTATCTAATCTACCATACCAAGATTTAGGATATTTCTTTATACCATAGACAACCTTTTTCAACCTACAAACACAGTATTTATCATTTGATAGTGAGAACCCTTTAGGTTGCTCAATGTACACTTATGTTCCAAATTTCCATTCAAAAAGGCATATTTGACATCCATATGGTATACCTTAAATCTTTTGAATCTTGGATATGCTAGAAATAGTCTGATGGCCTCCAATATTTCTATTGGTGTAAATGTCTCCTCAAATTATATTTCTTCAACTTGTGCATATCCCTTGTATACCAATCTATCCTTATTCCTAGTGAATTCTCAATATTCATTCAACTTGTTTCTAAACACCAATTTTGTGTTAATGACATTCTTATCTTTAGGCCTAGGAACTAGTTCCCAAGTCTCATTCTTCTCTATTTGGTCTAACTCCTCATTCACAACACCTATCCAAAAAAATTCTTTGCTTGATTCTATAAGACTCTTAGGTTCAATATTAGATAATAGAGCAACATTCTCTTGATTTAGACTACTTACCAGTCTTCTCCTTGTTTGCATACATGCATTCTTATTGTCAATGATTTGAGATTCAAGATGATCTATTTATCTTGAGGGTCCTTTTGAGTCATATCTCTCTTCAACTTCTTATTTCTCATCAACCTCAATAGTGTCCTCTTTATTCTTTAAATCCTAATTTTCTAAAGTGTTCTTTGATTGTGACTGAGATTTCTTTTTTTTTTTATCAATCTTCACATTGGTGCTTTCCACTATCTTTGGTAGCCCCTTGTTATAACATATATATACTTATCTCATTGATGAGTATCCTAAGAATGTGCCTTCATCAAATGTAGAATCAAACTTACACAAATCTTCATCATCTCTTTTGATGAAACATTTGTTCCCAAACACTCTAATGTGTTCCACATTAGCAGGTTTGCCCTTCCACAGTTCATAAGGAGCCTTATTTCCACTAGTCCTTATCTATCCTCTATTCGAAATTTATATAGTAGTGCTTACTACCTTTGTCCAATATCCATCAGATAATATAGGCTCATTTAGTATAGTTATATCCATCTTTTGAACTATCTTGTCCTTCCTTTCCACTACCCCATTCTATTGAGGTGTCCTAGCTACTAATAACTATCTTCTTATTCCATGAACCTTAAAAAAGTCATCAAACTCATTGGACCAAAACTCTCCTCCTCTATCATATCTTAGGCACTTGATCTTCCCATTCTTCTCAATCTCAAAAAGATCCTTGACTGCCTTGAAATTATTAAGAGATTTTTATTTTTATTTCAAAAATGTAACTTAAGTCATTCTTATTTAATCATCTATGAGTAACATGAAGTATTTATATCCTTGAATGCTTTGAATTCATGTAAGCCCATAGAGATCAGTTTGTATTAGTTCCAAGGGTCTTGTATTAGAGTACTCCTTGGATTTGAGCCTTATTTTTGCTTGATTGCCATGTTGGCAAGCCTTACACACTATGTTTTCAAGGTTGGTGATATTAGGCATCTTATTCATAGATTTTTTAGTGCTAATCTTGAATATATTGTCAATGTTTAGGTGACCTAACCTTTTGTGGCATAACCAACTTTTGTCTATATTACTATTAAAGCATATCTCCTTCTTGATCTCATTCAATACATATAGGTTGTTCTTAGTCCTCTTGTCATTGGCAATTAGCCTACCTGATTTGGCTCTCCTTACCTCACACCCTCTATCATGAAAGGTTAATGTGTGTCCTTGTTTACACATTTGACTTACACCAAGAAGGTTATGTTTCAAACCTTCCACATATAACACATTTTGTGTCTTGGCATTTTCATTATCTAATATTAAGACACCCTTGACAACTATATTGGTAGATGTGTTGTCTCCAAACCTCACTATTCCTACAACATTTTTCTTTAAAGAGATGAACTTGTTTGTGTCTCATTTCATGTGGCTTGAGCAACCATTATCTATATACCATTTCACTTCTTCATATTGAATGTGAAAGGCAATCTAAGATAGTATAGAGTCCTCTTTGGTCTAATGTTCCTCCTTGGCAAATAGTCCATCTTGCTTCTTGAGCTCAATCTGATCCATCCTATCTTGTTTTGGTTTCCATACCAATGTTTGATCCTTATTAAGCATTCTAGGAGCTTCATATGTCATATTGGATCTTATGGACCTTATAACTCTTTTGTAGTAGAATCTTGAAATGTGTCTTATATTGTGATAGATGTAGCAAACAACATTTCTATACTTATCATGATTCCTTGATGACTTCTCCTTTATTACATTGGGATGCTTGATTGATATCTTTAGGTTGGTACTCTTGACTTGTTCTAACTTCAAACTCTCTCTCTTAAATTTTCTCGTTTTGTATATGACATTCTCGTGTTCAACCTTCAAGGAATATATGTATGTCTTCAACTAGTCATACTCAACTACCTTTGACTTATACCTTATGTTGACTTCTTCTAACTGACTCCTAAGATCCTTGATAGTCTTCTCTTGATGTTTCAAATCATCAAGGGTAATTATGAGCTCATTTTCAAGGTCTACTCTAGCTTCCCCTTATTCACTATTATAGAAGACTTATTCATCATACATGTTGTCTTCTTCCTATTTATCACAAGACATCTTGTGCTTCTTAGGATCACCTTCAAGTTTTTAGGCTCGTATAAAAGGACTAGACTCTGATACCAATTACTGGAAGCACAATGACTGAGAGGAGGGGTGGATCAATTTTCAAAACTTTTTAAACTTTACTTTATCATTCATGAACTATTAAAAACAATATAGTGAACTAGCAACATATTAAGGGCTATGAGCATGAAATAAAAGCATAACACATAGAACACATATTTGAGTGGGAAACCCTCAAGGGGAAGAAAACCCACTAATGATGCAAATGGACTATAGTCATATAAGATAAACATCAAGATTTAATGAAGCAAAAAATTCACTTGGAGTACCAACCCAAACTAGATAAGCACCACTAACAATGCTTACATGTTTATTCTTGCCTTAGAAACTGATCTTAATACCCCATTTGGTTACCATCTCTCTCTTTGCTCTTTAGGCCTTGACCTACAAGTCACATTAGGCCTTGAAACTAACCTTCAATTCTCTTTACATGTGCTCTCCACTTCATATACATGTTCATACAACACCTCTCATACTCAATCAATGTCATACACTATTCATATGTCTTGTCAATATCTCATGTTGCCTTATTAGGCCAAGCAGGGTCTAGAGGTGGTCTAGTTACATACCAAGTCTATAATTCTTACCCCTATAGACTTACCTTGAGACTCATTTGAGTGATTTAAATCCTCATAATCATGATCAAATAAATTTATATATATATCCTCTTATGCCTTTTTGCATCCATCTCACCAGTCCACCAAGCTCATATCTTCTTACAAGGTCTCTTTATGTAATGACCAATGTCATGACTAAGCTTCTCAAACTCTTGAAACTTGACAACTGACCTTGAAACACTTCTTGATGATCTTATACCTTTCTCACATGTCTTACATTCTCTTCAAAAAATTTCATACTTCTTAATGATGCTATCAAACAAGAACATTCTTCAATAACCTCATGAACACCTTTCTTAAGAACCTTTGACATCAATGACAACATTAATGTCAAACTTCAAAAATAATAAAAATTTTCAACAACAACAATAATACTAGCAACAATAATAAAAACATAAATCAAAGGGATGGAACCAAGGGTAGAATGATGCCAATACCCAATAGAATTACCATGTAATTGCACATGACTATAACAAATTTGTAGGTCATCTTATGGGAGGTCACATTTCCACCATTACTATCAATCCAAGACCAAGTGTTAACCAAAAATGATCAATACTAACCAATTTTAGCCAACCAACCTATGTCAATGATCCTTCCTTGACCTAAGACTGCATACAGGCATCCCAACAAATAAGGATTACTATTTTTGGACCTTATATTGATAACTCATTCTTGCCTCGTAACCACATACAAATGCACCAACAACTAAGACTTATCATATATGGCCCCTCACCACCATAATTTGATAATAACCATGGTCTTATCTCTAATTTTGATTATGTAATCATAACTTGATGGTCAAATATTATAATCCTAGTCCCACAACCATTTGCTACTATACCCATCCAACCCACCATTCTGCCTAGGAACAATCCATATACCGATGTGTTTGAAAAGTCATTTGATATTATGTAATAAATTCAAAATATTCATGCATAAATTTATATTTTGTATTGGTCATATACATTTATCATACACAAGAACATCTTAATAAAGTTCCTAGGCTAAGCACAAGTTCCCAATGACATATCCCTAAAACAATTTCAAGATTTGGTTGGGAATCTAGCCCTAGGACAATAATTAACCTTTGAACAAAGTGATATGTCATCCATTGGCCCTCTCTATAACAATCAATTATACATTAAAGTTGTCATTATGGGGTAGAAAGTGAAGTGTGTCCTCATAGACAATGGATCGGGCCTAAATATGGTGCCTCTAAATCTCATCAAGCATCTTGGATACATAATCGCTGATCTCCTTTTCTTAGACAATAGATCAAGCCTAAATATTATGTCTCTAAATCTCATCAAGAATCTTAGATACACAAAATCTGATCTCCAACCAAAAAAGGTCACAATCAAGGCCTACAAAAATGAAGAGTGATAATCACAAGGCACCATCATCTTGTCAATTATCATTAAGCCTTTGACCCATGATACATTATGCCATATGTTAGACCTAGATTTGTCATAAAAATTTATCTTGGGTAGACCTTAGATATATGAAATTCATGCAATCCCTTTGACATTATATCATTTTATTAAGTTCTCTCATTTAGGTATGTAGGTCACCATTCACAAAGATTTGCAGCCCTACAAACATTAAAAGCAATTGGAGGCTGAGTACAAAAGCTATAACTACCATTCTAGCTTGGATCTAGTTCCCAAAAAGGATAAGGGGAAATAAATTCTTGTTGTTTTTCTAGAGACCAATTTTATTGACCTAGATAGCCTTGATTCATCTTTCCATGTGCCACCTCCTAAAATATCTAATCATTTTACCATCACTGTTAATGGCGCAAGATAATATTTAACCCATGATACATTCCACATTTCCAAGATTTCATAGAACTTGAAGTCCTATGAAAGACCTAAATCCAAGCCACCTTACATGGAATGCCAATGCAAAGGAAAAGGTAAATTACATAGTCTAGTTCCTATTATTTTCACACCAATCACTAGCTAAGAATATGACCCACTTACAAATGATGAATCATGGTTATATAATGACAAATTGACTGATTGTTAAAAAAAATCCAAATACCCCATTCCTAAAAGGATCATGGAGAATCAAGCCTTGGACCAGATCATTAGGGTACACTTGAGCCAATTTTTATAACATGGTACAAAGGAGCCTATGGTCTAGATTTAATTGCCTAAGGGTGACCCCACGTATATCATTTATGTTCCAATGCCAACAATTAGTGATGATGATGCCAACAGTAAAGTGAAGTCTGATCACCTTTATAAAGACCTAGCCAATACCAATATAGTTGATATCCATGCCATTTGTACCCTTAGCCCAATTAACTGACACAATCTACTTCCTCTATATCACCCTTAAATTATAACTTGATACCAACAAGAATCCATAATGTCTATAGACAAGTTTGAGAATGATGAGGCCTTTTGTGATTTTCTAGGCCTAAGAGATAATGTTTCATTTGGAAACCATAAACAAGGGTTCTCAATCAATCTGGATCTTGTAGCCTATTTTAAAGAATGGGTGAATTCCCTTAACCACAAATAAATTAATAAAATATTAAGGTCTCAAAGTGAAAACCTCTTTGAGGTGATTTTGGACTAGGGTAAAAGTAAAGAGAAAGGCCAATCTTCTAGTGGAAACCTATTTTAGGTGACATTAGATGGGGGTGTTCACCTTTTCTCAACCATAGGTTAGGATATCACTAACGATGAACTTGACTATGGGTCCAAGTTCAGATTTGAAGAACAACATGCCTTTGACCAAATCATTTAAGAGTTTTCAATAGTTTTTATCATATGGCCATACTTATCATCAGGATATTTTGATTTTTCTTACTTAGGAGAACTTGAAGAGCTAGTCCAAATTGAGGACTTTACTATTACAAGCTAATTCCAATCATTTCCAACCAATCTAGAAGATGGTTTGACCCTTTTTATGGAAGACACTATAAAATTCAACATCAAGACTCTAGTTAACCCAAAATGGATCAAATTAGGTGTGTCCCTCATTGAGGAGGAATGTGACATCTTTGTAGCACTTTTGAGGGAATTTGTTGACACTTGTTTGGGCCTATTCAGACATACCAAGTTTGGATGTTGCTTTGGTAATACACCACCTTATTGTACATCCTAATGCCAAATATGTAAAGTAGAAATTATGAAAAATGCATCCTCACATTTTTATATAAGTAAATAAAGAGTTTGAAAACTCATATAAGTGAGATGTATTCGATCAATCAACTATTCAGAGTAGATCTCAAATGTTTTGCTAGTCAGTATGAAGATGTAATACTTGATATTTACATCTCAAGCACACAAGAAAACCATAATTTTGTTTTTACAAAACTGATAACATTAACAAACATTGAGGTAAGGATAAATTTAACAACCCAAACTAACTGATTCAATGATACAATTAAACAGGCAAAATTACTCTTAAGGTTACAAAGACTCTACATGGCTAAATAGTCTACTAGACGATGCTGAAATAAATATCTAGACAAATTTTTATATTATAATAAATAATTGGATTCATTATATATACTATCACCATTACAACTAAATTCCTATTTCAGACCAAGGGTAAATCAAATGGATAACAAGAGTACCAAACCAAACAACACCTTGTAACATTTCTACCAAACTCAAGAAAATAATGATGAGCAGGGTTCAAGGAGGACCTATTAAAAATATCAAGAGTCATAAAACAAATATTAAGGTTTATTCATTAATATGAAATTCAAAATAAAAATATACAAGTTACAAATTCTATAAGGTCAAACACAATGACTAACACAACACACTTTTCCAAATGATTTTGCAGACCAAAACTAGAAACAACAAAATATTTCTTAATAAATTTAATTCCAAATGAGTTATTAAAAATAGAAAATAATCATGTTTTAGTTATTTAAACTTATCTCCATTAAATTAAACATAAAATAAAACATTATCAACCACCAAAAATTATATACTCTCTATTAATCTTCTTTTGGCATGGTGATTCCTAAGAGACTTTGACAACTAAAAGAAACTAGCAAGTCAATAATTTTGAAAATTATCTCCAGAATTGGTTTTACTTAAATACCTTCAAATGAGGTAGAAATTTACATGTTGATAAATCAATTTATACTAGGATAGATCTAGAGATTACAAAATTTCATTTATGTTAGTTAACTAGCACAATTGTTTATCTAAGTCATAATCCAGGTGACTTAAGTCAATTTTCTTTTAAGTTTCAATAGCTTAATTTAATTGATTTGTTTCTAATAATGAAGGAATAAATTTATGATTAAGTGATCTATATAATTCCTTGTTGGATGTTTATGAGTAATTATCATTACATTATTATTTTTATATGTGGACAATAAATCTAGATATATTTAATTTTATGGTTCTTTTAGTCTTACCTATCAAAGTTACATTCTTTTGATCATGAAAGTTTGTTTTAAAAATAATATTTCATTACATACCTAAGACTAAATCCATTTAACTTGAATATTAATTTTTACAACAAATTAAATAAGTATTCAAAACACTATTTGATAATAAATCCTCACCAAGGTTGTTTTTAATTATGAAGGATTATAATCACAAATTTCAATTGCCCACTCATGTATGTATTAGTGAAAAATTTCATTGTACCACCCTAATAATAATCCTCCACTAATGCCAAATATAAAAAACATGTTGTGAGAAAGTAGATAAAGTATATTAAAAAGGGGAAATTGATAGTCAAAAGGAACGATACTTGTGCCAAGAACATTCTTCATCTTCAAAAAGAAATCATTAAATTCAACAATGACTCTTAATTCTACTATTATAAAATAAGATCATGCTTTTATTTAGGTAAGGTCTCAAGGGGTTACTTAAAATTTTTCTCAACCTTACTAAATTTATTGCCAACCCATAAATTTTCTTATACATAATTAGTGTAAACTTTCACTAAAAACATGGCAATAATTGACTATTTCCCCACTACCCACTTGTTTCCATGAATCTTAACAACTAAAATAGTAAACCCAAAAGAGTGCAAGGACCCCTAATATAATAATCAACAAATCCAAAGCTGAAGGTATCTAAAATAATGATTCACCCACTAGTTTATAGGACAAACCTCTAATATTGCTTGCTCAGGATAGGCTATATTAGAATTGTAAAAGTATCAATTAATAAGAAGATTACTACTTCGCTTAATTATATTTTACATGTTTCATGTGTGGTTACTTATCTTATATCATATTTTATTTTATCTTATCTTATTTTATTGTTCATTGAATTGGTTGAATGGCTATAACCAAGCCACCTACTAATTCTTATACTAACGACAACTCCAGCCACAAGATTAAGAAATTTACATTAAGTCAATTATTTTAAGACAACTTTCAAGAGTGCAACTCAAATTATCACTGGTAACAATTAAAAACTCATTCAAATAATTTTTGTTTCTATATCAAAAATAGTACTAAAAATAGGCTAATACAAATCAAAATTACACAACTTCTACACAATCTCTAGATAGGCTAATACCATATGATGACAACCTCCTTAAAAATATTTATAAATAAAAATAGCTTTAAATATCTCTGTAAAACTGACTTGGAACTCTTTTTCTTGCTTTATAAAATTAGACAAGGGGTCAGCTAAAATCCGAGCAAGTAAACACATCCTCACAAATTTTATTTTTATTTTTTTT
Organism: Torreya grandis; assembly: GCA_037957365.1. NCBI lineage: Eukaryota > Viridiplantae > Streptophyta > Pinopsida > Cupressales > Taxaceae > Torreya > Torreya grandis. The sequence continues at coordinate 447,534 of JARHVA010004436.1, forward strand.
CCAGAGTCATAAACAAGATAAAAATGAGACCAACATTCCTCTTAAACATGGCAATGTAAATATATACATATAGTTCTTTTTATACAATTAGCATTAAGAGGGTAATAATTAAAATCCACACAATAATAAAATAAAACTAGTTTCATCACAATATTAATTATAACATACTTTGTCATCATTAGTTCAACCGAATGAGAGAAGTTATTATCAAGATATTCTTGTTTAGTCATTAGCATTAGTTTTGGCATATCAGAGAAGTAATAAAATCAATGTTTTAAATACACCTCACTTCAATTACTACCTCTACAAATGTATCATTCTTGTGTTCATGTCTTCATCAAAAGAGTCAAGCTCGAAGCTATTGAAAACACATACGTCTATATAAAAAAGTGTGTGTGTGTGTGTGTGTGTGTGTGTGTGTGTGTGTGTGTGTGTGTGTGTGTGTGTGTGTGTGTGTGTGTTTCAATGCTTTTTGCAGTTCAAAAAATGGACACCGTATGCAAAAGTTATAGGCCGCTGAAGTTTTGGTTCAACAGGTAAAAATTTGGTGTCAAAAATGACGTGGCACAGTTGCAGAATGCCAAATGGACCAATCTCCATTTGACACGTGGAAAATAATTGGGGGGCAAAATTTAGGTTAGGTGTTATTTATCACATGTTATTTGAAAGTTTCAAGCATGCCAAGCCACCTTGCCATGCTTATCACACCACCCAAGGAAATTTCAAAGTCCAAGGTGCCAAAAAGGAGGGAAGAAGAAGTCAAAGCGTTCAAACTGCATGCTTGGTGCCTAGGGAGGAGAGCTAGGTGCCTAAAAAGGAGGAGGGAGTTTTGAACTTGAGACCCGGCACCTAAAAGGCTAAGGTCTTGACCGCTTCAGCCACAGTGGCTGAAACATTATAAAAGGGAGTTATTTTTACTTGTATTGACACGGATTTCTGACTGTGTAAAGAGAATTAAGAGGATTATAGTCTTGTTTTTGCCTTGTACGGCCTTGGGATTTTGTTTTCAAGTCAAGGAGGAATATTTGTAGGCAAATAAAGATCAAAGGAGGCAAGATTGAAGATTTTTAAAGGTTTTTAAATCCATTTGTTGCAGCATTTTAATAGAATGGTCCTCACTTGGAACGGACCTGGAGATGTAGGCTATTGAAGCCGAACTCCATTATCAACTTGCTAGTGTTATCTTTGATTTTCTCTGATTATTATTACATTCTAATCTTCATTTTAATTATGATTGTACTTTCTTTATGCAAAATTAAACACAATAAAGTAAAAATTTGAAAGATCTCATAAACATGAACAAGTGATTTTCAAATGTAGTACACTTGTATTTTTCAATTTATAGATCAGATTTTTGGTATCAGAGCGGTTGTTATTTAACAGTGGTTGTTAGTGTATGTTGACAAGATCTAAATCCCAAAAGGGTGAAGGAAAACTCGTTGAGTATAATCTAGAGATTGGTTCAAGGCGTGCTTCAAGGATGGCTGAAGAAGAGGTGGAATCTGAACAAGCTTTCTGTCGAGCTTTCATGGACATGAGAAGCATGGTTAAGGAACTATACCGTGACAAATAAAGGAAATCCGAGAATGAAAAATAAGGTGATTCATGAGAATCAAAAGGTAAATAAATTGAAAAACCTTCTCCATCAGATGACGGTAAAAAAATTATGGAATCTCTTCCTTCATTAAAATTGGATATTAAGTTTGAATTACCAATGTTTAATGGCAAAGTTAATGCTGAAAAGTTGGATAATTGGGTCAAGCAGATTGAAGTTTATTGTAGGGTCCAAAAGATTGCAGGGGATGAGTCAAAAAATCATTTGGCTACTCTTCGTATGAGAGGTACAGCTCTCATCTAGTGGGAGAGTAAGTTGAAGGAAGCTGAGGTTCAAAAAGGTAACTCAATTTCTACTTGGAATGAATTTATTGAAGAACTCAGAAAGCAATTCTATCCTTTAGGCTATATGCAACAAACCATGATGGATTGGCAAAGTTTCAGACAAGGAAAAGGCCAAAGTGTTCAAGATTATACACAAGATTTTAGGAAAAAAGCTTTACTTTTGAATGTTCCTCTATACACACAAGAAACACTGCTAAAATATTTAGGTGGGTTGCATAGTTACTTAAGACATATGATTCTTATGTTCAATCCCACTAATTTAGATGCAGTATGTGTTCAAGCCACTCATTTAGAGGCTAGAGGAAAATAATCAAAAGAATCTTTTCCTAAAGTAAAAAGTAAGCAATCTAATGTTAAGCATTTCAAATGGGAAAGTTCATCAAGAAAGGGTAAACAGAAATCCACTTATACTATTAAAAAAGAAGAAGGAAAACCATTTTGTAATCATTGCAAGAAAAATCATGACAAGTCTAAGTGTTGGAAACTACATCCTGAGTTAAGGCCTAAAAAGTATCAAAATAAAGAAAAGAAGGCTAATGCTATGGTTCAGGACTTAGGATCAGATTCAGGTGATGAAACTAAGATCACAGCTATGGGTTTACATAATAATTTTTCTCTTTCAGTTTCTAGCACTAAGTCATCAAATGATGCATCTTCTTCTAGATAGAATTCTATGCATGTTGATAAGAAAATAAATGAATTGTTCCACATTAGAGTTGTTTCAAATCATACTAAGATTGACACTCTATTTGATAGTGGTTCACAAGCAAATTTAATTTATGAAGAGGTTGTTAAGAAACTAGGCTTACAAACCAATCCCCATCTGAAGCCTTATCCACTAGGTTGGGTGTGTGACAATGCAAAGCTACAAGTCTCACAAACTTGTAGGTTAAGGTTTGCCATCACATCCAAGTTTGTAGATGAGTTTGAGTTGGATGTTGTTCCATTGGACATATGTGGGATTGTTTTTGGAAGCCCATATCTTTATGATAGAAAAGCAATCTTCTATAGAGAGGAGAATAAGTACTTGCTTGTTAAGGATGGCATTGAATATATAGTTAGAGCACATCACATTAGAACAAGTCTTTCCTTGGTTACAACAGGGCAAATGAAAAGACTAGTTAATTCAAGCAAGACTTTTTGTCTCATGTTGATTAAGTCTAAGGAAAAAGAATATTCTCACGCTTTGAAAAAGTGTGATCCTAAACACAAGAATGAATTGGTTGAAATCATTTCTACTTATGATGATGTATTTCAGGATCCTAAGGGCTTACCTCCTAAAAGGGGAGTTCAATATGAAATTCAGCTATTGCAGGATTCTCCTCTCCCTAACATTGGCATCTACAGGTTATCAGTGGTGAAAAATGAGGAAATCAAGAAACAGGTAATGGATTTATTGGATAGAGGTGTTATTCATCCAAATTCATCTCCTGTTGGTTTGCCAATTATTTTGGTGCCAAAGAAAGATGGCACTTGGTGAATGTGTGTTGATTTTCATGCTTTAAACAAAATTACTATTAAGAATCGTTACCCTCTTCCTCGTATAGATGATTTGTTGGATCAATTAAAACATGTTATTTATTTCACTAAGCTGGATTTGAGAAGTGGATATCATCAAGTAAGAATTAATGAAGGTGATGTATGGAAAATTGCCTTTAAGACAAAATAGGGATTGTTTGAATGGCTTGTTATGCCTTTCGGGTTGTGTAATGCCCCAGCTACATTCATGAGATTGATGAATGATGTTTTTAGACAGTTCCTTGATGATTTTGTTATAGTCTACTTTGATGATATATTGATTTTCATCAAGTCATGGGAAGAGCATGTGATCCACATTAATAAATTCATGAATGCATTACAAAGGGAAAAACTCTATCTTTAAATGTCAAAATTTGAATTTGGCAAGACCTCTTTGATATACTTGGGTTACATTGTAGGACATGGTAAATTGAAAATTGATCCTGCAAAAGTGGCAGTTATTGTTAATTGGCCTACACCCACTAACATAACTAAGGTTAGGAGTTTTCTTGGTGCAGTACAGTTTTGGAGGAAGTGTATTGCTCAATTTTCATATATTGCATCACCTTTGCATTCTTTGACAAGTGTGAAACAGGTCTTTCAGTGGGGAAGCAAACATCAAAAAGCCTTCGATACTTTGAAAGAAAAGATAAGTACTACTCCGGTCTTGGCACTTCCTGATATACAACAACCATTTGAGATCGAGACGGATGCAAGTGAGTATGCTATGGGAGCTATTTTAATGCAAGGTAAGAAACTAGTTTGTTATCATTCTGAAACCTTTACAAGTGCAGTAATAAAATATCCAACTTATGATAAGGAATTGTATGCGTTGGTTTAAAGTGTTAAAAAATGGAAACATTACTTAATGGGCAAAGAAACAATAATACATACAGATCATCAGCCCTTACAGTATCTCCAATCACAAACTAAGCTACAACAGTCTAGACATTTTTTTTGGATGGGTTTCTTACAACAATTTCATCTTGTGATCAAGTATAAAAAAGGAACTCAAAATAAGGTTGCAGATATGCTATCTAGGCCTCCTATGGTTGTTTCATCTATTCTTTTACAACATGGTTCTTTGTCTCATGAAAGTTATAAAGAACAATATGTGAATGATCTTGATTTTCAAGATGTTTATAAAGACTTGATGAGTAGTAGACAAGTAGAAGAATTGGACTATCATGTACAATATGATCTTTTGTATCATTTGGGTAAACTATGTATTCCTCAAAATGAGAGGGTGCACATGATTAGAGAAACACATACTTCTCTTATTTATGGTCATTTTGGAGTTTCTAAAATGGTTGCACATTTGAAAATGTATTGTTATTGGCCTCGTATGCAGGAAAATGTTGCTAAATATATAAGGGGATGTACTCTTTGTGCCACAAGTCAACCTAGTAACAGGAAATTGGGACTTTACACTCCTCTACCTATTCCTACTCGCCCTTGGGAAAGTATCTCTATGGATTTTGTGGGGGGATTGCCTATGACACAAAGAAAACATGACTATTTACATGTGGTTTTGAATAGATTTAGCAAAATGTGTGTTTTGATTCCTTGCACTAAGTAGATTACTGGAGAAGGCACTGCATATTTGTTCTTTAAACATGTATGGGTTCATTTTGGTTTGCCTACTTCAATTATTTCTAATCGGGATTCTCAATTTATTGGGGAGTTTTGGTCAACTTTGTGGGGACTAATGGACACTAAATTAAAAAAGAGCACTGCATTTCATCCACAAACCAACGGACAAATAGAGGTTGTGAACCGCACTGTGGTACATTTGCTTAGGGGTTATAGCAATAAAAATCCAAAGTTATGGGATGAACAATTGTGTTACATACAACATGCATATAACTGGGCACTTCATTCTTCTACTATGAAATCTCCATTTGAAGTTTTTTATGGATACTTGCCTAAATCTCCTCTAGATGTTTGCTATGGACATGATACAGTTGTTGGTGAACCAAAAGAAGCCATTTGAGCCAAGAAGTTCATTGAATAAATATAGGTCATTCATCAGACTGTTTATACTCAATTGGAGAAAATTCAAGCCAAGTACAAAGCCAGGCATGACAAACATCGTATTGATCACCAATTTGTTGTAGGTGATATGGTATGGCTTCACATTAGTAAGGAAAGATTGACAGGTGAAGGTAAAAAGTTGAAACCAATCCGGTATGGTCCTTTTTGGATAACAGAAAAAATTGACACAAATGCTTTCCAATTAGATTTACCATCTTACATGCAGATTTATTCAATTGTAAATGTGGAAATTTTGAAATTGTATGAGCCTCCAATGATCATTGATCATGATGAAAGTGTATCCATTCCTTCTGTTGATGATTTTTCTCCTGAATATCTAAGATAATTGCAGGAAGATACTATACTTGACAAGAATATACGGACTTCACGAAGAGGTAATGTTGAATATCTTCATGTTAGTCTCAAAGAGATGCACCCAAGCAAGCCCAGATGGATGGAAGTCGGAAAGGTGAGGGAAAAATACCCTCACCTCATTACCAATTAATTTCAACTTTCAGAGGTCCAAAATTTCCCAGTGGGGAGGAATGATCCAAATGGATCCATGTACCGTTATATTTTCAAAAGTCTTCAAATTCAGTTCAAAACATTTTCACATTGTAGTACTCGTTGAGAGCTTTTCGATGCTTTTTTCGGTTCGAAAAATGGACACCGTATGCAAAAGTTATAGGCCGCTGAAGTTTTGGTTCAACAGGGAAAAATGTGGTGTCAAAAATGACGTGGCACAGTTGCAGAATGCCAAATGGACCAATCTCCATTTAACACATGGAAAATAATTAGGGGGCAAAACTTTGGTTAGGTGTTATTTATCACATGTTATTTGAAAGTTTCAAGCATGCCAAGCCACCTTGCCATGCCTATCACGCCACCCAAGGAAATTTCAAAGTCCAAGGCACCAAAAAGGAGGGAAGAAGAAGTCAAAGCATTCAAACTGCATGCTTGGCACCTAGGGAGGAGAGATAGGTGCCTAGAAAGGAGGAGGGAGTTTTGAACTTGAGACCTGGCGCCTAAAAGGCTAAGGTCTTGACTGCTTCAGCCACAGTGGCTAAAACATTATGAAAGGGAGTTATTTTTACTTGTATTGACACGGATTTCTGACTGTGTAAAGAGAATTAAGAGGATTAGTACCTTGTTTTTTCCTTGTACGGCCTTGGGCTTTTGTTTTCAAGTCAAGGAGGAATATTTGTAGGCAAATAAAGATCAGAGGAGGCAAGATTGAAGATTTGTAAAGGTTTTTAAAGCCATTTGTTGCAGCATTTTAATAAAACGGTCCTCACTTGGAACGGACCCAGAGATGTAGGCTATTGAAGCCGAACTCCGTTATCAACTTGCTAGTGTTATCTTTGATTTTCTCTGATTATTATTGAATTCTAATCTTCATTTTAATTTTGATTTTACTTTCTTTATGCAAAATTAAACACAAGAAAGTAAAATTTTGAAAGATCTCATAAACATGAACAAGTGATTTTCAAATGTAGTACACTTGTATTTTTCAGTTTACAAATCAATGTATGTATGTATGTATGTATGTATGTATGTATGTATGTATGTATGTATGTATGCATGTATGTATACACACATATATGTATACAATTATATATACTCGATACCAACATAATAAATTCAACTACAAAACTAGTTCACAATAGGCCTCACCTTCTTATTCGTAATTAAATATTGTATCTATTCATCTCCTTCCAAATTAATTCTCAACTTAGATTTTTGAATATAAAAATTATGAGTTTAAATTTATAAAATAAATTTTTGTCATTCATATACGTATATGAATGACAATATGTGTGTGTGTGTGTGTGTGTGTGTGTGTGTGTGTGTGTGTAGATACACACACACACACACACACACACACACACACACACACACACACACACACACACACACACACACACACACACCAACAAAATAAATTCAAATACAAAACTAGTTCACAATAGGCCTCACCTTCTTATCCATAATTAAATATTGTATCTATTCATCTCCTTCCAAATTAATTCTCAACTTAGATTTTTGAATATAAAAATTATGAGTTTAAATTTATAAAATAAATTTTTGTCATTCATATACCCTAATATACTATCTATATTTAAAAACCAATAATTATAACATAAAATAGACAACTTAGATTCTCATAAATGAATATATAATAAATATTATATATAAATAATAAAATAAAATGTAATTTATAAATTATAAATATAAATATAAATATAAATCAGTTTATAAATGGCAAACCCTAGGTCGTCGACCAAGGTGCCAAAGAGGAGAGTGTGAGGGGGAGGCCGATTGGCCCGACCCCTCCTCCCTCCCTACCATGGGAGGGGGAAGGGGTAGGCTCAGTGGTTGCCTCTCTCTCTCTCTCTCTCTCTATATATATATATATATATATATATATATATATATATATATTCCAAAACTATGTTTTATAACTGATCAATGGTTTATTCAAATCTTTCTTCTTTTTTTATTATTATTGGTTGTATATTCATTTAGGTATAAATCCACATATACAAGTTGTATATACACATATAAAACATAAATAGAATAGATATATACAAAGTATATATCCATAAAATGTATAAAATGAGTAAAGAAATCAGATTATAAGTAAGTGTGTGTGTGTGTGTGTGTGTGTGTGTGTGTGTGTGTGTGTGTGTGTGTGTGTGTGTGTGTGTGTGTGTGTGTGTGTGTGTGTGTGTGTGTGTGTGTGTGTGTGTGTGTGTGTGATTTTATAAAATCAGACATATACAAGGAGATATATACAATAAATATTTATTCCATTGTCAAAACCCTATCCAATCAATAACTCCAAATAGAGGTTCTTTTTTTAATAAATTTTGAATGCAAACAACACAATAACAAATTACCTAATTCAAAAATCTAAGAGAAGTTATTTTCATCATTTTACCCATTTATAAAACTGATAAAAAGAATAGATATATCTATGAAGGAGTGTCTACTTTCCTGAAAACACTTGGATCTACTACATTCAACTGATATTCATTCCTTGCTTTCTTCCTTTTGTCTGTGGCTCACTTGGTAATAGTAACACCTATGGAGTAAGAGCTTGAAGGAGAAAAATGAGGCTTCATAACCCTAACATTGGTTTTGACCTTTTATTTTATACTTTTATTTTTATTTATTATTTTTATTTAAAACCCTAACTACACCCACCACAAGTTTGGTTACCCACTAAGTAGGTCAAGTTATGACATCATTTGGTTTAAAGTTCACTTAAGCAATTTAATAAACAAGAAGTAATAATTAATCTATGAAGTTTATTAATATGAATTAGTTAATCTCTCACATATTAGGAAGCAAAATATAATATTTAATTATTAATGCATGTTACAAAATACTCTCTTATTTATTTATTTCTTGATTAAATTAGATAAGTTATTAAATATTTACAGTAACTAGAAACATAAGAAATTACATATACATACATATATAGCCAATAATGTTAGTATATCGAGAAATTAATTGTAAACCTAGATTAGTTCAATAAGCTCATCTGGTAATCACAAAATAAACCAGTCTATAACATAAAACAATGCATACAACTAGACTTGGATAAAACCAAGATAACACTAGGCATCTTTTGCTAAGATTTCCACACACCTAACAAGAATCTCCTCCTATGACAATATGACAAGGATAGAGATATCTATAGTGATTTGACATAGGGGTATTATATTCTCCCCCTCTTATAAAAACATTGTCCTCAATGCAAAAATCATAAGGAATGATAGAACATTAATTACTCACTCTCAATAACTTTGGAATACTACCATAACCATCGATAATCGAGGTTCCACTAGAAAACAATTGAACTCAAGTAATGATTGATACATGCATATGAATATAAATTTCAATCCAAGGCCAACAATACTGAGTACATTTGAACAATGCTAAATAATACTAACCAATATTGATAATAATTAACTATCATAACCCAACTAATATCACATAAATACATCGAGTAAAACTTTGAAATTACATGTACACCATGTGTCAATCTATTGTATACTCATACTAAGCACTCAATGTCATCCCAAGGTAAACATGCCATGTGAAAGAAAGTGCATTGTGATAAGATTAATGTCAATCAAGAAGCCATACACTATCATACCCTAAATACTAGACCATACTGAACTAAACACCCACAATGAGTGATATTTCCAAACTGTGTTATACTGATCGATATCATAAAGTGCTAACTAAAACATAAATAGCCTTTAAAATGAATAAGTGAGAATAAATTTCATCCTAATATAAATCATGTTGTTATTTTCATCTGTCACTAACCAATTAAATCACAATCATGAAAGTTCAGGTATCCATCTAATATCTAAATCATACTGAGAGAAAAATAATTGGCACCAATCATGGTGAGAGTACACTACTAGAATAGGTATCCATCTATGGAAATGTTGTCTGGAGCTAACTAAATAACATTGAACCATATTGAACCATGCTGAAATAATCAATCAAGATATATGCCATATAAATTTATTAAACCTCCCAAAAGAGTCATAACCCCATACAAGGACCATATATATATATATATATATATATATATATATATATATATGGTCCTTGTATGGGGTTACGACTCTTTTGGAAGGTTTAATAAATTTATATGATAGAGCACAATGTTTCTTAATCATTTTAGTAGTGGTTACATCTAGTGGGGTAGGAAGGATGGTATCATGAACTAAAATGACTGGTTTCCATCATGACCCACTAACTATATTCTAAGCTACTTCTTCTCCCTCATACCACATCATAGGTGTACTAGTTATACACATATGAAACCAACACCAAAAATCATCAAAAAAATATACAATAAAGCCAACCAATCATGTAAGGGCAAAACTAAAAAAAAGTGAGACTAAGTAGTCTCAAAGGAAAAAGATAAATGCATAAATCCAAAATAAATTTCAACATAATGTTCATGATCAATCATTTAATTAAAAAAATTCAAGGAAAATAAAATAAAATGCTAGTTTCTAGTCAACTTAAAAAACAAAATTCAATAAAATATAAATAATTTTAGAAAAATATAAGCAAAAATAGATCACATCATGAATACTATGTGACTTCTGCAAAGCACTAAAAGTCATTTAATGGGAGAAGGGATAAGGTAAGAGGGCATTAGGTGGCTCACTAGCCTTAATGGATAATCAAACTATGTCATCAGGCATAGTGCTTTGGTCTACCTACCATTACCAATAATAAAAATAGTCTACTATTTTGGAGAATCAAACTACATTGGCTAGGGTGTGGTCTATCATAATAAGTAGCTAATATAAATAATAACTCCCAAACACAACATCCTAGTGCTATAAAAGTACCAAAGTAAGCATATTGTCTCACATCCCTGACTATCATGTAACTAACCTATTGTCAAATAGCATTACTTATAAATAATAACCATGTCAAACATATCAAAAATGAAATTTCATTGGTCCAATTGATGCCACAATGTCATCCCAGATGACATTTTCAACATATATCTATAACTTTAGTCAAAATCTCATGAAGAATATCTAAGTCTTTCTGTGTATAGTAATATAATGTCCCAAGATAACATTTATAAATTTCATCTATTATCCATCACTAATCATCATCGAAGAGATGAATAACAATCCATATCATAACAAAGTGCTATTAAAATAAAGTATGCAATGACATTTTACCAAAACTGTCCACCATGTCAACCAACTAATACAGATAAAGGAGAATGACAACTATCAACTCTCACACATGGCATCCTAGTGCCACATAAATACCAATGCAAACATACTATCTCATATATCAAAGGAAATGCTATTATCAAACATAGTTCATTGAAGTTTTACCAAGTAAAAATTGTATGTATGTTTGAGTGTTAACCACTGGAAACTACTATCCATTAAAAATATATAAAATATCAATATGTATAAGCAATCATCACTGATGTAATCAATGTGTCAACTGTACTAATAATCAAAACATACTCTAAATGACCAATCTTTCATAACTCACAACTAGGGTGTGATAAGATGAATAAAAAATAGGGTTCTATAGATCCTAACACATGCATCAAATATGGTATCGCATGCTACTAGGTTTTGCATGTGTTAGCATAATATGAAATATTAAAAGGATGCAATGGTCAATGTAAAAGATAAAGGTAACCTAAAAGGTTCATCATTCATAAATGTTTGGAAACCACAACCAATGCTAACTATATATTGTAGACAACTAGCATATATACTACCAAATCAAGGAGTACCCGTATCACAAGCTTGTTAAACAAAAGGGGGGAACAACCATTTAGGGTTAATATTACCTAAATCTCTAAAATAAATTCTCTTATGTTAATTTTATTAACACTCATAGGCCATCTATCACTACTAAAGGATTAAACTACTCTTAAACAAGCATTCCTTTGTCTATATAAATGTGTAAAAGTCTTATCATTACTACCTTTATTTTAACACCATAAGGCTATTTATGATTTCAAAATTGGTTAAGTTGCATAAAGTTAAGCTTGTATCTAAGAAAGAACCATTTCATCACATTTACTATAACTTCAAGATTCATCTATGTAATACCCATGTAGTAAAAAAAATCGTGTAAATATCATTAGTTTACTTCTACATATAATCAATCACTATACTTATTAAAGGTATATAATATTTATTCACCATTAAATAACATTATTTTCACCAAACTAATTGAACAATATCACAATTTTATACCTAAAATCAATAACATATCATATTATTATTCAATAAATATACTTAAAACTAAGTCAATGAAAGGTAAATGTAACAACTCTAACCTTAACATCTAGGAGAATTAATAAGTATAATTTAGCATGCACCCAAATAATTCTTAACCAAATGTAAACAATGTGTTTGGATGTTGAAAATAAAAGCAAGATACATCAATTTAGGTTTTACATTCTCACATATATTTAAACCATAGTATAT